>BLSH010153779.1:266083-303547 GCA_018402905.1 Glandirana rugosa
AGAATTTAGGATGGAACTTCTTTTGTGATTCTTCCCTAAGTAATCTGGAAGATGCCTCGGCCGTAGAAGAAGCACCTCTTTTTTCTAGTGAGTGAGGCCGGCACATATCTAATATCCCTCGAGTTGGCTCATTGGTAATTTTTGGCCATGGGCGATGGGAACCAGGGTCTTGATAAAGTTGCCGACCCAAGTCGTCGACAGAAATGATTCGAGCTGAACGCCCCCCGTATATTAGAATAGGCCTAGTCTCTTCCTCTGCTCACCTTTTGGCGTAAGGCATGAGCCAAACCCGTAATGCTCATGAACCACTACGGGAAGCCGGACACATTACGGGGCGATGAAAAGTTGTCCGTGCGATCGTTCGGGTTCCGTCCGGACCCGGACCCGGACTTTGTCCCGAAGTTCGGACGGACCAGCAGAACCCGAACTTCCAGGTGTTCGCTCAACTCTACTCGGAACACATCGTTGACAAAGTGTTGAAAAGTAGCGGGGCATTACACAGGCCGAAGGGCATCACCAAGTACTCGTAATGCCCAAACCGAGTACGGAATGCGGTTTTCCACTCGTCTCCTTCTCTGATCCGGATAAGATTATATGCCCCCCGCAAGTCGAGCTTAGTAAAGACAGCTGCTGAACCCAGCCGTTGAAATAGTTCTGGGACCAAGGGTAGCGGGTACCGGTTTTTAATGGTTACTCGGTTGAGCTCCCTATAATCTATACACGGCCGGAGTGAGTGATCTTTTTTCTCCACGAAGAAGATGCCGGCTCCGTAGAAGGTCTAATGAATCCCTTCTTAGTGTTTTCTTCAAGGTAGGATTTAAGAGCTGCCAATTCGGGTTCGGATTCAAGGACCCCTGGTAGTGTAGACAGAGGCCCGAGAGTGCGGGATGGCACGAGGGCTGGATGGTCACTGATGATGTAGTGAGGTTCCAGGAAGTCGTGCAGATAGGAGAGTGGTCGTGCAGGCAGGGTCGGCAACGGGCAGGCAAAGAGGTACAAAGAATCAGGCAGGCGGGTGGTCAAGTTCAGGCAAAGGTTCGTTAACGGGCGGGTGGCAGAGGTACAGAGGAGTAGACAAGCGGATGGTCGTGGATAGCCGGGGTCGGTGCAGGTAGCGGACAACAGGTCAAAGCAAGCCGGGTCAAACAGGAAGCAGACAAACACAGGAACAGGTGGCGGGAGCTGTGGCTCACAGGTCGCGGACGCTGTAGAACGAGCAGCAGTTCAATGCAGGAGACCCTGGGTTTAAATAGGCGCCGTTTCCGGCGCGCACAGGCGCGCACGCGCACGCGGGTGCGCATGGGAGCGCGCACCACCGCGGAAATGGCCAGAATGCTGGCAAAAAGGTCTTTTTCCTAACAGATATGGAGCTGAAACCATCAAAAGAAGAGGACCTAGCGAGCCTGACGGGGCTTGAGTCTCTTGGTGGTGCGCAGGTTCTCCAAGTTTTTATGGTTTATGAAGACTAAAAATAGATGAGAGGCCCCTTCCAGCAGGTACCGCCATTCCTGCAAGGCAGACTTGATAGCAAGAAGCTCTCTGTCTACAACATCATAGTTTCTTTCCAGAGGTGTGAGCTTCAGAGAAGAAAGCGATAGGGTGGAGTGCGGCCTTGGGTCTCCGTCTTTGGGAGAGTACCGCTCCGACCGCCGTCTCAGAGGCGTCTACCTGCAGGATATAAGGCAAAGCAGAGTCCGGGGTCTTCAGGACTGGTGCGGAGGTAAAGAGCTTTGTAAGCTGGGTGATGGGGGCGATGACAGCAGAGAACCCCTTAATAAACTTTCTATAGAAGTTTGCAAAACCTACAAAGAGTTGAACCGCTTTTTTGTCAGTTGGTGCCAGCCAGTCCACTATAGCAGGCGCTGAAAAGTCAGAACGGCATGACCAGGTATTTGTAGTGACCGAACCTGGTTCGGAAGGCCGTTTTCCATTCATCCCCTTCCCTGATGCAGATGAGGTTGTAGGACCCTTGGAGATCCAATTTAGAGAAGACAGTGGTCGAAATAGTTTGGGAACTAGGGGCAAAGGGTAGTGGTTCTTGACCGTAATATTATTGAGGTCTTGGTAATCAATACAGGGTCTCAAGGATTGGTCCTTTTTTTCTACAAAGAATATCCTGGCCCTGGTGGGAGATGTAGAGGGCTGAATGAATCCTTTTTCAGGTTTTCATCCAGATAGACCTTAAGGGCGGCTAGATCCACTTCAGAAAGTGGGTAGATCCTGCCAAAGGGCACTTCTGTACCTGGTAGCAACTCAATAGAACAATTTTAGGATCTGTGTGGTGGCAAGACATCCGCCCCCTTCTTGCTGAACATGTCCAGGAAATTGTGGTACACCATGGGAACAGAAAGGCGAGTTTCAGGGTCAGGATCAGAGTCCAGACATAACATGGTCGGGGGTAGCCGGGTCACAGATAACAAGAAGCTCACTTGAACAGGTTTACAAGGGGTCACAGGTACCGGAGCACTGTAGAATGGACAGCACTTGCTTCCTGGTGTTGTCTGCTTAAATAGGCCGTTTGGCACCATTGGATGCGCGCACCTGCACAGGTGCTCCAGACAATGTCTCAGCTTGCATTTTCTGGCACTTTCCTTTCCTTGCTGTCCTAGGTACTCTTTTTGGGTTCTTTAACCATTCCTTTCTATCCCATTTTGCTTTTGTGAGTCCTTCTAGGTCAGACAGACAATACATGGCACAAGATGATGAAGACCTCATTAGGTCACAACAGTTTTTTTCCAGATGTATTTGTCATAGGTCACCGTCAAGGTCCAGCCTTCGTAGCAAAAGCTCTAATTCCTCCTCTATGCACCCACTGCTATGTCAGCCGCTGCAAGGAGTGAGCCTGCTGTGGATGCCGGACTCTGGTTCCAGAGGGAAAGTCTCTGTGTGTGCTATGCGAAGCCAAGGCCGTGGTGTATTCCTGCAAATGGAATCCCTATTGAGGTACATGGTGCAAGAATACCTTAAAGAGTGGGATTCAAGTCACGCACAAAGCCCAACAGCCATTGCGGTGTGTTCTCCCACTAGGATGACCAGGAAGAACTGGAATTGTCCCAAGCAAGGTAAAGTCTACTGCAAAGCAAGAGAAAGTTCTGTAAGCACCTTTGGGCTCTGTTTCCACAATGGGGTCGCATGGCGGGTCACATCCCATTGATTTCAATGGCACCCATTCCAATCTATTCAACTTAGAGTTGCAGCGACTTTTGGGGGGGGGAGGGGTTCTTGCACTAGTTTCATGCGACTTTTTAAAAATTTTTGATTGGCTTTTAAGTGAAAAATTACAGCTCAACTAAACATAACACAACCCCAAGCTCGCTGCAATAAAAAAGAATGATATTTATCCTTGCTTGTATCAGAAAAAATTACATTCAATATGTATAGCATGTAATACAACCATGCCATTCGCGGTCGATCACCCCTGCCTGCAGTGCCCAGGAGACTGTACACCAGATCATCAGATGGGCATGGCAGGTACAAAGAGGTAAAGACCAATTGAGGAGCTCAATTTCAGGTGATCAACCCGTAGCCCCCTCTTGTTCTGCAGTGGTAGTGTCTGACTCCAGCCAAATGCCCCACACTTTCTTGAATTTTTTAGGGCATCCCCTAGTAAGGTATGCCTCCTTATATAGAGAGATTACCACATTTACCAGCAACTTCCACATGTTCAGTGTAGGAGTGAGAGAGGCTTTCCATTTGATTATTATCAGTTTTCAAGCATAGAATAGCAGTAGACTCAACAGAGTACAGACTGCTCTAGAGAGCGCCAGGCCATTTACCAAGCACAAAATGCAGACATCCACTGTTTGTGGTACCAAGGCAGTAGTAAAATCAGTGATAAAGTTAAGGATGCTAGACCAATAGGTTTGCAGAGGGGGGCAGGACCAGATAATTGGCTGAGGGCATCCGGCAGCGCCAGCATCTTGATGGGCAGTTTGGGTATATTTAATTCAATCTAAGTGGCGTGAGGTGAAATATGTGCAATATTTTGAATTGTACTCTGGAGGAGACCAAATGAGTAAAGGGGTAGTCCCATATGTCCTCCCAGTCCTCGTTATCCAGTTCCAGCAGCTCCGCCAGCCAGAAGGTGTGAGTGCCCTCTAGGCCTTGATGTATAGTTGGCTGTAGGGACTTATAAATAGATGATAGTGTTTTTTTAAGAGATTCATCACGGAGAAGCGCCTTCATGGTGAAATTATAAATGGTCGGGGAGGAACCACCAAACTGCACATTGTGTAAATTGAGATTTAAGCTGGTTAAAAGTCAGTAGCACACCACCTTGACAGATGTCCCACAAGTATTGAATATAATGAGAGGCCCACACTGACGGGTCTGGTACTGAAAGAAATTCTGAGAGGGGTTCCGCCACAGGGGAGTATTTGGGGAATAAAGACCATCTTGGCCAATCCCATAGGGGGACCTTGAGGCCTATGCTCTGATCACTGTCTTCATAGATGTTGTTATAGAGTAAGGGGCTTTAACACTGCTAAAAAGGACATTTCGTAGTGCTTCATAGTAGGCAACCACTGAATTTGAAGTGTCTGAGATAAGCCAATTATGGGCATGAGTTAACATAGCAGCTATGAAGTATGAAAAGAAATCAGGGCAGTCAAGACCGCCCTGTGTCCAGGGCCTATGGAGTAGGGATAGCCAAAATCTAGGAGGGTTTGGGGGGAACCCCAAAGGAAGCAAATAACATGTGAGTTGAATTGCTTGAAAATCCTTTTTCTAAGGTGTAAAGCTGGGCCCTTATATCTACGAGTAGAATGATATATTGACAATTGGGGTCCGTAATGAAAAGTTCCACTGCATTGTAGGGATTTGATAAGTAAAATAGACACACTCCTGGCATAGTTAGAATATGTGGTGTGGAAGGACTGCCTCACCCACCATTTGCTCAGGGCCAATGTGGTGCTGCCCATTTGCTGGGTTTCCTGGATAAAAAGGATGTGCTTAAATGTGTTATTCAGGTCACGCACATTCCACAAAATCAATTAAAGCTCCATATACAAGGCAAAATTTGAAATATTGCAGGAAAAAATAAGTGGGGGGGGGGGGTGAGGCTGACCACGCCACATACCACAGCAGTCGAGCATAGATGTGCAATATTACAAAGCACGGCACATGAGCATATTTCAGAGAAGAGTTCCAAAACTTATCTTGAGTATAAATGAAAAAAACAGTGACAGCAGCAAGCAAACAATACTCTATCAACCAACATACAAAGAAAACAAGCAGGTCGATTTCATCCCTAAACTTAAGGCTAACCAGTCTGCAATCTCAAAATACTTGTCATAGAAGCATAGGTAAAAAGTTCAATAAAACATAAACAACCCAACGAAGAACAGTTGTAGAGACAGTCACAGTTCGCTTGTCCAGAGAAACAGACTCTGTGGGGGTCCTCTTGTTCTCGGCGTGGAATCCACATAGTTCCGTATCCCTCCGCCAGGAGTATGACAGCCATCAGCCATTACTGAACAAGAAGAGGATGGAGGAGAGCAAGGGGCAGTAGATGTTCAGCCCATTACCATTACGGTTGTCATTAGCAGTCAGATGCAATAGAAAATTCCCCCAGGATCAAAAATGGTCTTCGTATATAGATTACTATGGGCGGTTAACCCCCAATGCCACCATCAGAACAGAGATGGTGGAATCCAGCAGACAAAAATCAAAATCAAAACTGGGCAAACGGGAGCCCATAGTATGGAGAGAGCCTATTGCAGCGTAGAGATCCATGATTCAGCATCTTCTGGGGAATCAAAAAATGTAGCCATCCCGGCATAGGTGACCCTCAGGCGGCTGGGATACAGCATGCTATATGGCAGCCCCTTTTTTCTGAGATGCCTGCGGACATCCTGAAAGGTCTTTCTCTTCCTTTGAAACTCAGCTGAGAAGTCAGGAAAGAAGTGTACCGTTGCTTCATAGTAAAGAGAAGGATGATTTTGGGCTGCACTCAGGATGTGAACCCTGTCACGATAATTGAGAAATTGCACAAGGAATGGGTGAGGGGGCCCCTGGAATCTAATGGCCAGTAAGCACACGGTGCACCTTCTACTACATACATGGGGAAGACAGATTTTGAGTTGAGGATTTAAAGAAATTCTCAGCGAATTCCGCAGGATGATCCCCCTCAGCCCCCTCCAGCAAACCCAGCACGCTAACATTATTCCACTGTAGGCGATTCTCTGCACAGAATTGGCTAACAACGCCTTAAAAGTGCTTTCAAGGCAATCCAATTGCTGAATATGTCACCCAGTAAGATCCTCAGTGGCAGACAGCGGCGTTTCAGATTCAGTCAGGCAGCCGCAAATCTTGTGCAGGTCCGCCCTGATGAAATTGCATTCTTTTGTGAGTTTATCGATGCAGGAAAGCAGAGAGGATCTGCTGTGTTCAATAGCAGACAATATCACTGCTGTAACTCCAGTGGCCACAGGGTCAGAGGAGGAGGCCGGGCTCTCCCACGGCACTGCCATGTTAAGTTCTGCCAGCAGCACCTGCAGCCTTCCGGCTAAAGTGGTGTCTGGACACATATGGGGCCGGAGGAGTCTTCTTACTTGGCATGGACGCAGTGGATTTCTTCCTGTCTCACATCCCCAGGATCTCCACACGGTCCCTGGCTGTTCAGGCTGGAATGGTAGAGCAAAAGGAGCAGATTTACAAGAGATATAGGCTAATATGAGGTCAGGATGATGGGAGCTCTGGCTCGGGATGTCTGGTCTGCTCTACACGCCCCCTTGATGTGACTTTTTGATGCAACTTTGATCCAGACACTGTAAAGTTGGATCGGGGCTGCCATGGAGTTGGATTGAGGTCGCACTCTGAATTGCACAATTTGGGGGCGCAATAGTGGAGACGTAGCCATAGAGAGAGTGTTCTAAATTCCCATTCTTACAGAACTAGGTGACATCATTTTGGATAAGTGGAGCAAGGTCACGAGACATCCCTCCCTTCTGAGCAAGATGGCCAAGCTCTATCCATTTAGAGATAAGGATGTGAAGCATTTAAAGGTTGCCTCTCTAAATTGCTCAGTACTTGATGAGGCAATCAAGCATGTCACTCTTCCTTGGAAGGTGCAGTGAATAGCCAGAAAGTTGGCCTGGGCTCTTGTGGCCATATAGAAAAGGATGGAAATGTGGATGGAGAATGTGGACACAGTATTCAAGAGCGTTTTCAGAAACTCTGTAGTCCAGGAGCTGGAGCTGGTGTCAGTTTCCATGATAAGGCTCCAAATGACATCAGCGTCATAGTAGCGCAGGTTATGCTCTCATCAGTTATGCAAAGTGAGTGCTATGGCTGGGGCCTGGGCTTGCTGATCTCGCCTCTAATAGGCGTAGTATAGCATTCCCTTTTAGGGAGCTTCATTTTTTGGCAAGCTGGATAGCACGTAACCTGGGCCACAGTTGGCAAGTTGAGGTCCTACCTCTCGACCAGCACTTGCTAGGTCAGAAGAGGACAGTCTAGAGAACAAAGTTCAGAGCTTTACAGACCAGGTTGAGATTTTAGGAAGAGCTGGTGAGGAGACCAGATATCCCCTCAGAAGTATGCTAAAAGCTTTAACTTGGGGATCCAAGAAACTACTGAGTTGAGCCTCAGACTATTGGGACATCAAAGTGGTCTTTTAGGGACATGCATAGTCCATCAGAAGTTCTCCATCTTCTCGGATTCATTTCCATGGATTTTGCCTCACACAAGAAAGCATATACTGATGCTTTACTTAAGTCACTGGTGTTGCAAAGTTCTGCTGTGCCAATCTCTGAATGCGAGAGATTTTGGTGCAGATACTCGCCCCTCTTATGGTCATGAAGAGGAACAGCCTGAGGAAGCCGGTTTTAGACCTTGCACACCTGAGTCAATTTTCAGCAAAGAAGAAATTCAAGGTGGAAACATTGTCCCTGATTCATAGGGAGGCCAACAAGGTGACTGGCTTCTTTCCAATAGACTTAAGATGCTTACCTTCATGTGCCCATTTTAGAAGACTTCAGCAAGTTCCTTCTGTTCACTGTAGGTCAAGACCATCTCCAACTCCACCTCCAGCCATTCGGGCTTTCAGCTTCACCCTGTGTGTTTTCAGGGTCGTATTGATTGTTATAGTCTTTATCAAAAGAAGGAGAATTGGCCTGCCTAGTCTCCTAGATTAAAAGACAGTCTGGGGACTCACAGCCTGTTCTCTATTACAGGAAGCTGAGCCAATTATGCCTCAGAAGAATCAAGCCTACATCTCAGCAGCTTATGTCCCCAGAGTCCAAAATATTGTAATGGACCAGAGTCCACAATGAATGGTCTCTACATATGGAGGTTTTCAGGTGCAGATGCCCTGATGGAAATTTGGAAATGCAGTAGGAATAGTGCATTTCTTCCAGTCCTGGTCAACCTTGAGTTTTCTACTAAGACTCTGAACAGAGGTTGTAGTGTTAGTGTCAGTGATGCTTTATCGGCCAATTAGGTCATGGTTCCCCTTGCTAGCACAGTTCATATTCCGGAACCCAGTGCACCTTCTCCTCAGGCCTTCTGTCACTGTGTACAATTCTACATCCATTTCCAGCATGGTTGCGTCTGACAGTCTGGTTCTCAAGATTAGAGGTCCTCGGCTGCTCTTCCAGATTCAACTCTGCTCTCTTGAATACTAGAAGAATTAACGCAGATAAAGTTGATGGGAGAGTTTGGTCAAAGTTGTTCAATACATATCTGCTGCAGACAGATCTTGTGGTGATCTAGAAGCTCTAAATATTCGAGGCTTCCTCCAGTTGGATTTAGTTCTGGTTCTATCGGTCAGCTCCCTCGGAGTTCAAGTATCAGCTTTATCAGCCTTCACAGGTGTTTTCCAGTCTAGGCATCTTTCCTGTCCAACAATTCTTCAAGGAAACAGCTAGGCTCAGCCCATGGAGTAAACTGAGGTTTTCCAATGGAGTCTGCCTCTTGTTCTCAACTCCCCCTTGGGAATTGAAGTGGAATGTTATAGGGCTGTTTCTGCTGGAGGCCTCTGTCAAGTTTGCCAGCAAACACATTGGCATAAAAAGCCTCAGAATGGTTCACTGGTCATGCAGAACTTTCTTACGTTCTTTCCAGTCGAGCGGTGCTGTTACCTATGCTTGACTCAATTCCCAAGGGTTCACCAGTCTTTGTGGGAGACAGTAAATTGCTCTGCCAACCTTAGAGTTCTAACTTGCATGGGAGAGGGTGTGCTCTGGCTTAGTTGGTTAAAGCGCATGTCTAGTAAACAGGGAATCCTGATTTCACTACCAGCAGTGCCTTCCTTCAATATTAGGAATCCCTCAGAAATTGTAAAGTTGTATCTACAAGCTACAGCTTCCTTCTGGCTTCAGAATGCCTGTTAATTCTTTTGCCAAAAAAGACAGAGAGAATGCTCCATCTAGGGTGATTGTGGCTGGTCTACATCTTGAGCAGCTTTGTGTCATGTAGCTTCCAAAGTAATTTGCAGGGTGGCTTTCTGGTCTTCTATCAACACGTTTATGTCCCATTACTGTGTTGAACCAGCTGCCCTATCTTCAGTTAATTTTGGTTTACAAGTACTGTCAATTGACGATGTTAAATAAACTTTCTTTGCTCAACATTTTGCCTACCCAGGTATGCACAGCTAGTTATTTCCCATAGGTATGCTGTCATGGAGTCTGTCAGGAAAATGGAAAATTTCATAACAAATACTTACCGTAATTTTTCTTTCCTGATAGACTCCATGGCAGCAGAAGTTCCCTCCCAAATGTCTGAAGTAGGCTAGCTATATAGAACACAGCTGCTGGCTCGGAGCAAAGATTGATGGGAGAGGAGTCCTATAGGGAAGGAGTGGAGGCAGGGTTAACCCACACATATGCTGCCATGGAGTCTATCAGGAAAGGAAAATTATGGTAAGTATTTTCTGTTTCTTTTTTTAAAATTGTCATTCTTTTTTTGTTTATAGCGCAAAAAATAAAAACCGCAGAGGTGATCAAATACCACCAAAAAGAAAGTACTATTTGTGGGAAAAAAGGACATCAAATTTGTTTGGATACAACATTGCATGGCCGCGCAATTCTCAGTTAAAATAACACAGTGCTGTATCCCAAAAAATGGCCTGGACATTAAGGGGGTAAATCCTTCTGGGGCTGAAGTGGTTAAAAAAGCTTGAGGGGTCTATTTTTCTAGAGTAATTTTAGGATAGTTTATGGCATTCTGCCACTTCTGAAACACTGTGAATCCAGTTCAGTGCCAAAAAGGGGCATGCCAGTTTTCAGCCACTGAGAGCCAGAATGCATGGCTGTGTTTCTGGGTCCTTCAATGTTTCCACTAAGGGATTAAGGCAGATTAAGGAGATTAAGTGGTATTCTCATTGAAAAAAACAACTAGAAACCACAATTTTTGATTTTTTTGTGTGTTTTATGTATCCCTAATATAAAATGAATAATTATGAACGTTCAAACTATTTACAGCCTAACAGTTCAAACAGTTGTTTGTTCAAAATGGTACATTTTTTTGTGGGGGGGGGGGGGCAATAGATTTTCAAAGATAGTGCCTTTGTTGTTATGTCATACATCATAAACCATATATGTACCCAATAACTTGAAAATATAGGCAAATGTGGTATTGTTTGATTTCAGACATATTGAAAAATGTATTTCAGAAAAAAAAAACACCATGACTCGTCTTTAACATATTTATGTAATCAAAATCAACAAAAACTTCCCTTTTTCATAATTTTCACCACTTTTTCTCTCATTAAAAACATAATGAAGTACATCATCAAAGTATGACTTCAAAAGAAAGTACAATCTGTCCCAAAAAAAATATAAAGATTGGCTGGGTCGATTGCAAATCAAAACAACAATCATAAGACAATCTATCACATGTCCAAAACCTGGAAAAAGACTTGGGACTCAAGGGGGTTTACATAAGTTAAAGGTGCTGGGAATCAAGTAGTTAAGAAACTGGCTGCAATCCAAACTTTCTTTGATCTGACAAACAGAGGTACTCTAGGGTTTGTAGCAGTACATATATGTGCTAAGGAGGTGCGCTTCACAGTCAGGTCTGCCTTGTTTTTAATTTAGAGCAGATGGCAGTGGATGGATTTTAAAGCAACATTTGGACTGGATAATAGATATTGATCTGCCTACTGTCATGCACTATCAATCAACAGAAAGGTGGCCCTGATGGTGAACTAGTTTCTCAGTTTCACATCAAGCTCTGCCCACCTTACTGAAAAAAACTCCTCAGCCATGTGCCTGCCTGTATGATGGGTGTAGTGGCCAGGGAGGTAGTGCACTACTGTACTGTCCAGTTTGTCAGCACAGGTCTCTGGCAGATTAATGTACCTGTCTCTGATAGATAAATTAATCAGGTTCCAGTGCTGTCAAGTATGGAGGTTAATTGGAATTATAATGTTTCTCATAAACAAATGTATCAAACAAATGGCATGTGTTTTTTCATAAATACTACCTTTTTATCCTCAGTGTTGCTGATCTCCTCCATCTTCTTTCAGTCATTTCAGGTCTACATGTTCTCACTCCAACATCAGTTACATGCTATGCTTTAAACAGTTTCTACTGAAGATTTAACAAATAATGAGGCAGAGTGGTTCAGAACAATGATATTAAAAATTCAAAGCTTCTTATTAAAAAAGGTAACAGAATTGTTACAAAATCCCATTCCTTAAAACATGAAACATTTATTCATTGTGGAGGCATCTCCTGAGTCTCAAATATCATTTGTTCAAATTTCAATGGTCCCTAAGGGAGCCAAAAAATGGAGGAGGGAAGGTTAGCCTGGTTGTTTACGTCATGTCAGATTGTCAAAAGGTGAAAGTGTAGAACCCCAATAGAAGAGTAGAAGGGGGTGGATTTATATATAGTTCTAGGAAAGAGTTTTGGAGATGGGTTGAGGGGGGTGGTGGTTAAGTTCAGGGTTGGATGCCTGCAGCCATTTAATTAATATTAATGACTACTTCTACAAAGTTTCAAGAGTATACAATCAAAATAGAGTAGAACATAATAATTAATCCAGGGTGCCCAGGGCATCCAGATCCATTTGAATTCCCAGATGGAGTCTTTCTCATTGAGGAGAAACCAGTTCATTTACTGTTTCACTTCCCTGATTGTGGGTGTGGATGACCACCATGCTACTCTAAAAAGGTTTAAAAAGGGGGGCGTTGCCTGGCTTAGGATGTGAGCAGACGTGTTCTCTCGTGCTCCCACCAAATATCAGCGAAATAACAGCTTTAGTGGCATCTCCAACACACTTTTTTGTACTCAATCGACCGGAAGTGAGGTGGTCAAAGACCAGGCACTATACTGCGGGACCAGACCATCACCAGAGCAATGGTAAAGCGGCTCAAAGAGCTCGGAGCGGAGCCAGATCCCGGCCTACAAGATGGTGCTGGTCCACTCCCGCCCCGATCACAAGGCAGGGACAGAGGCGGTAGTGCAGCGGAACGGTTGGAGAAATTCACCTGGTGTGAGGCCCCTGCCCCGTCGGTCACCAAAAGCACTCTACCGGCGGCTGCTGGCACATCCAGGCAAGCGCTGAGGTCGCGGACTGCAGCATCGGAGGAGGTAATGGAGGGGAGAGGTGGGGAGACGCCGAGGCCTAGCGAGGAGGGGGGTGCCTGGTCAGTTCCCCCACAGGCTGTAGTACCTGACCCCACAGAGGATCCTACGCTCCGGGATGTGTTCATAGTGGTACAGCATTGCAACCTCACATTGAACTCCCTGACTTCCCAATTTCATCATCTTAGGGAAGATGTAACGATCATGCGGCATGACATGCAGGAGCGCACTTCTGCCTTGGAGGGCAGGGTGAGCACGATCGAGGATGAGCTAGGCCTCACACAAAGAGACCTTAAAGCAGTAAGCATGCAATCAAACCATCACACTAATTGCATTGATGATTTAGAAAATAGGCTCAGGAGGAACAACGTGCGTATACTGGGCCTCCCAGAGCGCATGGAGGGGAAGAATCCTACTGAGTTTATTGAGCAATGGCTGCTGGATATATTTAATAAACAAAACTTCACTCCCTTCTTTACCATGAAGCGGGCACACAGGATCCCTGCGAGACCACTGCCCCCAGGCAATATGCCGCGTCCGTTTATCCTTAAACTACTTCACTACAGAGACAGAGACAAAATACTTTCTTTGGCTCGCACCAAGGGCAATATTGATGTGAATGGATCAAAGGTGTCCTTCTTTCTGGACTACTCCATAGAGGCCTAAAAACAAAGAGCGTAGTACACAGATGTCCAACGGCGCCTCCATGCATTTCAAATTCAGTACGCAATGCTCTACCCGGCCAAACTCAGGATTGTTGCCGGGGGGGAAACGCTGTTCTTTGAAAGTCCCAAAGCAGCAGCTGTATGGCTGGATAGAAATGAGCAACATTTCCCTCCACTGCCTAGTAGCGTCAATACTAAGTGATATGTACCAACGTTGGAAGTCGTCCTTAAAGCTTTATGACTATTTGGAGTTGTCCTAGTTACAGATATCAGCTAAAGGTGGAGTTCAAATGCCTGTTTTTCACTACAAACTGCCTTGATGGAAACCTACACAGTCCTACTTGTGTGGGTTATCTGCTCGGGAGCAAGCCTGGATAGCTTTTGTTGCCCCCCATCTTCTCCTGCGGGAATATGTTTCTCACCCCTAAGCAAGGGGAGTTTGTATGGATGGACTGGTACCAGATCCTGGTTCACCATGTCTCTGGTTGTTTCTGTTTTTCTTCATCTGTTTTCGTTTTCTTTTTCCTTTTTAAAAATTGTATTCAGCTACATTAGTATGGACGCACACAAGATAACGGTTTGCAGGACTTCCGAAGTGTTTGACAGACTTATGGGGCCTCCAGTTTGGGTGAGATCCATGTCGGGAAGCGGACTGGGTGCAGGTGCCTGGCATTTGCTCACATTGCAGGACCGCATCCTGGCTGCAAAGACACTGTTTTTTTATTTTTTGATGATCCCTGTTACATATATCTTAGCAAACTATACCCTTGATATGGACAATAGCTAATGGTGTGGCGTTCTTGTCATGGAATGTTAGGGGTGTTAAGGACCCGACTAAGAAGCGGGCCATATTTAACACTCTGTCCCAATATGCTCTGTCAGTGGTCTGCTTGCAGGAAACACATTTAACCAACAATGAAATTTCCCTGCTACAGAATAGAATGTTCCCCACACAATTCCATTCTGTGTACTCAGCTTATGCTAGAGGAACCAGTATTCTAATATTGGCTACTACTCAGTTTTCCTGCGAGCGGGCAGTGATAGACCCACATGGCAGATGTGTTCTGTTGCTTTGTACAATATTTACCACTAAATGTATCCTGGGGTCAGTGTATATACCCCCTCCATATAATGGAGAGGTGATTAGATGCGTAGGGAAATTTTTAGCTGCCAATGCAGGGCTTCCTATGCTAGTCCTAGGGGACTTTAACAGTGTATGTAACCCTGAGATGGACAAGTACCCAGCGGGCCCTCCTGGGGAAACCTCATTCTCACGTTTGTGCCTGGAGGTAGGGCTGCACGACGTTTGGCGACTTAAGCACCCGTTGGTGCATGCCTACTCGTGCTGCTCCAGTACCTACCAGACACTATCAAGAATTGACTTACTCCTGGGCACAGATGTGACACTCTCTTGGGTAACGGATGTGCAATATTTGGTTAGGGGATTGTCTGATCACTCCCCTCTTCTAGTTAGGATGGGAGGGGGTAGGCCCCGACGTAGGCCTAGTTGGCGTGCCCCCGCTTTCTGGTTGAAGGTGTTGACACAGGGAGAGGAGATGAGTAAAGCCCTTGCAGAATTCTTTCAGGTTAATGAAGGCTCTGCATCGCCGCAGATTGTTTGGGACACCATGAAGGCGTTCCTGAGGGGTCTGCTGCTTCAAGCCATTAGTATCCACAAAAAGTCTAACTTAGAATGGGAAAGGTTCCTGGCAGGAAAAGTGCAGCAGAGAGAATCTGACTTTATACAGAACCCTACACCCTCCAATAAAACAGTATGGAAAGATGCACAACAACTATATAGGCATACATCTATGGAAAAAGTATATCGGTCTAGATTTTATTTTAGATGCCGTCAATTTGAGGAGGGGGATAAGACAGGTCATATGCTGGCAGTGATATCTAAATCCCAGGAATCCTCAAAATTTATTTCCTCCATCTCCACCCCAGAGGGAGTGTGCTCCTTCAACCAGGAGGATATACTTCGCTCTTTTAGTACTTTTTATAGTAATCTATATAGGAGCAAAGTTGACTACCCATTATCGATGCTTAGAGAATTCCTAGACCCATTGAAGCTGCCATCTCTGTCTGCAGAGGACAGGAGGGCGCTGAATGCCCCTTTGACAATAGGGGAGCTTGGGCAGGCGGTGGCAGACTCCCCAAACGGAAAGGCACCTGGGCTAGATGGGCTTCCGCCCGAAATATATAAACAGTTTGGTGGGGTGCTGTTGCCGCAACTGAGTCCTCAATGAGGCATTTAAGACCTTTTGTCTCCCGGACACCATGAACAGTGCTTGTATCATAGTGCTCCCTAAGCCAGGAAAGGATTTACTAGAGCCGGAGTCTTACCGTCCCATTTCACTTTTAAATTCGGACATTAAGATCCTAGCTCGGGTATTGGCTACAAGGCTGGGTAAGGTGATGCAGAGGTTGGTGCACTCGGATCAGTCTGGCTTCATACCCACTAGATCCACCGCAATCAATATCCGCAGATTGTTTCTCAACATGCAACTGCCTGCCGACAATCCCGGAAAGCGAGCCATCCTGTCCCTCGACGCTGCGAAGGCTTTCGACAGCGTCGAGTGGACATACTTGTGGGAGGTCCTGGAGGCCTTTGGGCTCGGCGGGAGGTTTGTGAGGTGGATAAAGCTACAAAAATGGGGTTAAAAAAGAGGAGCAATGACCCTGTTCTTATATATTGTGTAAGATCCTCATTGCCGACTCACCCTATTATCAGGGTGGGGTACCCAGAACCAAAATACAAGCAAAACAAAAAATGAAAGGTTAGAAAGGTTTTAATTTGTGGTTTGGTCTGTCCTCTCTCAATGCATCCGTTCTTGTATTTTCAATAAAATGTATAATTGATCACTCAATAAGCTTCGGTGTGTTCCCTTTGGAGCCTCTTCCCGCACTCTTGTGTGTGGGAAACCATTTTTTGTTTTAGGTGGATAAAGCTGTTGTACTCAGACCCGAGGGCTTGTATGCAGGTAAATGGGTTGATCTCTGAGTTCTTTCCACTGTGCAGGGGCACTCGGCAGGGGTGCCAGTTGTCCCCATTGCTTTTCGCTCTGGCGGTTGAGCCCCTTGCCGAGGCTATCAGGCAGTCTGAAGCTATCGTTGGCTTTAAGGTGGGAGATAGATGCGAGAAAATTTAATTGTATGCGGGCGATGCACTGCTGTTCCTGGGGGACAAAGACGGATCCTTGATTGCACTTATGACCCTCATTCAAAAGTTCGGCTCATTCTTGGGGTTTGTTATAAATTGGGACAAATCGGTCATTTTCCCTTTAGACGATCCTCAGCCTCTCATACCACGAGAGGCCTAACAAATAAAAACTGTAACTTCCTTTAAATACCTGGGTATTTGGATACATCCTAAGGTGGAAGACTACCTGCGTTATAACCTATCCCCTATTATACATAAATTCAGACTAAAAAGCAATATCTGGACCAAGCTACCGTTATCGGTGGTGGGTCGTGCAAATCTTATTAAAATGATTTGGACCCTCAGCTGCTATATGTTTTGAACAACTCACCCGTCTGGGTCCCCCTGAAATGGTTTAAGCAGATAGAGGCGTTGTTCCGTATCTTAATCTGGAAAGGCAAACAACCGAGAATCAGGCTAAGTACTCTTCAGCTTTCTAAGGATGAGGGTGGGCTAGCAGTTCCACAGCCAAGGAAATATTTCATGGCTTCCCAGGTTCAACATTTTGCAGGCTGGGGAATGATGAATTGGGAGGACCCCATACAGGCATTACTATTGAGTCATGATTCTCGCTACGGTCTACTGGCACAATTGGAATCGGGGAGAGTAGCTCGGGGACATTCTGGCCCCACCATGGTGCTTATAGACAAGGTGTGGCAGGAAATGAAAAAAGTAATGGGTTACGTTGGTGCCTCAGATTATACCCCGCTCTGGGGGAAAAAATTCTATGGAGAATTAGATGGACTGGAAGGCTTTGGGAGGTGGCATGCCCTAGGAATATGGAGTGTACCACAAATGTATAATCAAAGAGTGTTGAGATCTTTCTGGGATCTCCAAGAGGAGTTTCAGCTCCCCAAACACGACTTCTTCAAATATCTGCAGCTACGCCATGCCTTGCAAACTCAGAGTAAACTCACTAATCTAGAGGTAAATGCCATGCCACTTATCACCTCCTTAGCCTCGACAGATGCAAAAAAGGGACTTATTTCTTCTTTATATGGGCAGCTAATGTCTAGAACACAGGGTGGTTTGGCAGACCCAAGCAGAAGAGGGTGGGTGAAGGACCTGGGAGATATCTCGGGGGAGGAGTGGCAGACGATCCTGGCAGGGGTACCCTCGGTTTCAGTCTCGGCCACACAGAGGTTGACCCAATTATTTATCATTCACAGAGTATACAGGACACCTGAAAAGTTATTCAAGTGGGGGAGGTGAGACACCCAGGATTGTCCGCATTGCGGGAGCACCCCAGCAGATTTAATCCACATGCTATGGAAATGCCCCAAGTTATTCAGGTATTGGAGTAAGGTGGTTGACGTCATTAATAGGACATTTTCTGTAAATATTACCATGGAGCCTAAAATCACTCTGTTGGGTTGTTTGGATGAAGAAGCGTTTATGCCAAAGGTGTTAACGCCGGTCAACAGGTTATTATTTTTAGCACGTAAAATTATGGGTGTCGCCGAATTCTCCTTCTTTCGGGGAATGGCGTCTCCATGTCAATGACACCCTACTGAAGGAGCAACAGGTGTATAAAAACAGGGGTATGCCCAATAAAGTCTATAAACTGTGGGAGCCATGGCTATCGGCGCCTGGATTGGCGCCATTGTCCATGGTTTCCCTTAGAATATTTCAGGGTATCTAGGACCCGGAATGGATGGGAGCCCGATACTGTGGCCCGTTACGGGGACTCAGCCCAACAGGAGTGCAGGTGTTAGATAACTGTTGCATTAAACACAAGGTTTATACTATGGTTTGAATATAAGATTTCCAGCTCATCAGCTGTAATAGTCTATGAGGAACACAAATATAGAATGTGTATAAATATGTACATTGTTGTCAGATGTGCTCAAAATCACTAATTTCCAATCCTTTTTTTGTTTATTGTTCTGCTTCCTTTTTATTTTCTCTATCTTTTTTCTTTTCGACTGTATGGATGTTAGTATGTAATGAAAAGAGAAAAACTTTCAATAAAAACTATTGTAAAAAAAAAAAAAAAAAGGTTTAAAAAAAGGACTGGAGTTGGACCTTAAATTTAATTCAGAAATTCTGTTCAAAGGGTCTTAAAATGCTCATAACTGCCAGGTATTTAAAGCAATTAAATTGTCAAGTTCAATTTCAGGAAATGAGGCTACGTGGTCTCCATTCATTGGTTGATCCTTTAATCCATGAATTCATTAGAAGATATTGTAGCAGCCTCATTTTCTTTTTAAATGAACTGAAACTGTTAAAAAACTGAAGATGTTACAGTCATCAATTTCAGTAAAATAGAACCAATTCTAGAAGAAGGCAAAGATACACCACCTTTGGATGCTTAACATAAGGACTTGTCTTATTTTCATAGTCTTATAGTCTGTCTTTGTGATAGGAAATGTCTTGAACAAAATTCCTTGAGGGATTTAATGGTATTGAACATGCAGTACTTATGTGTACTCTGATTTTAGTGTGCTCAGCAAACCACTCTAGTAATTTAGAGCAGAACAAAGAAATGTTTTGCTAACCTTAGTACAAACTCCTCTGCCACAGCAATTTTAAAATCTGTGATATGAAAGCAATGGTTTACTTTGTCACAACATGATATAGATCAATGCTGAAGCACACATTTAGCCAAAAGGAATTACTATATATATTGGGGCACAGTTCACATCTTACTTTCTCTTTTTTATGCATGCCTGTGCTGAAAACATAATGAGATGAACATACAAAGGCTTTACAGTGAGGCAAAGTGCAATATAAAACTTCAGTAATCCATGGAAACCAATTCAGCACACAACAGTTTTCAACCTCACCTGTAAAACAGTGTATGAAAAGTATTCTATAACCATACATCAAAGGCTAACACATACTGTAAGTCTATTTAAAGGAGCATATCATTATTGGGATGATTGCGTTTATGTACACAAGAAGGCAATGGACATTTTTGGGTGCTGCTCAAAGGTGCATTTTTTTTTTTATAAATAATTAAAATAAATCTGAGGCTTATCTGAAGCAGAAAGTAAAAGTAAAACTAAATACTTACCTTTACCATTGACCTGCACCACTGAAAGCTTCTCTAATGCAGGAAAGTTTTTTCTTGAAGTCTCTTCAGAAACCATCACTTCTGGAAATGCTAATCTTTATGTTGATCAACATGAAAGAAAAAATAAATACCTGGCTCAGACCATAACCCCCACCCACTATACTAATTAATACCTCTCTTGATCTCTATGTTCAATTCTGTGCTTAGAGGGTCCTGCCACTGGTCCCTAGGTCACTAATATATTTTGTAGTGATGTGATGGACAACACCTTAATTGCAGCAGGGAATACAAGAGATCAACACTCCTGGAAGTGTGAGACTTTAGGAGATGAGTGCTCTTTTGTCAAAGCATTGGTGAATTAATTAAAAATATGATATATTGAATACAGACTGATCTAATTTTTGGATAGCCCCGGATATTAAAAGGTTGATTTCAGGTCAAGTCATGTGTGTTTCACACAGAAATTCTGGTTTATTTTCAAACTGCTGGGGGTTTGCAAACAAAGTACTTACAGAACTGGTTAGAAGAACAATAAAAGGAGGGTTCGGAACTTTGAATGAGGACATGAATAGACAACAAAGAAAGTAATGTAGCAAGTGCTGAAGTGTCAAAGTGATAGATCCGGTAATTACCATGTCGAAGGGGTCACAGAGAAGATCTGCCTCTGGAATGCGTGCTTGCATGTGCATGTGCAAAAATGTCCACCAGAAGCTCGCAACCGAGTGGACCCACTCAAATACACCCAGACAGCCCACACAGCCCCGCCCAACGTCATGCTGGTATGACGTGTGCAGAGAATTGCCCGGGACAGGGGTGGGGCCCCGCCCACTGCACCCAGACCACCCCCCCAATTTTCAACCACTGTGGAAAAAGCTGCTCCCAAGTGGCAGGGAGCGACGGCATGACGCTGATGCACGAATCAAGCGCACACTTCGCCCCATCTCCTCCACCCGGTGAGCACATAGGAGGAGAAGAGAGAGAGGGGAAGGAGGGGACATCGAGCATGCATTGCAGCTCCCAGCACCTGACACCTAACTGCCCAGCCCCAGGCATACACAGGGGGATGAGCCATAAACGTTAAACATAGTGCCAGTGACACAAGGTTGCAACATATGAACATATTGGAGTTACATAAGCAGACCCAATGTTCTGGAGATCCATCTAACAAAGCACTGACTGGTAAAATATGGTGATAAACCAATAAACCAGGGTGTATTTGCCTGGTGTCTAAACAGAATCCTCCATCCCTGAGTTAATGCAATAGAGGAGAGAAGTGAGACTTTGAATGAGGCACAGAATGATCCGTGTCTCCTTTCCTGGCATATACTTTACTATTTTTCCTTATTTATTTGGTTCTTTCAGAACTCAATGGCATCTACCCCTTAGTGGGTGTCACCCCACAAAACGCGTCGGGTTTACGCTGATGCCATCAATCATACAAGATTTTAACCCTTTATGGGCCCCTGACCATTTTAGATTTAAAATTTAAGTTTTATTGACCCCACGTCAATAAAGCTCCATACTCTGTGTCGGGCTGAGTGCTCTGTGACCCTACATATGCATGTTTTTCATATGTACATGTAATTGTCTATCACTGTGATTTATGTATACTGTGTATTATCTAATGGTACATGCCATGTCTCCCGTATCCGGGAAGACTAAATAAATATGCTTTATACTGCACTTGCTGGTGTCTATTCATGTCCTCATTCAAAGTCCCGAACCCTCCTTTTCTTGCTCTCCATTGCCCCTCTACAGCTCCATTAGCAACCGATCACACCAGTGGTAAAAAAAAAAAAATCACCTTACTCTGCCTAGCACCTCATGGTAAAAATTGGGTATCAAAAACCATACCCCCGGTCTCAGCCAGCAACACGGCCTACCCCCACCATGGAATGCTTCCTGACCAGGCCTCAATCCCCGGTCTCAATTTCACAAGGGGGAACATGTCAGTGCTCTCATGGCAGAAGATGCATCACAGCCGGCTCTCTTCTCACAACACCCCTCACCCCCTCAGGCAATACTAACCCCTGAACTGTTAGATGATAAACTACAAGCACTGGTACAACAGCTAATCAATGGTATAGCCTAGGAGGTTGAGAAGATATCCCTGGAACTCAGGGGGGAGATTGACCAGCTTGGCGAGCGCACGGCCACCCTAGAGAATAAATTTGATGAGATGGTTCACTACGTCCCAATAAATGCCTCCCTTAAACACCCTGTATCTCAACTACAACTCTAGCAAAAAGATCTGGAAAACAGAGAAAGACACCAAAATCTGAGGATTCATGGAGTCTCAGAAAATATGAGTGACAGCAATATTCGTCCATACCTTTTAGGCCTGTTTAACACTCTTGCATCTGATATTGCTGACATTGACTGGCGTCTAGATCGGGCCCACAGGTCCCTGGCTCCCAAGCCTCCAGCTGGTGCTAGGCCACCAGATATAGTGGTGAGGTTCCATTACTATGACAGTAAAGAATCTCTCATCCTGACTACCTGCAACCGTTCTCACATAGACTATAAAGGTGACAAAATACATCTTCAGCAACCTGTCTCCAATTACCCTGGCAAAAAGGCACTCCCTACGGCCCATCACTTCCTATCTTCAAACCCATAAGATCCCCTACTACTGGGGCTTTTCATTTTGCCTAAGTATCATGAAAGATGGAGCTCAATATGTTCTTTACGACCTACAAGAAGGAGATGCCTTCCTGAAAAATCTGGGCCTTCCCCCTCTACCTGCAGAAGATTGCCAACTACCACCATCGACTCCCCAGGCCCCTTCAGCTCTTTTCAAGATCTGGACCCCTGCAAGAGGAAGTGGATCAAAGTCCTACTCTACTCCTCAATGATCTTGATCTCCTAGACAGCCTTCCTGATCATCTCTCAGTCACCTCTCAAGATTCCTTCTCTTGAGACCTAGACCCTCGTCACCCCTTCTTTGGGTATGGTTCTTCTCTTATTCATCTTCTTCTTATTCCTCATCTCCTCTTATTCTGATATAGGGGGCTTACTACTCTATACCCCCTCCCGTTGAGGTGAACTGTTCTGTTATATGTTGTGTTCTAAACGGTTTAAGATGACATTTGCCTACTAACATCCTCACTGGAGCAGTAAGGCGGAGTGCCCATCCTCACCTTCATTGGAAGCCACTTTGCTCCCCCACATGTTCTATGGCTATGGTCGTGGACTCCTGAGACACCACTGCTTCTCAGGCCTATGAATCCTGTTCCATATTTTGTCTTTTTAGGTCAGTTTGGCCTTTTTGTTGCAACACTACAAACTATTCCATGGAACTTTTTTGGACTTATTTTGTCCTTTTTTTCTTTTCTTTTTTTTTTTATTTCACTCTGCAACTTGATATTAGGTTACCAATCTCTATGTAGACCACTGTGGTACTCTCCATTGAACTAAGCTCACATTGGTATATTTATTTAGCCCTGTCATGGCTCCGAAAATATTATCTTACAACGTAAAGGGTTTGAATTCTATTAAAAAAGGATGGCTTTCCAGTTCCAATGCCACATGTAAGCGGAACGCGAGGCAGCGGCTCCGGAGGGGAATGCATTAAAAACCGGCCACAGACACACAAGGTCACCACAGCTAATGCCTCCCACACCCTCAGGGAACGGAAGGACCGATTTTTAGTCCATAACGGCCCCTATGAGGTTTCAGGTACCATCACTGGCTGTGGAAATGCAGCTGCCCAAAATGGCCGACGGCACAGCCTCACACACCACAAGCTTCCCAGCCCAGCATGTCAGCTCTGCTCCCGCACTCCCAGAGGAGGAATATAGCAGTATTGCCCAGGCTGTGGAGGCTCTCTTATCACCCAGTATTACACCGGCAGTAGATAGAGCAGTATCAGCAACATTGATCAGATCCGCAGAGAGCTAAGGAAGCATGCAAGCAGGAGTTCTGAGGCAGAACACAGCATCTCAGAGATAGAGAATGAAATCCCAAACTCCCATGCTGCAGCACATCACTCCTCTCAAACCCAGCAGTATATCCTGGATAAATTAGATGATTTTGAAAATTGTTCCGGCAGGAACAACCTGTGTATTATCGGCCTCCCAGAATCTTACAGCTCTCATTCTCTGATGGTACTGTGTACCTCACGCATGCCTGAAGCGCTGGGGATTACGTCCCCTTGTACAGTGGAAAGAACACACCGCATGGGGCCCCCTCTAGGAATGCCGAACCCCATGCCCCATCATTGCCTGCTACTTAAACTACTCGGACAGGGTAACGATTTTAAAATCCTTCCGAAACACCCATACTTTTCAACTGGATGGTCACAAATTGATGATTTTTGCTGACTATTCTCAGGAAGTCTCCCGCAGATGAAAGGCCTTCCAGCCCATTTGCTCGGCCCTACACCTAAAGGGGGTTAAATTCACTGTAGCATACCTCACCGTCCTGAGGCTTACTGATCAGACAGGGGACTCAAAATCTTTCTCTCGTCCAGAGGAGGCGATCTCCTATGTGCAAACCTATCTACACATCATGCAGGACTCAACTCAGAGGCCAGCTCTCCCCCCGCTGCTCCCAGGGATCAATGCAGCCCCTGCAAAAACCTCCAAAGAGGATTAGATACTCCAATGACCCCAAGCAATACAAGCCATGCTAACAGAGACTATGGTTAGCCATTGGCTATTCCTTGATTTATCACACTGTGTACTTTTCTGAGGATGTTACCCTCTATTCCTTCAATACATATCCTGCATTCACTGTTTTTATTTTCTGGTTAGTCGTTTTCTTGATGCTCTGTTTCTGTGTTTTCAGCCTTAACAGATATGAGAAGAGCTTCTCTATTGCAGCGGAGGCAAGGAAACCCTCACCCCCCAGTTTGGTCAATCTCCACCTTACTACCAGCTGCGACCCATGGTCATCAGATCATACTCCCCTCTCTGGTTACGCTGCCATATGACTAGTGGACTACGTGTGGAAAGAAGTGAAGTCCAAGCTTCCACTACTGTGAGTTGATTTGATTTATCTATTATCTGCTGTGTCCCACTGTGTCCCACCTGTACTAGTTGGCTCTCTTACCTTACTATACCTTCTTCCCTCCCCACCCCCCACTCCCTCCTAGGTGCCTCAATAATCCCTTGAAAAATTCCTTTCAAAACTACACCTACTTCACACATCAGTCAAACACTATCCCACCAGCCACCCTCAGAACTAGAATTCATTATGAGAATCACCTGGAACATCAAAGGGTTATGCTGCCCACAGAGAATGCAATGCTCCGCCACCTTAAACGTCTCAAGAAGGACATTGCTCTCCTTCAGGACATACACCTCTCCTCGGAGGACTTCCACCGTATGCACAAACTTTGGGTGGGCCAAGTGTCCGGTTCAGTGTCGGCAAAAAGGCAAGGCAGGCATAATGATTCTCATAAACAAACACTGCCCATGTGAAATAGTCTTAGTAAAACACGATGATGCTGGACAACTTCTGACTGTACATTTGCCTATATCCAACAGGGCATAGTTATTACTAATGCCTATGCCCCTAGCCCTCCTAACAAAGCTTTCTTTCAAACAATGGCCACTCACCTGTCCCCCTATGTTCATCTCCCTCTCATGATAGGGGGGATTTTAACTCGGTTATGCATGCTGGGGAAGACAAGTCACTTGGCCATCTCAAACCTTCTTCTCAAACCATCTCTTCAACTCCCCCCCTAGCAACTTTCGCAGATGCCCTCCAACTCACGGATACCTGGAGACTAGCCCACCCTGGGGGGAAAGAATACACTTTCTATTCCCCACTACACCACATGCTTTCCAGGATTACCTGTTCTACAGCTCTGCACTCCTCCCACTCACGTTTGTATCCCACATCCACTAGGTTGCAATCTCAGACCACGTCTCCATATCAGTTCACCTGCACAATACTACCCCAACCAATACCACAAGGACATGGCGCTTCCCTTCATACCTTGCACACAACCAGGAACTCCGACACATACTCCAAAAGACCTGGGCAGACTACGAAGCCACTAACATGATACACAACGATCACACAATGACCACACAATGATCACACAACACAATGATCCCAGCCTGCTATGGGAAGCAGGCAAAACTGTGCTACGTGGCAGAATTATTTCCTTCGTGGCTACTCACAAAAAGAATATCCTCAAAAACTACCGAGAAGCGAGTGACCGATTATGTTCCGATGCATACCAATTCACCCACTCACAGGAAACTTTGTTGAGAAGCCAAACACAAATTTGATTTATGGGCTGAAGCACAAGAGCGCATCCATACAGTATATCTCACCATGACCTGAAATACCACAAATATGACAACAAGCCAGGCAAATTGCTTGCCAAACTGTGCAAAGGGGTTTACACCCACACACCTATCTCTGCCCTCAAAGACGCCCAAGGCAACCTCACCTCAACTGCAAGAGAGGTTAACACAATTCTAGAACAATATTACGCCACACTATACAGCGTAGACCCAATAGATCTAACCATAGCCCGGGGCTTCCTAAACCAGGTCTCCCTTCCTCAAATAGATGCCTCACATTTGTCCCAGCTAAATGCCCAGATAACTGAACAAGAGATATCCAAAGCTATCACCTCATTAGCTAACAGCAAATCACCAGGCCCAGACGGGTATAGCTCAGAATGCTACAATATGTCTGAGAGCATAGCGGTCCCAGTTCTAGCCAAGATTTACCAGAAAATACTAACAGGAGGCAAATACTTACCTTCAGGATATCAGGCACATATCAAGTTAATAGCAAAAAAGGCAAAGAGCCCATAGAACCAAGCTCCTATAGGCCTATATCCCTATTTAACCTTGACTCCAAAATACTTTCCAAAGTCATAGCTACCAGACTAGCTAAAATAATGTCCACAATCATTCACCCCTCTCAGGCAGGTTTTACACAAGGTCACTCAGCCTTGTCCAATATTAGGAAAGTTATCACGTCCCTAGAGTATGCTAAGCCAACCCCGACAGTGACAACGCCATAATATCACTTGATGCGGAGAAGGATTTTGACATCCTCAGCTTTGCCTGGTTGTCCTTGGTCCTTCGTCACTTTGGCTTCACTGGTCCTTTCTTACACCTGGTCTCAATGTACTTGACCCCTACAGCAAATATTGTCGCGGCAGGACATACATCAGGCAGTATAAAACTTCACAAGGGGACAAGGCTGCCCCTTTTCACTGCTGCTATTCAATCTAGCCTTAGAACCCCTGTTCCACTATCTGGTCTCTCAATCCAATCTTAATGGCATTACTATAGGACATCAAGAACTTTGTCTAGCACTATTTGCGGACAATATACTTATCCTCACCTCCACCCCCAAAAACGGCATGCCCCATATTCAAGACATTTTTACCCACTTCAAGTCTTGCTCAGGTTTATACATTAATTTCTCTAGGAGTGAGATCCTCCCCCTAAACCACACTAGGACCCCCCCCCCCCCCCATGGTAGAGCACTTCAATTTTTACAGTTGCCAAACAATTTATCACCTATCTTGGTGTAAAGATCAGCAAGACACCTTCCTCTCTCTACTACCTAAACTATTCCCCAGTGGTCACTAAGGTCATAGGTGAACTGGAGACATGGATGAATCTTTCACTCTCACTCCTCGGCAGGTGCCACCTCTTTAAAATGGTAAGCTTTGTCAGACTACTCTACCCTCTACAGACCATTCCTCTCCTGATGCATCACACAGATGTGCAAAGATTGTAAAAGGCTTTATCAGCCTTCCTCTGGCATGGTCACAGACCTCCCATTTCTAAGCATAAACTATACCTACCGAGGAGTGAGGGTGGAGCTAATCTTCCAAACTTAAGGACATATATTCTCTCTTGCCTACTGCAAGTCTGCCTGGTCTGGCTTTCACAAAACTCAAGGTACTCTAACAATGATTTGGAGGAATCCCATACAGCCTACTGGCCCTACTACACAGTAACCTTATATCCCTCCCTCTGGATCTTAAACAGAATCTATTAATATAAGACACTCTAGTGGCATGATGAGAAACAAGAAGAAAACTTAACCTATCCCCCTGGGTATCTACCCATCTCCCGATCCATGGGAATCAAAATTTCCCTCAAGCTAAACAGGGAACTGGCTACACTGTGTGGGCTTCCCACTGCTCCACAGGTTTTCTCAACTCTTTGATGAGTCCACAGGTCTTCCTCTCTAGGTATCCCACATACTTCTACGCTTTGATCTCTCTGCAAGTCACTTTCTATTCATACACCAAGCCATAAGCTATGCTGCGGGCCTGTGCCATGACAGACTCCAAAGGTTTTGCCCATCTATCCTGGATACTCTTTTGGAATCCCAGCAGTTCAAGATATCCACCATCTAAAAAACAACTCCACCTGCACTTAAACAAGCCACTTAACGCCACCTCAGTAACCACCTGGAACAAAGAGCTAAACTCCTCAGAAGAGGTCAAATGGATTCTAGCAGGGTACAACACTACCTGTGCTTTTGTCACTAATAAATATCGGCAGAAACAGCAGCTTAAGATTATGCACAGAGCATATGTCCCCTATCTACCCAAAGGTCCACCACAGTCCAACCATCAATGTCCCCTATGTGGCCATCTCAAACCGACACTGATATACAGACTCTGGTCTTGCCCCCCAATTGCTGACTATTGAGATCAAATGGAGAAATTTTCAGGACTTATAACGGGCCGCACCTTCTCCAAGGATATCTTTCCCTTACTTTTTGGGTTTCTGGACAATACTTCCTCACAGCCAGTGATAATTCAATGACAAATGACTCAAAGAAATAAGGCCTGGCTATCGACATGCTTTGTGTCCGCCACTCCCCCTGTACTCTCTGATGTCAGACAGGAACTCATAAGTCTTCTGCATAAGGAAAAACTGGACATTGACCTGTCCCACCACAAAACTACTCCCCACTTTCGTAGCAAATGGTCCAACTTTATTACAAAATCCCTACCTACCAACGACCTTGCCAATTACCTGCACATTTCTGCAAACCCATCCACCTTTTCTGGAGTTCCCCCTTGTAATTAACCAGCAACTGCCGCGCATGGAAATTCACTTCTTCTGGATAAGAGATTCAGCCAGTACATGTCCAATTAAGTCTTGGATCTCTTTATCAGACATCACAGCAACCATTCTACCTATTCAAGACTTTCTTCCACTCCCCATACAACTTTTACCCATCTTGAGTTGTGCTCCCTGGTTCTACTCCCAGATATCTGGGGCAACAACTGAACTGATTAAATGAATCATAATGTAGTACATATTGCTATATGGTATATATGCATCTTAAGGTTTTGATGATTGGTAAGCCATTACCTATGAGACTCTCTCCCCAGTGGTTCCGGTTTGCTTTGAGGGAAGCTATTTGGGGGCATTGGAATCCTCCCCCCCTACAATGGGGATGGAGATCTTCTTCTCCCAGCTGCCCCCATATTGTTTGTATTAAGTATCCACGCCTCCAGTGATGAATACTCCACAGGTTTATCTGCTTTTCTATATCACTACCCCTCAATTCCCCTCTACCTTTTCTAACAACAGTGAAAGCTGCCAACCCTTTCCCCCTTCCCCGCCCTCTACACCCTCATACATGATTACTAGCTACAGGTTTCCCTCCCCCTCCCCTCTTATCCCACACCTCAACACACTATCTAGTCTCCTGTCTATCGGGCGGAGTGACTGGAATGTTAGTTATCTTGTCTGGCTTTCACCTCCCCCCTTACCACTCCCCATCAGACATAAGATTTCACCTATTTACAAGCCAAGGAGTTCTTCTTAGGATATTATTCTGACTCGTGTTATATAGTAGGTGCTTTCGGTCTTTTATATTTGCTTTTCTAAACATTGTGTTGTAATATTGGAAAAAAAGTTTATTCAAAAAAATTAAAAAGATGGCTGGTTTGAAGGAGTTTAGGGCCTCCGGGGCGGACGTAATTCTGATTCAGGAAACCCACTTTTGCTCAGGAGGATCCTTAAAATTTGCCTCCAAACACTTTCCGGTCTCCTATATGGAGTCTGACTCATCTGGTAAGGCTGGAGTTGTGGTATTGATCCAACGCTCCTGCCCTATCCTAATCAAGTCACCCCATCTGGATCCGTATGGTTGATATATATTATAGAATTGTGATTTTATGTCCAGTTCTTTTACGCTTATGATGTGTATGCACCTAACTTGGGTCAGATTACATTTCTAATGGAGGCATTTGAAGTGTTACAGTGATTATCCCAGGATTTTTACAATAGTAGGAGGGAACTTTAAAATTGCTCTCTCCCCTATGCGGGACAGAAGATCTCTTTTCCAAACCAAACTGCCTCTCCCAATGCAATCCTTGGCTACCTCCTTCCGTAAATTGATACGTGCTTAACATCTGTTTTACATACAGTTGTGCTCATAAGTTTACATACCCTTGCAGAATTTATGATTTCTTGGCCATTTTTGAGAGAATATGAATGATAACACAAAAACATTTCTTTCACTCCTAGTTAGTGTTTGGATGAAGCCATTTATTATCAAACAACTGAGTTTACACTTTTTAAATCATAATGACAACAAGTTTACATACTCTGGTGATTTTAACCTGATAACATGCACACAAGTTAACACACAGGGGTTTGAATGGCTGTTAAAGGTAACCATACTCACCTGTGATTAGAGTTGAGCAAACCCGGACTGTAAAGTTCGGGTCTGTACCGAACTTTGGAGGGTCCGGGATCCGGACCCGGACATATCAAAATACGTTTGGGTTCGGGTTCTGGGTGTTAATCACGCATGTTGAATAGCTGCAGGGCAGCCAATCAACAAGCGTTTCACTGGTTTGCCCTTAGAAGCCATCACAGCCATGCCTACTAATGGCATGGCTGTGAATGGCGGGTGCATCATGTGACCCAGCCTCTTTATAAGCTGGAGTCACTTGATGCTGCAGTCACATGCTCTCTGAGACTCTGACTAGTGTAGGGAAAAGAAGCTGCCAGTGCTGTGAGGGAGAGATTGCAGACATTTTAACATCTCATCCTGCATCCTGAGATTACTACTACTGTTGCTCTGAGGGACAGATTGCAGACCTCAGCCTGCATTACACAACGATCTGATTGTGGAGTAATTTGAGATTTCACATACTGCTGCTTTGAGTGACAGATTGCAGATCAAACCCTGCATTACAGAATGATCTGACTGCACTAGGTAGAGGCTTCTGCTTAGAGGGACAGATTATATTGTTCTAAAATCATCTCCTAGTTCTATAGGGAGAGGTTCCAGCTGTTGCTTAGAGGGACAGATTATTGTTCAAAAATCATCTCCTAGTTCTAAAGGGAGAGGTTCTAGCTGTTGCTGTAAGTGACAGATTATTGTTCAAAAATCATCTCCTACTCCTATAGGGCCAGGTTCCAGCTGTTGCTTAGAGGGACAGATTATTGTTCAAAAATAATCTCCAAGTTCTAAAGGGAGAGGTTCTAGCTGTCGCTGTAAGTGACAGATTATTGTTCAAAAATCATCGGCTACTCCTATAGGGCCAGGTTCCAGCTGTTGCTTAGAGGGACAGATTATTGTTCAAAAATCATCTCCTAGTTCTAAAGGGAGAGGTTCTAGCTTTTGCTGTAAGTGACAGATTATTGTTCAAAAATCATCTGCTACTCATATAGGGCAAGGTTCCAGCTGTTGCTTAGAGGGTCAGATTATTGTTCAAAAATCATCTCCTAGTTCTAAAGGAAGAGGTTCTAGCTGTTGCTGTAAGTGACAGTTTATTGTTCAAAAATCATCGGCTACTCCTATAGGGCCAGGTTCCAGCTGTTGCTTAGAGGGACAGATTATTGTTCAAAAATCATCTCCTAGTTCTAAAGGGAGAGGTTCTAGCTTTTGCTGTAAGTGACAGATTATTGTTCAAAAATCATCGGCTACTCATATAGGGCAAGGTTCCAGCTGTTGCTTAGAGGGGCAGATTATTGTTCAAAAATCATCTCCTAGTTCTAAAGGAAGAGGTTCTAGCTTTTGCTGTAAGTGACAGATCATTGTTCAAAAATCATCGGCTACTCCTATAGGGCCAGGTTCCAGCTGTTGCTTAGAGGGACAGATTATTGTTCAAAAATAATCTCCAAGTTCTAAAGGAAGAGGTTCTAGCTGTTGGTGTGAGCGGTGCATTTCTTGCACCAAAATAAAAAGTCTGTCTACGTTAATGTTTTCAAAAAAAAAAGAAGGTATGAATTGGTATTAATAAATACTTAAATAGGGCTACATAGTACATTTGCGGGCACAATGAGGAGAGCAAATAAGGGACGTGGTCATGGTGCTGCTGGTGATGCTGGTGCCCTGCATCCTGAGATTACTACTACTGTTGCTCTGAGGGACAGATTGCAGACCTCAGCCTGCATTACACAACGATCTGATTGTGGAGTAATTTGAGATTTCACGTACTGCTGCTTTGAGTGACAGATTGCAGATCAAACCCTGCATTACAGAACGAATCAACTGCACTAGGTAGAGGCTTCTGCTTAGAGGGACAGATTATATTGTTCTAAAATCATCTCCTAGTTCTATAGGGAGAGGTTCCAGCTGTTGCTTAGAGGGACAGATTATTGTTCAAAAATCATCTCCTAGTTCTAAAGGGAGAGGTTCTAGCTGTTGCTGTAAGCGACAGATTATTGTTCAAAAATCATCGGCTACTCCTATAGGGCCAGGTTCCAGCTGTTGCTTAGAGGGACAGATTATTGTTCAAAAATCATCAGCTACTCCTATAGGGCCAGGTTCCAGCTGTTGCTTAGAGGGACAGATTATTGTTCAAAAATCATCTCCTAGTTCTAAAGGGAGAGGTTCTAGCTGTTGCTGTAAGTGACAGATTATTGTTCAAAAATCAACGGCTACTCCTATAGGGCCAGGTTCCAGCTGTTGCTTAGAGGGACAGATTATTGTTCAAAAATCATCTCCTAGTTCTAAAGGGAGAGGTTCTAGCTGTTAGTGTGAGCGGTGCATTTCTTGCACCAAAATAAAAAGTCAGTCTACGTTGATGTTTTTAAAAAAAAAAGAAGGTATTAGTTGGTATTAATAAATACTTAAATAGGGCAACATGGTACATTTGCGGGCACAATGAGAAGAGCAAATAAGGGACGTGGTCATGGTGCTGCTGGTGATGCTGGTGCTGCTGGTGTTGGTGGTGTTGGTGAACCTCCTGTTGGAAGGAGAGGACGTGGTCGATGTGTGCCAGCTACACGCACAAGGGAAACACCTTCCTCAGGTAGCCAACAGAAACTTCACCGGTATATGTTAAGCCCGAATGTCCTAAATGATTGGTGAGGCCAGAACAAGTACAGGCGATAGTAGATTGGGTGGCTGACAATGCCTCCAGTTCCTTCACATTGTCTCCCTCCCAGTCCCTTGATGAAAGCTCAGAGTTGGCACCTGAACCCCATGGCCATCTTTCACCTCAGCCCCTTGTAAATTAGCCAAGCAGTCTGAGCCCCAAGTCATGCAAGAGACTCTTATGCTTTTTGATGACTCTCCTGGTGTGCTTTTCGTGTGCCATCCACATAGCGCTGCCGCAGAAGTGGAATACATCGAGTGCACCGATGCCCAACAACTTCTGTTGCAGGATGAGGACACGGAAACACCAGCGCAGCACGTCTCTGATGATGACGAAACACAGGTGCCAACTGCTGCAGCTTTCCTCAGTGTGCAGACTGACAAGGAGGGCAGTGGTGAAGGGTGGGTGGAAGATGATGGGGAGGAGGATGATGAGGTCCTAGACCCCACATGGACTGAGGGTCATGCGAGTGACGTGTGCAGTTTGGAGGAAGAGGTGGGGGTCGCACAGAGGCCCCAGCACAGCAAAAGCGGAGCGAGCATCCCCTAGACATGATGCCTGCTACTACCCACCGCACCCAGGGACCTAGCACACCAAAGGAAGCTCAAAAGCGCTCCCAGACAATGTGCTGACGACAAGACATGAGTGGTTTGCAAGATGTGCAATGATAGCCTGAGCTGGGGCATAAATGTTCTAAACCTGAGCACAACCCCCACGATCAGGCATCTAAATTCAAAGCACAAGCTGCATTGCAATAATTACCTCAAAATCCAAGAAAGGTCTCGGCCTCCTCCTGCTTCCTCTTCTGCTGCTTCCTCTGCCTCTTCCTCCACCTCTACTGTGACAGTGTCACGTGCCACCTAGCAAACAGACGATATGACAGCAACGCCACCATGTCCGCCACCGTCCCCAAGCATTTCCACTCCATGGTCCCATGGAAGCTTACAGCTCTCCATCTCCCAAACACTGGAGAGAAAGAGGAAGTACCCCCCTACCCACCCTTGATCCCTGGCCCCGAATGCCAGCATTGCAAAATTCCTGGCCTTTGAAATGCTGTCATTCCGTCTGGTTGACACGGACAGTTTCAAAAACCTGACAGCGGTGGCTGTCCCACATACATGGTTCCCAGCCGCCATTACTTTTCCAGGCGAGCCATCCCTTCCCTGCACAAACAAGTCAGGGACAAGATCAAGTATGCACTGCACAACACCATATGTGGCAAGGTCCACATAACCACTGATACCTGGACCAGTAAGCACGGGCAGGGACGCTATATCTCGCTAACTGCACACTGGGCAAATGTAGTGATCGGTGGGCCTGAGCCGGCTAGCCATTTGGCGCATGTCCTTCCCCGACTGAGGATTGCAGGGCATTTCTCTTTTCCTCCTGTTGCCTCCACCTCCTACTGCGCTTCCTCCTTCTCTACCACCTCCTCATCTGCTCAGCGTAACACCTTCACCACCAACATCAGCACATCCAGGGGGAAAGGATAGCAGGCTGTTTTAAAACTAATATGTTTGGGGGATAAACCCCACACTGCGCAGGAGCTGTGGATGGGCATTGAACAACAGACCAATGAGTGGTTGTTGCCACTGAGCCTCAAGACCGGCCTGGTGGTGTGCGACAATGGCTGAAATCTCGTAGCGGCTCTGGGCCTAGCCTGTTTGACGCACATCCCTTGCCTGGCGCATGTGCTGAATTTGGTGGTACAGAATTCTCTAAAAAACTACCCGGATATGTCAGAGCCGCTGCAGAAAGTGCGGGCCATCTGTGCGCACTTTCGGCATTCTCACCCTGCTTCTGCTCGCCTGTCTGCACTGCAGCGGAACTTCGGCCTTCCCATTCACCGCCTCATATGCAACATCCCCACAAGGTGGAACTCCACCTTGCACATGCTGGAGAGACTGTGCGAGCAGCAGCAGGCAATAGTGGAGTTTCAGCTGCAGCACACATGGGTCAGTCGCTCTGTGGAACAGCAACACTTCACCACCAACGAGTGGGCCTCCATGAGAGACCTGTGTAGCGTATTGCAGTGTTTTGAGTACTCCACCAACATGGGCAGTGCCGATGACGCTGTTCTCAGCATTACTATCCCACTTCTATGTCTCCTTGAAAAAAGACTTCGGGCCAAGATGGAAGAGGATGTGGCACAGGAGGATGAGGAGGAGGAGGAAGAAGGGTCATTTCCACGGTTATCAGGCCAGTCATTCGCAAGTGGCTCGGAGGGTGGGTTCCTGCACCAGCATAGGCCAGGTCAAAAATATTCAAGCCAGGGCACAGTTCTGGAGGACAAGGAAGATCATGAGGAGGAGGAGGAACCGCAGCAGGGTGGCACCCAACGCAGCTCGTGGGCATCACTGGAGCGCGGCTGGAGAGATACGGAGGACACAGATGATATACCTCGTATAATTGTTTTTTTGAATATGCCTCAATATTTTGGGGGCTATCCCAATTATAAACAAAAAAAAAAACAGTGTTGGCTACCTCCTCCTACTCCTTCACCACCGCCACTTCCACCTACACTGCCACGGTCACTGCCTAGTCAACCTCTAGGCTCCTACTCCACATCCACCCCCCTTCCCATTTTTTATTTGATTTTAATTTATTTTCCCTATCCCCATATTTTTGTGGGGCACTTGCCCTACTCTTACCCCCATTTTACTTCCTTTTACTTCCTTTTGCAGTCCTCTAGCACTTGCCAGGACTTTGCTACAGCCATTTTTGTGCCAAAAAGTTCAGGTCCTCATTGACTTCAATGGGGTTCGGGTTCCGGGATAAAGTTTGGGTAATGTACGATACCGAACCCAGACTTTTTCCCGAAGTTCGGCCGAACCCACGGAACCCGAACATCGGGGGGGTTCGATCAACTCTACCTGTGATCTGTTTGCTTGTAATTATAATTAGTGTGTATGTATAAAAGGTCAATGAGTTTCTGGACTCCTGACAGACCCTTGCATCTTTCATCCAGTGCTCCACTGATGTTTCTGGATTCTGAGTCATGAATTGTCAAAGGATCTGCAGGAAAAGGTCGATAAGCTGTATAAAACAGGAAAGAGATATAAAAAGATATCCAAGGAATGAAGAATGCCAACCAGCAGTGTTCAAACTCTAATCAAAAAGTGGAAAATGAGGGGTTCTGTTGAAACCAAACCACGTTCAGGTAGACCAACTGTTTTCAGCCACAACTGGGCTTTTGGCCAAGAGTAATGGGCAGCTTTACAATCTGAGAAGATAAAGAGCCTCATCCACAAATATCACAAAAGACTTCAAGCTGTCATTGATGTTAAAGGGGGCAATACACGGTATTAAGTTAAATTTTGGTCTCATGACTCCAAATGATTTTGTGCCAGAAGGTTTGAGGCTTGTCTCTGTGCTATTTGGCATATTGTAAGCGGGATACATTGTGGCATTTGTGTAGTAATGGCTTTTTTCTGGCAACTCGACTATGCAGACCATCTTTCTTCAAGTGTCTCCTTATTATGCATTTTCAAACAGCCACACCACATGTTTTTGAAGTTTTTAAAGTTATTTGTGGGTTTTTCTTTGCATCCCAAACAATTGTCCTGGCAGTTGTGGCTGAAACTTTAGCTGGTCTACCTGTCCGTGGTTTGGTTTCAACAGAACCCCTCATTTTCCACTTCTTTATTATAGTTTGAACACTGCTGATTGGCATTCTCAATTCCCTGGATATCTTTTTATATCCCTTTCCTGTTTTTTTTTTTTTTTTTTTTGCTTAATTTGTTTTTATTGAGTAAAGAGGATTCCAGAGAACAACAATGCATACATAAGGCATATATAACTCTCATGTCGATCTAGAGTATAGTAGTTACATATATAGAAAGTGTAACACAATGGATCCTTGAGATGTGTTTTTATCAGAAAGAGATGAGAGGGTAAGAGAGAGTAAGAAGAGAAAAGGTGGGAGTAAGTGGGATAGAACGGAAATAAGTAGAGGAAGGGAAGAGGAGAGAGGGATGAGGGGAGCTGGCGAGGTGAGGCAATGTTTCTTTAAGTAAGCATCACATAACGCTTCTAACCCAGAGCAGAGTGGGTCGGATAACATGTATGTCTCTGTCTTCAAAACCGCATATATATCTAGAGGGCTTCATTTGTACTTATAAATTATGTTCTATATTCCAGTCCATCACTGAGTGAACAATGGGAGGTACGTTGGAGAGGACTGCACAATGGATTTGTATTTGACGGATGTGGTGAATTCCCTCCACTTATACCAAGTTACGAAGTGTTTTTGATCTTCACCCCTGGCGGAATGAGTCAGTTCCTCCATGAGGTGAATATCCCCTACCCTTTGCAGCCATGACTTTACGGAGGGTATGGTTTGTTGGCCCCAAAATGTTGGGATCAGTGCCTTCGCTGCATTGAGTAGGTGCAGAGTGATGTTTTTTTTGTATATCTTAGTTGGTACCCTTGTGCAGTGAAAAAGAACCTCCCATGGATCATCAGCGACAGAGGAGTCAGAGATCAAGTTTGTAATTTCTAGGACCTTTGACCAAAAGGGCCTAATCCCAGGGCAGTTCCACCAGATGTGTGCGTGGATGGACACGCCCCCACAGCCCCTCCAGCATAATGGGGAACTGGTAGGGAACATGGAGTGTAGCTTACTCGGGGTGTAATGCCATCTGGTGAGTAGCTTATAGTTCACTTCCGCTGTGTGGGAGGAGATAGAGGAGGTATGCGCAAGCTTTAAAAAATTTTTCTTTTGAGAATCGGTCACATGAGACTGGAGGTCTTTCTCCCATTTG
>BLSH010153779.1:304387-317314 GCA_018402905.1 Glandirana rugosa
TCCCAAATAGGGTGTTACTCCCCCGTCCCTATTGTGGGACGCCCAGGAGAGTGAATATGTAAAGCGATTGTTTGTGAGGGTCGGGTGGGAAGAGGAAAGTTGTCTACGCCTTTTTCGCAAACTGTCCCACCTGACCCTCATAGAAGCTTGCTGGAAAGATCCGGACCCGGGCTTTTACGACTGTGCTTATAAAAGTAATATGTTATTTGGAAGGCGGGCCTATTTCTAATTACCAGAAAAGTCACTAGGGAAATGAGAAGTATTACCCTGGTCTGTCCCTACGGGGGAGAGAGGAGAAAATAAACGATAGAGTGAACTCGGGAAGGAACTAAAAAGAGTATATCATCCGCGTACGCTGCATACTTGTGTTCTTTAGATCCTATCTTGATTCCCCGTATACTGTCGTTTTGTCTAATAGTGGCAAGGAAGGGCTCAAGTGAGATAGCAAATAAAAGAGGAGAGAGGGGGCATCCCTGTCTGGTCCCATTATGAAGAGTAAAGGGATCACTGAAAAGACCATTAATCTTTATCCGGGCGGAAGGTTTATTGTATAATGAAAATATTCGTGTCAGCATTTTCGGGCCCAGGCCTAGAAAGGTCGTTCGAAGATACTCCCAGTCCACCCTGTCAAACGCTTTTTCCGCATCTGTTGAAAGGAGAAGGGTGGGCTGGGAGTGTTTGTTAGCGAAATGTATAAGTGAGAGGACCCGCAGGGTGTTATCCCTGCCCCCTCATTGTGGGATAAACCCTGTCTGTTCAGGCGAGATCCACTTCGGGATAAGTGGTGAGAGTCTATCGGCCATTACCTTAGCGACAAGTTTGATGTCGGCATTAATCAATGAAATGGGCCGATAGCTCCCACACACAGTTGGATCCTTACCCGGCTTGGGAATCACCGATATATGGGCAGTGAGGGTTTCAGGCCGGAAGCCTTCTGTTATAATGACCGAATTGGCGTAAGCTACTAAATGCGGTAGTAGGACATCTGCAAATGTTTTATAGTAGGTCACAGTGTATCCGTCCGGGCCTGGCGCTTTGCCTATGGGGGTATTTTTTAAAGCCTTCTTAAATTCCTCTAAGGTGAAGTCTGCCTCTAAGGGATCTAGGATTTTCTGCGGGAGCTTTGGGAGCTGGGCCTGTTTCAGGAAAGAGAGAGTATGTGACCTCTTTTCCTCCAGGGGACATGAGGAGGGGCCATTGGCCACGTGATATAAGTCCGCGTAGAATGTCCTAAAGACCTCTGCAATGTTTTTTGAGTTAAAGATCAATTCCCCCGAGAGGGACTTAATCTTCGGGATGAAAGAGACAGTCTTCTGTTCCTGTAGGGAACGGGGAAGCTGTCTGCTGGGTTTATTGCCCCACTCATAGCGTTTCTGGGCAACTCTGCGGAATGTGCGTACAGTGTCCCTGTCTAATACATTTTTTAATTCCTCTCTCTTGAGTGTCAAGGCATCCAAATGTGCGGAGTGCCGGGAGAGTTTGAATTGCTTCTCTAGGTCCGTAAGCTACGCAAGAGTGTCTTTAAATTGTTTATCGCGCTCCCTCTTCCTTCTCGCACCCAACTCAATCAGCTGTCCCCTTAGTGCTGCTTTGTGGGATTCCCACAACACAGAAGGAGAGATCTCTGCATCGGAATTCTCTTTAAAGAACTGTGAGATGGAGGAAGACAGGAGCGCGGCGTCAACTGGGTTAGATATGAGACCGTCATTCAGCTTCCAGTTGTAAGTGCGAGGAGGAAGGGTGGGGAGATTTAAAGTGGCTGATACAGGTGCATGGTCTGAGATTGTCGCCGTGCCGATAGACGCGGAAAGTAGTGAGGGGAGATGGTGGTGATCTATTAAGATATTATCAATTCTTGAATGGGAGTCATGTATCTTAGAATAGTAGGAATAATCCCTGTCTCTGGGATGGGTGATGCGCCAAACATCCATCAGTTGGAGGTCTGAGAGTTTCTTTTTTACCTTAGATATTTGCCGAAAAGAAATATGTGAGTGTCCAGGAGAGGTGTCAATGAGGGGGTCTAGTGGTAAGTTCAGATCTCCAGCGAGTATAATTAGTCCCTTTGCAAATGAGGCAAGTTGTGATAGGGTCTGAGAAAGAAATTTTTGTTGGTTATGGTTCGGGGCGTATACATTGGCCAGTGTTCATTGTGTGGTGCCTATGGAGCCCCTCAGAAAAAGAAAATGACCTAATTTATCTGCATGCATCTCTTCAAGTTGGAAGGGCACGTCCCGTCCAAACCCGATGGCCACACCTTTGCTCTTGTTAGTGTCAGAGAGGCTGTAATACCACCGCGGGAAATGTGGGGAGAATATCTTTAAAGCGGTGTTATGTGTTAAGTGTGTCTCTTGCAGATATGCAATCGAGTACGAGGCCTGTCGTAGCTCCCTTAAGATTTGGTGTCTATTAGCAGCATGATTAAGGCCCCTGGTGTTATACGAGATTACTTTTATAGTGGCCATCTGATCGGTCGGGGGCGTACCCTCATTGTAGCCGCACCTCTCCAGCATAAAAAGAAGGGAAAAGGAAAAGAAAAGGAAAGGGGAAGAAAAGAAAGAGAGAGGAGAAGATCAACAATATGAAAAGCATAAGGACAAAAGTAACAAAACAATAAATCACAACAGGTGGGATTTTTTTGTAATTCACGCAAAAATTTGCAGTGATCCCAGCGGGAAGGGAGGAAGAAGGGCACCCGCAGCATCTCGTAACCAGGTGGACGTGGTTGTGGGTGATCCTCCTCTATCCCTCCCCATGGGGGGGGGGGGTCGCTGTGACCTCATACAAAAAGTACAAAACTGAGAACTACAGTGGGAGCCCCTCACCGACCCGCATATTTCAGTATAATAGTAAACAGTAATTGATTCCAACGGTAACAGTGTCTTTACGTGTCTGGGGTGAACTCAGCTTCAAAAAGAGAAAAGTGTATCAACATCTCCTAAGTTATAGGAATTAGACCATGGAAGGAAGGATCATAGTTGAGGGATGTTGCCATTGGGCTCAATACAGAGAACCTGGTATTGGAAAGTAATTAAACAAACTGGCTGAGGGCCTTGAACTTTAAAATGACAGAGCCATAGGGCTGATTGGTTGAGGAAAAAGAGCACTTAACATTTCTCACTCTGTTTTCTTTGAGGACCTTGGTGTGGTAGCAACTTTCTTTTTTGATGGGGTTTTTTTCCATTGCGTTGTCATAGAATACTTGAAGGTCAGAATGGGGTCTTGCCATCCAGTGAGTTTGAAGTGCTGTATGTTCAGTTCTTGTAGGAAGGCTGGTAGGTCCTCAGGGAACCGCAATGTTGAGGAGCGCCCAGATTTGGTGGGGATCAAGCATGCTGGGAAACCCCAGTGGTAAGTGATTCCTTCAGATTGCAGGCACTGAAGTAGTGGTTTAAGAACTCTGTGTCTGTCTAGGGTAGCTTTGGAGAGGTCTGGGAATATGTGGAGCTTTGCCCCATCAAAGTCTATGTCCTGCATATGGCGTAGTTTGACCATCACAGCATTCTTATCTTCGAAGTAATGCAGACGACAAATGACATCACGGGGCAATTCGTTAGCTAGGTTATGTGGCCTTAGTGCTCGATGTATTCGATCGAACCTTAGGCATTCTGTGGCAGTTCTGCCCAGAATCATGTTAAGAACTCCGCGGATGGTTGCCTTTAAGTCACTGTCTCTGGTGGTTTCGGGTAAGCCCCTGATGCGTAAGTTGTTCCTGCGACTGCGGTTCTCGAGTTTATAAAGGTTGGCGCGGTGTGCTAGGGCTAGCTGTTTCACTGTGTCCTGTAGCTCAGTGATTGCGTGTTCATTCGTTTCTTGACGCTGCTCTGTTTCCTCCACCCTGGCGAGTATATGGGACATGTCTGTGCGCACAGCAGCGATCTCTTTTTTGATCGATCGTTCTAGGCTGTGGAACATACCTGCGAGCTCCTTCTTAATACCGCTTAAGAGGGAAGTTGTCTCTGCGTCCGCCGGAGATCCCGGGTCTTCCGTGGTCTCGGAACAGCAGGAAGAGGCGGGGGAGCTGTCTCGTAGAGAGGTGATCGAGGATGGGGACTCCACTGATCTAGAGACTCTGGTCTGTGCGCTGCGTGTCAGTGGGCTACTGATTTCTGCGGCCAGGAACTTTTTAATGGAGCCCAAAGTGGAGGGACCGGTTGCAGGTCTCTTCCCTGATCTCTGGCTGTGTTTGGAACGAGAGTTCATGTTTTTGCTGGGCATCGTTGGGATTAGGATTGGGTCGGCGTGAATGGGGCGCTCAACATGTGCGGCTGTTCAGCACCATGTTCAGGACATGCCCCACTGTCCTGTGCCTATCCGCCCCGTACTGAGCTCTGTCACAGAGGAAACAGTGCTGACCTGCTGGGTTGTAGAGAGCCTTGGGTGCAGAAATATTGCCACCGTGGGATGAGAGGATTTGAGCTCCTGTTAGAGGGGGATGGTGTGAGGGGGCTCCAGGAACCGTACCCTCAGGTCCGGAATCGCTAGGCCGCAAAAGCCGCGGCCTTGATTTTTGCCGCCGCGGACCTCGACCGCCGATCCTCGATATATAGGGATGGATGTGTAGCTGGGGAGAAGGGGAGTGCAGCTGGAGTGCTTAAATATTTCACCCGAGCCTCCTGTGCAAGGATTCCCCTGGATGCTGCTGGAGCTCTGCAGAATCACATCCGCTCCGATCCACGTCAGGCCACGCCCCCTCCCTTTCCTGTTTTATACAGTTCAACTACCTTTTCCCGCAGATCCTTTGACAATTCTTTTGCTTTCCCCATGACTCAGAATCCAGAAACGTCAGCGAGCACTGGATGAAAGATGCAAGGGTCTGTCAGGATTCCAGAAACTCATTGACCTTTTATATACACACACACTAATTACAAACACACAGATCACAGGTGAGGATGGTTACCTCTAATAGCCATTCAAAACCCTTTGTGTCAACTTGTGTTCATGTTATCAGACCAAAATCACCAGGGTATGTAAACTTTTGATCAGGGTCATTTGGGTATTTTCTGTTGTCATTATGATTTAAAAAGAGTAAACACCATTGATTGATAATAAATGGCTTCAGCCAAACACTAACCATGAATGAAACAATGATTTTGTATTTTCTATGAAAAATGGCCAAGAAATCATAAATTCTGCCAGGGTATGTCAACTTATGAGCACAACTCTATGGAGGATAAAACACCCCACTAGCAGACAGTTTTCATTTTATTCCCCTTCCCATAAAATGTTTTCTAGACTGGACTATTTTTTCGTGACAGCTCCCCTCCTGTCAAATACAGTGTCATCTGACCTGGGTACAATGACCTGGTCTGATCAAGCTCCCTTGACCTTGGACCTCTCCCTCTCAACTGCATTCTCCAAGAAATGCCATTGGAGTCTCCATGAGTCGTAACTCAACCACTTGAAGACCAAAGACAAACTTCTGCACACTTTAACATCATTTTTTCAGCTCAACAAAGGTTCTGTGTCCACTACGTCCACTACGTCCACTCTGTGGTGGTGGTGGCGGTGGCGGCGGTGGTGGTGGTGGTGGGGGGGGGGGGCTTATTTACTTTTGAGGTCAGTGTATATCTGTGAGCTCACGTAGGAAAAAGGATGCAGTCTCTTTAAAATCCCCTTTGCTAGAGAAGCTGCACTCTGCTGAACACTGTTTGGTTCATTCCCCACAGTGGCCCGGCTGCGGACGAAACCTCTTTGCGTAATCAGACCATATCTTTGGAAATGTCGGGTATAGCTAAATCCCTCCTATGGGCAAAACAAAAATTCTATGAGTACTCCAACAAACCACATAAGATGCTGGTGTCTAGACTCAACTCCAGACCCTTTCATTCCTTTCCTGACCATCTTAAACAGCCAGATGGTATGCCTACTCACTGCCAACAGACTATGACCCGGGTCTTTGGTGATTTCTACAGAAAACTCGATAATTGCCTAACTCCATCTCTCCACCCACCATTTGACCAAGAGGCGTTTGACACTTTAACACATGTAAAGCTACCTAAACTGACTAAGATGGACCTACAAAAATGAAATGCCTCCATATCTGTGGAAGAATTAGCTGACTCTTTAAAACACTTACCCTCACATAACTCCCTGGGCCCGGATGGTCTTCCTTACTCTATATACTATATAACTCTCTTTTATAAGGCGAGACTCCACACCCACCTTTGTGCACTCCTACATCTGTCATACCAAAACCGGGTAAAGATCTGTCCCTTCCAGATAACTATAGGCCAATTGTACTCCTAATTCAGACTACAAAATCTTTACAAAGATCTTAGCCAATCACCTATCCCAACTATTGTCAAAACTGATCAACAGGGACCATATGCTGAAAAAAGTCAGTTGGCCTGCTTTAATTTTAAGCCTGGATGCCCAAAAGGCATTTGTCGGTTTAAACTGGCCGTACATGTTTGCCACTGTAGGCAAATTTGGGTTCCAAGGCCCCTACTCCAGTCCTACATCTTAGGTCCAAATGTCCTCTTTTACGTCTCAGACCTTCCTGGTGTCACATGGCACCAGACAGGGCTCTCTCGCCATTACTTTTCATCTTGTGCCTAGAACCCCTAGCTGAGGCAATCTGTGCCCACCCAGACATTCTGGGGGTCCCAATGTGACACAGGGAATATAAGCTATCCCTATTTGCTGAAGACATATTACTGACTCTCACTAATCCACATATATACCTCCCATCCCTTCATGCCCTCCTATCCCTATTCACTTCTCTATCTGGATACAAAATTAATACCTCCAAGACAGAAGCTATGCCCCTTCATATCCCTCCTGATGACCTGACATCTTTGCAAAACTCATACCCATATTGCTGGTGCCCCCACACTGGACATACAGATTACCCCTACCTAAGCATCTCTATATTCAGCCAATTACACTCAACTGTTTAAGGACATGTTGAAGTGTTTGAATGCCCTTCCTATATCCTGGCTGGGTAGAATTAATGTGTTAAAAATGTCAATTATGCCTAAATTGTTGTATTTTTTGAGACTCTACCAGTTCCTATAACCATGCCTCAATTAAAGCTAATAAAATGCTGGTTCCTTAACTTCATTTGGAGTAATAAGGCCCATAGAGTAGCCATCTATGTTTTTTCCCTAGAAAACATGGTGGCCTTGGTGCCCCAGGCATTTATAAATACTACCTTGCAGCTCACCTCCGCATAGTGGCTTCATGGTCCAGCCTATCAGTACCAAACAGATGGGCAGAGATCAAGATGGGCTCTTTGTTTCCAGACCATCCCTGCTCTCTCATTTGGTCCTCCACCCTGTGCCAAGACCCCATGCTTCAAAGGTTATGCCTAGGTCCTTTACTTTAAAGATTTGGCTTTCTTGTGCCACCAGGATCTCTCTCTCTCTCTTTGCCATGCTCACCCCTATATAATGTGCTCTTTAATCCTCTAAATCCCCTTTTAATCTTCTAATTATTCTCAAACACTCCCTTGGGTCCAGGCTGGTTTGTTCCAACTTCACCACTTTGCCCATTCAGTCACTCAAAAGTTTTGAACCTTCAATGACCTCCAGGCCAAATATCAGCTACCAAAAAATATGTTTTACTCTTATCCTTCAAATAAACCACTATCTGGCAACCCTTTCCCCGTCCCTTATTTTACCTAAGTCAACAGCATTTGAACTTATATGTTCCCAAGGCCCTCACCAATTGCATTTGATCTCTGCTTTATATCAGTTGCTCCATGAGACTTCCCCACTCACTGAAGACCTCCACACCTATATGCGAAAATGGTCCCATATCTTACAACAGCCAATTACTCTCCCTTGCTGGGACAAAATTTGGTCCTCAACTTCCAAAGTATCCAGATGTGTGGTGCAGAGAGAGAGGCAGCGTTTAAAGTTTTATTATTCTGGTATAGAACACCAAAAGTACTACATCATTTAGATCCTTCATTACCCCCCTTATGCTGGTGCTGTGGTAAAATGAAAGCTACACATTACCATATCTTCTGGCAATGTGAGCTGATTGTACCCTTTTGGTCTATGGTGATGTCTCTGCTTCAGCGAATATTCGGGTCTTCTCTCCCGCTGGACCGGCTACATTACCTCTTAGGCCTTCCCTTTCCTGGAATTGAGACATTTTTGAATAAACTAGCTTCATACATTTTATTAGCTGCCAAGAGAGTTATTACAATGCATTGGCTATCTCGTACCCCCCCTCGCAGAACCAAATTTGAAGGTAATTGTTGAGATCCGCAGAATGGAGCATATGACAGCCCTGGTGGAGGATGCTGTGGCCAGGTTCAACAAGATTTGGGATATGTGGGACAATTCTGAATTTGGTTCCCCTCCCGAATCCTGATTGGGCCACAAGCGGTCATTGTGTACCACAGTGTCCTACCCCTATATTCCCCTTCTGCAGATACAGTTCAAATATTCAGTTTATCAACCTATAACCCCTTGGTGTACATATCCCTGTAGTAATATACCATCATTCAGCCATGGGTTCATTTGTTGTTTATATGTCAATGCTCACAAGTAGACTATTATCTTGATGGACACTTTATTTGATCTGCTTGTAAACATTATATATTTTTTATATTTCTGTAAAATTTATGTTTGCCATTAATACACAAAATTTGCCATGTTTGTTAATCATAAAACTTTAATAAAAATACAATTATAAGAAAACATAATGTAAATATAACACCTAGTCCATGTTTACCAGACTGAAGGACTTACAATATGCATCTTTACACAGGTGACGAAAACGTCCACATCCATAACCAGTTTAAAACTCAACAATAATCAGTATTTCATCAACTGAAAATAGCAGGAAAGATTTGTATATATATTCTGAATGTGAAGGGAAAAGAAATATATCTAAATCAAAACATTATTTAAAATGTGTGGGCATTTTACCATGTTTATCCACTTAGGAATATTAGTATGTTTATCTATGTGCAACCTCTATAGTTCATAATATGTTAAGATGGAGCTATGGACAACAGAACAGTTTATTCAAGTGTTGATGAAAGTATACCAATAGCAGCCTCACTGTTTCCTTATACATTAGTATATGATCGTATGACTGTGACCTAAAATATCATATCAACTAAAATGAGTTTAGTAACAATCTTATCATCTGCTGGTGTAGTGATAATCCCATTATAGACTGAAAATGTTGATTTATTAATCTTATTGGAATTATCATATATGTATAAGTAGTTTAAGTATACAAATTATTATGTTTAGATATATGTACTGTATATATATATATATATATATATATATAGTTGTTTTCTTTTGGCTATGTGTATAAAGTATATTGATAGTCCCACTGTATAGGAAATACGCCTCTCCATAATTAATATGAGTATATTTGAAATATTGCTGCAACAGAAATGTGTGCTCATATGTTGGCAGTTACCAGATCTCCTAAACATTATATATATATATAAATATATATATATATATATATATATATATATATATATTTAGAAATAAATGATTGTTATGAGAAAATGAACAATACCAGATTATTTTACAAGATTTTAGAACAGGCATTCCTTGCCCTAGAAGGACACCTGGTGGTAAAAGATGGCAATGCTTGAACAAACACAGAGTCAATGGTTAACCGGATGAACCAATGAAGAAGAAGTATTAAACCTTCTGGGCTAGGCTTAGTAAAATTTTTATGAGTTTATTGTTCAGAACTGAATATAGGACGGGTATGAGGTAGCCATTACGGATCAAACTTCATCCATCCTCTGGTAATGCCCATTGTAAACCAGTAGCCATTTTAAAAGGGTAACTATAGAACATGTTATATATTATTTGTGCTTAGCTTGCTAAAGCCTATTTATATATCTCTTGAGTTACCTAAATTGCTCTCCCCTGATATAACCATTTACATTTTTCTATAATTTATTTTTTGCTTTTACATTTTTAATTTTTTTCTGTTTTTGGGCCAAAGTGGTATACCAATTTACCTAGTTTAACACTTATTCTTTTTACAGGGGAGTAAGAGTTGGATTCCGAAAAACTCAGACTATTGTCTGAGAATTAGTTATATATGGTTATTCTGTTTATGGGGGAGCATTTCATTATTTAGTTTAGTCCTATACATTTATATGTACTATATATACTCATCAATTGTTATAGACATTTTTGTTATTTTATGTAAAATTGTACTGTCTATGTCTGCTTAATATCAAACTATTTATGGTGTGAACGTGCCTTTTTGAATGCATATTAATTCATTGCCAATGACCAGTAGTCACATTGATCCTCATTGTGTTTTTTCAAAGATATTCTACGTTGGTTTAAAATTACTCATATTAATTAATCGTTCAAGAAATTCCTGACACAAATGCATAACACTTTAATGATGATGTATTTAGCAGTGAGAGAGGTAAGAATTTACTTTCTTCTTTGTAGGAGCCAAGAATTGCTTCAGTAATATAACTGCATAAAACACTCACTGACATAGGTGTGCGCAGCCTATTTCATTAGGGTGCGCACTCCAAAACTCAAATACTCGTATGTGTGTATGTATGTATGTGCAATACATAAATATATATATATGTAAATGTAAAAAACAGTAGGGCAGTTGATGGTGTCAGTAGAGCAGTGGATGTGTCAGTAGGGCAGAGGTTGTTGTCAGTAAGGCAGTGGATGGAGTAAGTAGTTTATTTTTTTTTAACTGTTTTATTTTTGTATTATTTTTTACAATGTTATTTTTATATAATTTTTTTAAAACATATTTTTTTTTTACTTTTTTTTAGGAACCCATTGGGGCTTTGGTGAAATATCAGCAGGGTGAATCTGCACCACACTGGGTGATTAGGTTGTGCCCAGGCACACCCCCTGCCCATGCCTGTACTCACTGAACCTTCATTTGATGTACATAGCACAACTTCAATGCCAACCTAACACTATGTTCTTTTATGACTTTATCAGCATCCCCACAACCTAAAATGACACCAAATTTAGGATTTTAAAAAAAATATATACAAGTATGTACTCTTTACTTTAAAAAAGTACCTCTCAGCCTCCTCCAAATCTACAAATTATTTTTTTATGCTGCTGTGACCTGACTTCCTGTCAGAGGGTGGCTACAGTCACTCTCCATGGTCTCACTATACGTAGAAACATAGCTACCCTCTCATTTACCCAAATCATTTTTATTTAAAAAACGTTTTTAATTTACATCTACATACGTATATTCCATACATACACATAACACAACATATCATGCCCATTCCCACACATACATTGGTGTATCACTCTATTAACATATTATTAAACCAATTAGGCCTTTTCCCCAAATATAAACATAATGTACATTTCTTGTTCCCACATTTTAACCACTTCAGCCCCAGAAGGATTGGCCAGCTTCCTGACTTTTTGCGATTCGGCACTGCGTCAATTTAACTGACAATTGCGTGGTCGTGCAATGTTGTACCCAAACAAAATTGACGTCCTTTTTTCTCACAAACTTTCTTTCTTTCTTTTGGTGGTATTTTATCACCTGCACATCACTTCTGATCACCGCTATAAACAAAAAAAGAGCGACAATTTGGAAAAAAAACCCAATATTTTTTACATTTTGCTATAATACATATCCAAAAAACAAATTTATTCATCAGTTTTGGCTGATTTATATTCTTCTACATATCTGTGGTAAAAAAAATTGCAATCTGCATTTATTGATTGGTTTGCGCAAAAGTTGCCGCATTTACAAACCATGAGAATTCATTTTTTTTACTGGTAATGGCGGCGATCTGTGATTTCTATCAGGACTGCGATATTACGGCGGACAGATCGGACATTTTTGACACTTTTTTGGGACCAGTGACATTTATACAGCGATCAGAGCTAAAAATAGCCACTGATTACTGTATAAATGTCGCTGGCAGGGAAGGGGTTAACCTGCAGGGGGCAATCAATGGGTTAATTGTGTTCCCTAGGCGTGTTATAACTGTGTGGGGGCTGGGCTTGCAGGGGCATGACAGATCTAACTAATCCCAATTACAGGGATCAGTAGATCACCATCATGCCCACTGATAGAACGGGGAACCGCTGTGTTTACATTGGCGGTTCCCCATTCTTCCTCTCTAGAAGGCGCTCGTGGGTCACCGGTGGACATTGAGTCTGCCCGACCCGCGAACACACGCACGCAGAGTGCGGGCGCCTGCCTGCAACTGAGGCTGCGTGGATTGCCATTTATGGATGGCGATCTGCTCAGCAGAGCCAACTTGCCGCTGTTAATGTACGCAAGGTGGTCGGCAAGTGGTTAAAATGATTATAACACTCTATTCACCACCCTCTCATTAGCGGTCTGTCCCATAGTATCCACCATGTTCACCATATTTTCTCAAATTTCTTAAGACACTTCCTTTTTGTGTAGACAAACGTTTCACTTCTTACAGTATTTTTTTACTATTTTAACCCATTCTATACTTTGAAGGGTCCAATGCCAGCCATTTCTGTGCAATAAGCTTCAGAGCCTGACATAACCAGTAAAGGAGGCTATGCAAAGTAGAAGCTTGTTTTCAATGTAGGTAGACACTGGCATTGCACTGTAACTCCTAAATATTTAGGAATTTAGAGAGGACAGTCTGAGGGAAGAACCAATGGGTTGGTCAGATTGTCAGAGAACACACTTGACTTAGCCCAATTCACTTTAAATCTGGGAAAGACTCCAAAACCGGTAATGAGTTGCAGTATCATAGGGATCGTGTCCTGGGGGTTGGAAAGATAAATCAGCATATCATCTGCATATAACGATACACATTCTTCTAGCAAACCAATCCACATACCCTGTAAGTCTGAGGAAGATCTAAGAAGTTGCGTGTTAGGAAAGAAAAGATTTGCCTGGTGAAGTCAGGCCATGTTCTGGACTTTTTTGCCGAGTTTTGCCGTTCACCAAATAGCTCTATTTAAGCTCCCTGCACCTGTCAGC
>BLSH010153797.1:3039-28206 GCA_018402905.1 Glandirana rugosa
GATATGACCTTTTAAGAGATCTAGTAGAGAGGGTAAGTGGGCTCTGTTTCGGGAGGTTTTTACCAAACTTAATTTATAACAGTAAGTTAGGTCCCTTATGACATCGTAATTTATAATATTAGGTCGCAAGGAGTGTAACATCATCCCAAAATCGGGTCAGGGGAGGTGTCCCAGACCCTACGTGAGATTTTAGTCTTTGAATTAAAATCTAGAGTATGATTCATACACAGATATCCGAGAAACAGTCTTGATAACTTACCAGAACGGTTACATTTTCGTGGGCGTCAGTCTTTAGTCGTACAATATAGGAGAACAGTGAAGTTAACGGATGGACGAACAAAAATAACCATAGAAAAATACTATGCATCCCAGACCCTGTGGAGGGGACTGGGCTAAAACCCTACTACAATGTGAGGAACGCTGGATTATAATATTTAATGCTACAGTATTCCCTGGATTGAATGACAATATTTAATTCAAACCATTTTTGGAGGGCTTTGTCTCGGGTGAATGGGAGAGATGATCTAGAGAATTTTCCAGTATAGCTCTGTATTGTCCCTGCCTTATGTTTTCCCCTTTTTTTCCTGGTTCTTGCATTTTCTGTCTAAATTTGCTCCTGTAATTCAAACAATATGATTAATTGTATATTAAGATTTAATCAATAATTCAATTACCTACCTGCTTGTTTTTATTGGTATCTTTTTATGATATTTATATCTCAATAAATGTTGTTACTTTTTAACAATTGTCTGGTTTATGACCCAATTTGTGCCTTAAAAGTCCCAACCAACGAGGGTGTTCTCTCTTTTTGAGTTATATAATATTAGTGCAAGCAACACTCTTCTGAATATACAGTATATTGTTTTTCCCACCAATCCATACATTTTGCTAAGGTATGTAATTTAGCTCCTTTTGCTGCCCCTACCTATTTAAAAAAAAAACAAAACAGGAAATTAGACAATTACAGTTACGCTTAGAATACCATTCATTTGAGAAAAAATCAAATGTTCTTACAAAATTCTACTGGTGTATGGCCAGCTTCATGCTACTAGTGTATGGCCAGCTTTATGCTACTAGTGTATGGCCAGCTTTATTCTACTGTTGTATGGCCAGATTTATGCTACTAGTGTATGGCCAGCTTTATGCTACTAGTGTATGGCCAGCTTTATACTACTAGTGTATGGCCAGCTTTATGCTACTAGTGTATGGCCAGCTTTATTCTACTGGAGTATGGCCAGCTTTATGCTACGGGTGTATGGCCAACTTTATGCTACTGGGGTATGGCCAACTTTATTCTACTGGTATATGGTTAGCTTTATTCTACTGGTGTATGGCCAACTTTATGCTACTGGTGTATGGCCCGCTTTATTCTAATAGTTTATGGCCAGCTTTATGCTACTGGTGTATGGCCAGCTTTATTCTACTGGTGTATGGCCAACTTTATTCTACTGGTATATGTTTAGCCTTATTCTACTGGTATTTGGTTAGCTATATTCTACTGGTGTATGGCCCACTTTATGCTACTGGTGTATGGCCCACTTTATTCTTCTAGTGTATGGTCAACTTTAGGCATACAGTATTAACATCAGGGAGTTGGCCAGAATGGCCAGCATCTCTGAGGGCAACAAATCTACTTGCAGATGGGGAAGAAAAAAAATGTGACCAGTGAAAGCATAATGCTAGAGTCTCCTGTGCACAACCCCCCCCCCCCCTCTTAAAAGAGAATTATAAAAAAAAATGGTTAAACCCACAAGTGCAATTTTTTACCACTACTATTCCTTTATATTGGCTTTTGGAATTTACAGCAACAAAATGCAGCAATTTAGAAATTGGATGAAAGGTTTAGCACTGGGAAACACTTCTTGACAGATAAGTAGTGCATTTAAATACTATATATAGATCAGACCAAAATGAGGAACATGGTAGAACATGTTAATGTGGTAGTAAAGTGTGGAAAAAAAGAACTTCCCCCTGCAAATTAAAGTGTTTTTTTCCCCAACACTTCATATTCCTGATACGTGTCTGCTGTACCAAGTACTTGCATGAGAAAGTCTCCTGTTCTCTTTGTATTGCTTCCTTTATGTGAAATCCCTGGTGTTCCTGACAGTCCCCTTGCTTTCTTGGTAAAAACTGACCAGACTAAGCAGGAGAGCACACTGTGGTCAGTTCTTTAGGTATGCTGGGAAATCAGTATGCACTTCTCCAATGATCAGACTTGTCCTGACATGTCCCACTACACAGCAATTCACTGGGAAGCTCAGTGTGCTGCTGTCCCCCCCCCACCCCCCCCCAAAGCTTTCATGCAGCTGAGAACAGAGGGAATGTGATCACTTATAAAAAGGTATTTATGTTTTTTTTATATCTATACAAATTGTTTTGCATTTCATTTCTGTTTTAAACTTTTGCATTTCACTGGTAAGCAACCTTTTTTACTGAATGAAACTGATTCATTCATTCAATCTGTTTTGTTGTGATTAGCTGTGATTGGTCACATCTAGTCACATGGTACAGATGGGCTGTGATTGGCGCTGTCTGCACCATGTGATCAGTGTGAGCAGTCACAGATAGCAGCACAATTGTACACAATGGATGACATGAAAGGAAGCCATCCATTTTTTACAACTGTCATGTGACCTGCTGTGATTGGTTAGAGCGGTCAAATGGTATCAGCAGTAGGCCGGTGCACTGATCAGTCATTGGCTGTGTCTGATGGACACGGTCAGTGACAGATCGCGCTACAGCATGGTCCTGTGGGCCGGCGTGTGTGAGGTACGATCCGGGAGGAAGTCATATGACGTTCACCCAGATCGGCAAATGTCCCGCCCTGCCATCATTTGACTATAGGTTGGGTAGAAAGCGGTTAATGATGTTTTGATTTGTTTTTATTCCTGTTTACCTTTGTGTTTTTTATTTGTGTACATGTTGATATTATGTAGTTCTGTTTTGCTATAGAGAGGCTCATTTACCAGTCTATTGATGAGAGATGTGTATGTGAATGAGGGAAGTTATATCAGAGGGGCTGCAGAGAATGACCAGTGGGTTATGATTAAAGCAGAATTAGGGCCAAAGCTCTTTTGGCACTTTTTCTCCTGCTGTTCACAGTAGTGCACATAGTTATGCACTTCTGTGATGCATTTTCAGCCGGCTAAAGCCCACTGAGCGTTCAAAATTCTGGACGGATCCCAACTTTAATGTCAGGGTCCACCCAAATGTCTGGCTGGCAGCTGGCTTAGGCTCTCAGTGCACCGCTCCCACTCTCTTCTTTGCCGGCACTCCAGTGAGCACTGGAGGGGTAGAGCAGAGACTGGTGACTGACAGTCAGCGCTCTCTGCTTACTGATGACCAAGAACCGAACGATCAGTGGTTTTACTCACTCGGCTCTCAGTATTAGAGGCGGCAGGAAACAGATGCAACATTGGACCGATGGTACATCCACCTAGGTGAGTATGTAAGTTTATTTTTTTTAAATCTTGCATTTCTTTTAAGCACTGAGTAGAGGGTGAAATGCATCAACTTGTTCATGCCTTCCCCCTCTGTTTCTGCATACTTTTTTCACAAGAAGTAATAAAGGTAAAACTTGGAGCCGTCCAGAGAATTCCTTTCATATCATGCACACACATCAGAGTTTATATGATTGTGTCACCTCTTATACAGTAGATGTGGACTCTGAATGATACCTAAACAAAGATACCTCTGTCCTTCTAGAGAGATAAAGGGGAGTACAGTGATCTCTGTGAAAGGCAATAAATACCGGAAAGTGCTATAATGACTCATTACTTAGCATGCATGCACCGAATATGTAAAAATATACATTATCTAATGCTAGGTTCACATTGCATTCTCATTTTAACCTGTAGCTAGACCTTGCTATTGTATATAATGATATGTTGCATTCTTTAGGTTTCCTAAATTCCAACTCCAGTCAAAACAATTGTTTTGGATGGAGCTGTCTTCTCTGCTGCCCTTCCCTACTCCCCCCTTTGTTAGTACAGGTGTAAATAATCATGTACTGTCTGCTTCCTCATTCTGAACTGTTTGTTCAAGATTACGAACATGATAATGATTCCTAAGTGAAAGTAAAAGTACTGTAGTCCTGTCCAGTATCATTTTTATTCATGCACTTGCTTCAGGCACAATGTCTGAGGAACCTGAAAACATACGAGAGCCAATTACCCGTTACACTCCCGGGAATACTCTTGCCTTCACCACGCATGGATTCCAGAGGGTGACCATTCAGCTCTTTGGCTTTCTGGGCCATGGAAAGTCTTCGCTTGTCAACTCCTGTGTCTGCGTGGTGAAGGACCAGGAGTACCAGAATGTGGCGGGGGCCGGAGCGACTCAGGGTGGCCTAACAACCCAAAGACATGAACACGAGCTGACCAATACTGTGGTCATGATGGACAATCGAGGATTTCAGACGATGAAGCCACAGGAAATCATAGAGGCTTGTGCTCAGATCAGTAAGTATGGCACTTTTAAGATTTATCGCTTAATGAAAAAATTAAAATGATATACATTTGTAATATAAAGCGGAACTCCCAGAACTTAATAAACAGCCAAATGCGCATATGAAGTGTATATGTATATGTTACATGAAGGGGGCCGTTTTACCTGCCAAGCTATTTGTATTTCTGTCCATCCGGTCCTGACATTTACATAGCTCTGCCACATTGCTGCAGTTAGGTAACACTTACAGGTCTTATCCCTCCCCCCAGCTTGTGAAAGGAACAGACTGATGAGCTCATCTCTCTGTAACTCTGCCCCCCCCCCCCCCCCCCACACACCCTTACCCAGCAGCATTCTCCTTTGAAATGTATTATTGTGAATTTTCATCACGGAATGGGGCCTTGAGCTCCTGATTCTCAAAACACAGAACACTGAATGCTAGATGTAGTCTGGCCCATGAGCAGTGCCGTTTCAGTTGCTGATAAAGAAACTATAGGATCCAATTTGCCTGGAGGCAGGAGGAGCCCAGAGAATGACATATAAATAGAAAATCCAGGGAAAGAATGGGGGGTTGTGGGGAGATCACCTTCAGCCAAGGCAGAGAGGAAGGACCTGCAGAGAGAGGGAGAATGTAGCAGGCCGGTTAGTGACTGTGGCTGAGCTGACAACAGGCCTGCATAATTGGGGAGCCACTCACTTTAGTCGCTGGACTGAGACCTATAGAGTGCCAGCTCCTGCCTGCAGTCGTCAAGCCTCACTTCAAGGCCTATGATCTTGCTGTTGGCGAACCAAAGCATACAGCCCTGAGTAGTGGCCTGATACCACTGCTGCTCAGGAATGCTCCAGAGATGCTGACAGACCACAGTTGTAGCATTGGGTTCACCATTTAGTAGATCATCAAAGACAGCTGCCTGGAATCAACACCACTTTAAAGGGGGGGCCCTCCAAAGGCAAAGCCTGCTGCAACTGATCAGGGTAAGGTCGTGAGTGGGTCATTGACCCATTATTGTCTTGTTTGCTGTACATATTCTCTGTGAAGATCTATCACCCTTTTTCTTTCACTGTTACTTTGCACTTACCTACTATTGAGCACTACTAGTCCTGTTTTGGCCAGAGTCAGAACCTTTAACTCTTTACCTGGCCCCTCCTACTTTAGTGTCCTAAGGCGCCCATTGTTTCTTAAGACTATCTCACTAATTGTAGGAATAGCGAACACTACCAAGTGCACCATCTTCAAGGGCCCCAATATAGCCGGCAGAAGACTAAATTAAAGGACTGTACATAGTTCACTTGCTGTTTAGAACAGTTCCCAGTTTATTGCCAATCCTCTTTTACAAAAACGCCTAGGCTTAAACAAGCGTTATTGGGCAGCCCGGTGGAGAATGTCCCAAGACATTCCAAAAGATTAATTACTTTCATATTTGGATTACATTATCCAGACCATAGAGGTCAGCTATCATACGCTTTGACTAACTTAAGGCGAAGCTTTCTTGGTTTATGTCACAGTGGTTCTCAACTCCTGTCCTCCGGACCCACTAACAGGCCAGATTGTAATTATTACCTTGGGGGATGCAGACTAGAATACTGCAATTACTGAGCAGCAAATTATATCACCTGTGATGTATTTCAGTTATCTTGCAAACCTGACCTGTTGGTGGGTCCTGAGGACAGGAGTTGAGAACCACTGGATTATGATAAATAAATGCCTTTTGGCCATTTTGAATGATACGGTTAAACTGAGAAAGCCTGGAGCCCCTGGATAAATTATCTTACGGGTGATCCCCGAGCTGGTTCGGCTTAGGCTAATTCCATAGAGTGGGGTGCAAATGCGCAGGTAATCCGTCTTACTTATTTTTTCTTTCTTTTCTTCAGTTCTTTCTGTCTATTCTCTATATTGCAGAACATCCCTATTAGTTCTAGGGGGACATCCGATTCTTCTATTTAGAAAGTGTGATCATTCTCCTTCATAAGCTTAATAATGGCATGCAATGCCAAGCTGTGGTTTCCAAGGGGAGCAAAATCCTTTCTTGTATTAAGAGAGGTATGGACTCCTGAGAAATAAACATAATTTTGCCCCTGTCCAAATCATTAGTAAGAGCTCATCTGGAATATGCAGTTCAGTTTTGGGCACCAGTTCTCAAAAAGGATATCGGGGAACTGGAGAAAGTGCAGAGAAGGGCAATCAAACTAATACGCAGGAGCTCAGCTATGAGGAAAGATTCGAGGAACTGAATTTTTTCTCTCTTGAGAAGAGGAGATTAAGGGGGGATATGATCAATATGTACAAATACATAAGTGCTCCATATAGTGAACTTGGTGTTGAGTTATTCACTTTAAGCTCATCACAGAGGACAAGGGGGGCACAATTTATGTCTGTAGGAAAAAATATTTAATTTCCAAATGTTTCTTCACAGTTAGAGCTGTGAAAATGTGAAATCGACTCCCTCCAGAGGTGGTTCTGGCCAGCACAGTAGATTGCTTTAAAAAAGGCCTGGATTCTTTCCTTATTGTAAATAATATAACTGGGTACTAACATTTTTAGGTAAAGTTGATCCAGAGAAAATCCGATTGCCTTTCGGGGATCAGGAAGGAATTTTTTCCCCCGCTATAGCAAATTGGATCATGTTTTTCTGGGGGTTTTTTTTGCCTTCCTCTGCATCAAATTTGGGTGAAGGATTGTGTATATGGGATTGTATGGTTATATTTTTTTCCTTTTTTTATTGGTTGAACTGGATGGACTTGTGTCTTTTTTCAACCTGACTAACTATGTAACTATGTAATTAGGAGGTTATGTATGCTGAAGCGCATACTAGGTCAGCCAAGGTACTTGGCTCGTATTTATTTTCTGGCACAGTTCCCCTCTTTTACGTGTAGCTCCCCCATAGTATAGGTGCGTTTTTTTAGCAGGTTTGCTAGGAGAGGTAAAATTTAGTCAGGCCTGACTATATGTGCAGGCCTGAATGTTTTGATCTGGGCTTGGGGGAGTGGCTCAGGGAGGATTGAGTTGATTCAACAGATGAGGTCACCAGAACCTCCCACTTCTTTCTAGAAACCTGGAGGAAGGTTTCTGGTCAGAGAGCTGGGATATAGGTGGAGCCATCTGGAGTGCTCTAAGGAGCCCTGACCAATCCCCAAGCAGGATTGGCAGGGGGCAGGCCTCCTTAAATACTCTGAGTCAGCCCAATCTGGGAGGAGTTGTTGGAGGTAGAAGTCTGAAGATGTAGCTGGAGGTGCTGCAGAGGCCTCTACCCGGGAGGAAGCTCCCAGTCTGGAGGGGAGGGGTGACCTTGAGGCCTGGAGGTTCGGGTACAGCCAGGAGTGGAGGGGATTCCTGGAGTTGTACAAGGGAACAGGAGAGCAGCAGTGGTGCTACTGAGTGACTTTAAAGTGTTCCACTGGAGTCAGTGAGTGACAGACTCTGGGAGCTGGAGGAGAAAGTGCTGGAGCAGACTGGGAGAGGAATAGTGGACAGTCAGGGGAAGGAGTGTCACTGAGGGGAAAGCAGGTTGTTGGGACCTGGAAGAGGGATGGGTTGGGAATTGTAGTCCATCAAAGGCCCGGTTAGCACCAACGTGCTAAGCTACATATTCAGGGGCCTGTGATCCCTGGCCTGTAATGGGTGGTCCTGAGGTCCTGCTGACACAGTGTAGGCCTCACCATGTGCTAGCCGTGGTGAAGAGAAAGGAGTAGAGAAGCTTGATAAATTTCCTTTCAAGCTGGAAACTAAGTGATGTGCTGAAGAGAAGTGAAGGAGTGATAGTCTGCAAGTACAGTGCTGGAGAGAGAACTGTAGGAGAAATGATCAGCAAGCTAAGTGCTGGAGAGTTGTGAGGAGTAACAGTGTGCAGAAGGATAGTCTGCAGTGCAAGTGTGCATATACAGGACTGTAATTTCTGAGGCATCCCACAGTCACCCCTTTTCCCCATCCAAGTTATTTCTCCTAAATAAAACAACAAAAACGGCCTGGTCAGTGTCTACGGATGTGTGAGAAATGGTGGGATTGAGGGCAGCTATCAGGTGAACCACAACTAATGCTACTCCCAAGGGAGCACATGGCTACATTCGCAAGATTATTATAATTGCAAAATGAGCTAACGGTCAGAGTTGTACTGTGCTAAATGTCTAATTTGCAATTTGGAAGTTACTTTATCCCCTGGTTTCTCTGTGATATGAACATTTGTCAATAGTAACCTCTTGTTAACCATTTTGTTATATTGTCAATGTATTCTGTATGGGAGAGGATCAGTGGCATTGTATCTGTCCATCGCTGCCTTGCAATGTTAATTTTATTCTCTTCTTATCTGTGAAAACGTTAATAAACATCATCGACATCGACATCGGCACTAACAATGGGGACAAGGGAGATGCAGGTGCAGTGTGGAATGGGGCATCATGTGGTAAGCTGCACTGTGATCTCCATCTGTGCCTGGGTGCGCAGATGGCAACCAATGATCTCCCTTGCAAGTGAGAGTGAGAGGTGGGCCCACCTACACTACCGGGAGGTGCTAGAGCCACGCCAGGTAGATGGCAGATGGGGGGAGAGTGGTGCAGAGGTCAGAGACGAGAAGAGTTGGAAGCAAGATGTGGACAGCCAGTGAAAGAGAGCTAAACACTGCACCCCCTAAACCCTGCACATGTAGCATACTCCTCAATCCTGCATTCTTTACTCAGTGCACTCTTGAACTCTACACTCTGTGTATGTAGTGCACCCCTGAACTCTGCACTACTTATGTAGCGCATTCTTAAATTTTGTACTTTGTACATAGCACATCTCTGAACTCTGCACTCTGTACATAGAACATCTCTGAACTCTGCACTCTGTACATAGCACATCTCTGAACCCTGCACTCTGTACATAGCACATCTCTGAACTCTGCACTCTGTACATAGCACATCCCTGAACTCTGCACTCTGTACATAGCACATCCCTGAACTCTGTGCTCTGTACATAGCTCATCCCTTAACTCTGCACATAACGAACTACTGGTATTCATTGCCCCTTTAAGATCCTCCCACTGTTGCAATTTGGCCACACCCAACATTTTATGCAGTTTAGAAGGGGGTGGGGGCACATGGCTGAGTTCCTTTACCTATTCTGAGAAAAAAAAGCACTGGATAAATTTATAAAATCATACAGATACAACTGGCCCTTTGAGGGCAACCATACTGCTAATGTAGCCCACAATGAAATTGATTTTGACACCCCCTGATTAGGAGGATATGTTATTTATCACCACTCTCTGGACCCGCTTCTGTAACCAGTTTTCTACCCAAGTACATACATTATCATTAATGCGATTATGGGGGACTATATCAAATGCTTTGGTGAAATCTAGATACACCACATCCACAGGCCTTCCTGTATGCAGATTACAGTTTACATCCTCATGGAATGTTAGCAGATTGGTCTGGCAAGAATGATCTTTCATAAATCCATGCTGGTTACTACCAATGAGACTATATTTATCTTTTTTTATACAACTAATATATTTTCACAATCAGCCCTGCCGCCTGTCATAATAATACCTAAATAGCCAATATTTTTCCACTCCGCTCCTTCGGTTTCTCAATCAAAGGATGTTGAGCCAGAAAGTGCAAACAGGGCCACCCAAAAAGGATTGCAGGCAGTTAATAAAGATCAGGATGAAATTTGCTGTGTATGGCCAGTTTTAGTTTTTACTATGGCTAAATATTAATTTGCTGAAAATAACTGATTATCTCCCTGTTGGGCTTATAGGGTCCCTGAGGGACATTGGAGAGGTATCATGGGACAAAGATAATCTGAAGGAGACGTTGAAACAGCTTCCTCTTAAGTACCAAGTTCGTCCTGCTGACTTTATCCTGCCTGTGCTGGTTTACAGGTACTAAATTTATGTTTCTACGCTTGTCACTCCAGTGCCAGAAGCCCCTTTAAAGAGAAAGACACAAGCTTAATCATGGAGCACAGGTCACCAATTTTCCACCAGGAAGGGGTATATACACCCAAAAATCAACATGTGTGCTTAAGTTTGGATGTGTGGTTTCTAACTGGAGGCTCATGACACATGGGTAGCTTTCATCTGATGATCAATTGTGAAGGTAGTGCCAATATTTGTCTTGGTTTTCAGGTCTGCTAGTTTATATAAGCTTTGTGTCTGATTATAAATTTATATTTTATATTTAATGTTGGTTGTCGCAAAACAATATGAAAAATTATCTAATGCTGGGGCTGTTCAGGGGATAACGTGTAACTGCAAATATTACAGTTTGCAAAACAAAGGAAATACTACTGGATGCAAGTGCTAGAGCCCTGACTTTGTTTCCTAGCAAGGAGCCTGTCTACATGGAGCTTGTATTGGTTTCTTCCTGAAAATAACTCTGGTGCATTACCACTTGTTGTCCGGGGCAATTTTTAAATGTTTCACTCACATATTAAAATCAGAATTTTTTGGGGGGGAAATTACCTGGAACCCTCAAACATTATATATTTACTAAAAGCGTAGGCCCTGGAGGGCGGAAAAAATACAGTAAAATGAATTTTATTGCACCCAAACACAATATATTACCCAATTTTTTGGTAAAATATAAAAGATGATGTTGTGCAAATAAATACAAAACTTGTTAACGCTTTGAAATCCTTCACAGGTTATCAGAGTAGAGAAAAACAGAATCCCATCTAAAACCTAACTTATCCCAAAAATGCTTCTTCCCACCTCTTAACACATATTCTAACCAACCTTTGTAAGAAAGATCTGTTAATACAAGTTTCATTTAAAATCCATCTCTGGAGAAAGGAAAAAGGCTCCCATACAGTGGGACTGCCTCTGCACTGCAAAAGGTAAAATGCTTGTTTAGGGGTCTGTGAAAATCAGTTTTAATTTCCCTATCCCCCTACACCCCCAGCTACTGCTGCTCTCCTCCACTCCCCCCTGCGCTGGAGTATTGGAGTTCCTCAGCATCCTCTCAGAAGAGCTATGGGCTTTGCATTGGACTTAATGATGGCAGAGGACCGGCGACCACTGCAGGTGACGAGGCCGCAGCCTGGAAGGAGCCTGGGGGAGTGAGGAAATTGGTAAGTAAATCTGCTTTTTTTTTTTTTTTGCAGCCCCCTAGACCTAATTGAGCAGTTAACCTTTTTTGTGCAAGGATAGCCCCACTATAAGGAGCATTTTCCTTTCTCTGGAGGTCAGATTTATGGACCAATAGTTGGAGGTGGAAAATGCTGGAAGATTGCATATGGGAGTCTTCTCCATCACTGTTGCAATGTCCTAATTTTTTTAATAATTTTATTTAATGCCCAAATTCTAGTTTTTGGTAAAGAATAGGGACTTGTGCCTTCACTTCCTGTCTCAGGGTAAAGTCATAAAGTCACCGGGGGGGAGGTTACCTTTGGGGACACAGACAGTCTGGTTAATAAGAGTCCCCAAAAAATCAAGATAATTTACTAAGGCAGAAAAAAATGATGATGAGCCTTAAAAATGGTACTAAAGGCTACAGGGTTTTGACCTTCTGTGTTCAGCTCCACCCCAGCCCCCCTAAATACTTACTTGAGCCTAACTTCGATCCAGCACTGTGCCCGAGAGCAGCAGCTCTCTCCGCTCTCTCTCTCCACAGTACAAAGAGCCATTGGGCCCTGCTGCTGTCAGTCAAATCCTGTGGTGAGGGAGTAGGGTCGGGTCAAGCTGTGTGTGTCTATAGATGCAGGCAGAGGGTCTTGGAATCGAGCCCACATAAGTTAATCCCATAGGAAGCAGCTTCTTGGGAAACAGGAGGAGGCGGTAGCACTGGTGGGGGACCCCAGAAGAAGAGGATTGGGGCTGCTCCATGCAAAAGTATTGCACAGAGCAAGTAAGTATAACATGTTTGTTATTTTTAAAAGTCCAAAGGTTTACAATCACTTTAAATTGGTTTTAAACACTAAATGTTTTTTACCTTAATGCATTCTCTGCATTAGGGTAAAAAACCTTGCACTGCCTCTAACCACCCCCCTCCTTGACCCTCTTTGCCTCCCTAATACTTTCCTGAGTCCTTTATTGATCCAGCCCAGGTGCAAATCTTCTCTCAGCTCTTCCAGGCCTTGCTGATAGCAGTGGCAGCCATTGGCTTCTGCTGCCATTAACCAAATCCAGTGTGGAGGGAGCTGGGAGAGGGCCAAGCTGCACTGTGTGTGTCCATGGATGATCAGGAGCAAGCCCACATGTGTGCCCCTATGGCACAGAAGAGGAGGTAAGGTGTAGTGATGTAGTAGTGGATGAATGATGGATGAACAAATGTTATTATTTAGTTATTATTATGATGATTAATTTTCCGCAACACCCGGTTCTTCCAGAGAGAGAAGCATTTAATAACTTCAGACAGAATAAAAGTCCATCAAGAGATAATACAATCCAACATAGAGGTAGAGATGACAGGAATATTGTAGCATTGAGACCACTTCAGAGGCACCCTGTTTTCCTGTCATACCTTACTTAACCCAGGCTCTTCTCTTATACAGCTTTCTCCCCCCTCCCATGGGTGACTTAAGAGTGAGCAATTTAATTAGACCTTTTGTCTTGAAAGAGTGACAGACAATGACCCTAAGCCGTCAACAGCTGTAAACTCCTAGGTGGTCTTTTATTAACATTAACATATCATGGAGGCATTATCTGTCAAAACTCCCTTTGAAATGCCTAATTAGATAACCAGTCCCGAATATTACAGGGCCGTTATCTTCCCCTTTTACATCTAAAGAACAATGGGTTTGGTCAGTCTATTCTTTAATCAAAACCCCTTTGAAATGCCTAATTAGATAACCAGTCCCGAATATTACAGGGCCGTTATCTGCCCCTTTTAACAATGGGTTTGGTCAGTCTATTCTTTAATCAAAACTCCCTTTGAAATGCCTAACTAGATTGTCAAGTGTCTGTCCCAATACATAGCCAATGTATGTATATACAATATAATATATACATGTGCATGTACACACACATACATACGTACCTACACACATACACACATATATATATATATATATATATATATATATATATATACATACACATATATATATATATATACATACTACATAAGGGGCTGGTAAGGTAAGTACAGATCTGTTATTTTCATTTTAAAAAAAAAGTGACTTTACAATCACTTTAGGCGTCACCTGCCACATCATCTTATGCGCTGCCCGCACCATGGTGGGATATTTCACAGGACCTGGGGGCTCCAAAGAATTTGCAAGATGGAATGAATTTTCCGCAGAAATAAGGGCACTTGGCAATTATAAAACAGCAATAACATTTTGTAAAGTTCCCCCAACTTCCTTTCTCAGTGCCATAAGTACAGTAAGTAAGGCGATATCTCCATTACAGAGACTCAGACAGCAATAAAACCCCAGAGTTGGGCTTTAACTTGGTATCTCAATGGATGCGACACTAACATTGAATTGCAAATACAGTACACGGTCAGGAAATAATGCGATATATATATTTGGGGGTTTGCCACCGTAGCGTGGGGGAACCTGCATGCTGTGACCATCCAATAGTTTTAGTGTTACATTAATATTACATCTAAGACCCCATACACACTATTAGATTTTCTGCAGATTTTTTTGTCTTTAGATTTACCAAAATCATATAATATGAGGTCAAACCTTAAGAGTTTCAATTTGCATGCAATTAGGCAGGCCCTTGCACTACATGGTTTTGGTAAATCTGAAGACAAAAATCTGCAGAATATCAAATAGTTTGTATGGGGTCTAAAGCCCCATACACACTCTTAGATTTTCTGTAGACTTTTGTCTTCAGATTCACCAAAACCATGTAGTGCAAGGGCCTGCCTAATTGCATGCAAATTGAAACTCAAAGTTTGACCTCATATTATATGATTTTGGTGAATCTGAAGACAAAACTCTACAGAAAATCTAATAGTGTGTATTGGGCTTTACACTAGTGTTAGACCCCATATACACTATTTGATTTTCTGCAGATTTATGTCTTCAGATTTACCAAAAACATATAATATGAGGTCTAACCTTAAGGCCTCATCTCATACACACGGACGTTTCTTAAAAAATAAGCAAAATGTCGGGCCCGACGTCAAGGAAAAAAATCTGCGTTTTTTGGCGTTATGCATCGGCGTTAGTGAGCGTCGGCGTCAATAGGCGTTTTTTTTTAAAAATCCTCCCTCTGCTATTTTTCAACCTAAAAATGTCGGCGTCAAAAAACACCGGTTAACGCCGGTACAATATTAGTTGGCGTTTGTTGACGTTTGTTGGCGTTAGTTGGCGTTTTTCTGCGCCGGCGTCAAAAAATGGCAAAACGTTACAGCCTCAGAACGCGCTGGCCGTGGGTTCTAGTTTCAGCTCACTAACGCCGACGGCATCTACAGCTCAAAAATGTTGGTGTTTTTATGGGGCCATTGACTAACATGGAGAGCTGCAAAAAACGCCAGAAAACGCCGGCATCAAAAAACGTCCATGTGTATGAGGCCTAAGAGTTGCAATTTGTATGCAATCAGGCCAGCCCTTACACTACATGGTTTTGGTAAATCTGAAGGAAAAAATCTGCAGAAAATCTATTAGTGTATGGGGTCTTATACCTGTTACACCAAGCCCTACACAGGAAGGATAATATCTTCTCCCGCCAATGACTGACACCTGCCCTACTGACCACAAAGCTATTTTGAGGGAGATAGCATAGAACACTATCTTCCTCCACCATTTCTTTAACACAGGTTACACTTTACTTTTCAACCCAAAGGCATTGAGGGATTGTATGTATGCTGTATATTTTGCAAGGCCTCACACACTTGTGGTCCAGGCCCAGTCCACAGGAAAGCTCTGCTATGCAGTGGGCCCTAATTGAGGAGCCCTGCCACTAAAAGAGTAGACCATACAGCCTTCAGGCCTGAAGAAGGAGCACGCATGCTCCGAATGTGTGTCACGCCCATTGACAGTGACACCCGTGACTTCAGCTCAACCACCGCCCATGCAGGACTCTCGGACCAGCCCCAGGAAATGTTGCTGTCCAACCACACTGCCGAGGACACCCTCTGGTTTCCCTGATGAGGAACGCCGGCCATCCACAGTGGTGATTTATCAACTTGAAGAGCATACCTACCATAAATTGTTGACAATTGCGGTTATTAATAAAGTCTCTTACTCTTTGTTACTCTTAGATGGCACTGCCTCTCTTCTTGTCTCCCTTGTAGAGTCACTTTCAGCTCCTCCACAGCAGCTGCCAAAAAGTTTACATATTGGACTTTTCCCCGGTGACTATTATCATTGTTGTTGGGTTATTTATTTCAGCAAGGTTTTTGGTGCTGACAGCCTTCGATGCACCGGATCTCCTCCCTCTTGAAGAAAACTTTAACCTTTAATCATACAATCACACTGAATACAATTTACACAAGGATAGGAGCTGGTATTCTACACTCCACGAAAAGTAGACCCTGATAATGTTGGACGATATTGATTTGATCTCACTAATCGATTTAATATGGTTCTGCCTTTTTGGAAAGATGAAAATGGAGGAGTATAACATTTTGTAATAGTTGTATAATTGTTCCTGTCAATAAACCAATGTTTTTAATAATCCTATGTAACATGTTGTATATAAGAAGAGAATTCAAGTAGAGCAGGAAACAACCAAATTTCGATCCATCTATGGGCAGGCTGGATCTATTAATCGAATTTAGTACAGCCAGCCTGTTGTGATTTTTTTCATTCAAAGTGAATCCAGTGGGGAAGGCAAGCGATTTTCTTTCCTTCAGCCCGCAAGAAAATTATACAAAGTATGGCCTGCCTAATTCTTAAAGTACAACTAAAGGCATCATACATATTTTAGTAAATCCTCACATAAATACCTGAAAGTTACACATGGTAATAAACATAATAACTGAAATGATTATTTCCCTACCATGTAGCTGTGATTGGGGTCTATAATGTTCTCCATCAGTTCTTCTTAGCTGTATAGTGTAGTGATGATGGGAGGAGTTCTGCAGAGGTCAGATGTAATTTCCTGTCAGTGAAATAGCTGCTCTATCCCACAGACATCCAGACTTCGATCATGCTCAGTCTATTTTACATAACACACACCCATCTGCCAATCAATAGCTGGGTGTGTGCTATGTAACCACACCACAAGATAGTACAGGTTACTTTGCACACAGATCAGTCTATTAATCTGTGTGCTTCTCTCTGTCTGCACTCCTCTGGTAATTTGTAATTAGAGTTGAGCGAACCCGAACTTTCGGGTGTCCGTGTCCCGAACCCTTGAGAAAAAGTCCGGGTTCGGGTTCTGTGTTCTGGTATTTTATCACGCATGTTGAATAGCTGCAGGGCAGCCAATCAACAAGCATTTGTAGCCATCACATCCATGCCTACTCATGGCTGTGATTGGCCAGTGCATCATGTGACCCAGCCTCTATATGAGGCTGGAGTCACAGTGCTGCATGTCACATGCTCTCAGATTAGTGTAGGGAGAGGATGCTGCCGGCACTGTGGGGGACAGATTGCAGATCTAATAACTAGGTAGAGAATACTACTACTACTGCTTTGAGGGACAGATTGTAGATCTATAACATCTCATTCTGCATTACAGAATGATCTGATTACAGAACAATCTCTCATCCTGCATTACAGAACTATCTCTCATCCTGCATTACAGAACGAACTGATTACAGAACGATCTGATACTGGAGTAGGTAGAGATTACTACTGCTTTGAGGGACAGATTGCAGATCTAATAACATCTCCCATTTTTCTTCCTTTTGCAGCCCTCTAGCACTTTCCAGGACTTTTTTACAGCCATTTTTGTGCCGAAAAGTTCGGGTCCCCATTGACTTCAATGGGGTTCGGGGTCCGGGGTCAAGTTCGGGTAACGTTTGGTACTGAACCCGAATATTTCCGCGAAGTTCGGCCCAACCCGCCGAACCCGAACATCCAGGTGTTCGCTCAACTCTATTTGTAATCTCTCAGAACAGAAGGAGCAAGGAGCTAGAGCAGTGGGCGGGCAAAGGCAGGACATAGGTGGGAGTGGGCAGGGCTTCACAGGCCGATCATGGGCAGAGCCTAATCATGACTCTCTGCAGAATGAAATCCCTCAGCTTCCCATGTGATACAAAGCCCCTCCCCCAGTGATATCAAGACGTTTTTTGTAGAGAGATAGACGCAAATGGGGACAACATGAGTCTAACACAGGCAATTCAAAAACCAGGAAGTAAAGTTGTCACCTCACTAAAGGAAGTGCACATGACAGCAGGAGACAAGATAGATATCTCACCATCCTTACTGTTTTTTGCAAAACAATCAGTGACATGTTTAACAGACTGCATATGTGCATAACATATTGATTTCTTCATTTTGACCATAGTTCTACTTTAATTACCTAGGAATGAGATCTCCTTGTCATTTTTGGTGATATTAAAGAAGTACAGCTAAAGCTCGTTTGGCTGTACTTTTCCTGTGGATAACAGGAGTGCAGTCCGTTTTGCACTCCTGTAACCCTGTTTCAGCAGGCTGAAGCCCTCTGTCGGCTAGCATCACAAAGCCGGTCCAGGCTCAGGCAAGATCGCAACAATGAAGTCGGGATCTGCCCACATGCCTGGACTGGCACCCCCGGCTTAAACTCTCAGCAAGCCGCTGCCGCTCCCACCGCCCCCACAGCCCAGCACTCCAGTGAGTGGGGGCAGAGCGGAAAGCGGTGACTGACAGTCAGCAGTTCTCTGCTCAGGGGGCTATGAGATCCAAGCGATCAGAGGTGTTTGGTCGCTCAGTTCTCAGTGTTAGAGCCGGCGGGGGATACATGCAGCATCGGACCAATACTGCATCTACCTACATAAGTGTAGCCATGTGCTCCCGTCCCGTGAGAGTGGCTGAAAGTTGTGGTCCACCTGCCCGCTGCCCTCAATCACACGAATTCCACACATCCAAAGTCACTAAACAGACCGGTACTTTGTTTTTGTTGTTTTATCTAGGGGTTTGAACTTGGATAGGGATGGCTGTGGGATGCTCCATAATTGAACATGAGACACACTATATACACCTCCGGTATATACACTTCTTCTCTCCAGTACACTAATTGCTGACCATTACACCTATCCTCCTGATCTGCAGGGAAATTTATCAGACCTCCATGACACTTCTTCACCACTGCTAGCACATGGTGAGGCCTGCTGCACCTGCAAGGCCTCAGAACCACCCTTAGTGGGTGAGAGCTGTAGGTTTCTCTCACTGAAACCAGACAACATCTCTTGTGTAGCAAAGTACATTGGTGGTAGCCAGGCCTTTGTATGAACTACCACTCCCAGCCCATCCTTCCTCCAGACCCATCCGGTCTGTCCTGCGGTCTAGTGACTCTCATTCCCCTTGGTTGACTCCTCCTGGCCTCCACAGACTGCTTTCTCCCTGCCCAGACTGTCCCAGCCTTCTCATCCAACTCCCAGGGGGCGCCACTCACTGACTTTATGGTGCATTCCTTTAAAGAGTCTCCTTCCATGTAGACTAGAGCTGCTCTCCTGCTTCTCCTGTGCCTCTCAAGGAGCCGACTCCCGCTCCTGGCTGCACCCAAGCCCCAGGCCTCAGGTTCACCCCCCCAGAAGGGGGATCCCCTCCCGGGCGAGACCTGCACCGCAGCTCCTGACTACATCCTCACTCTTCCAGCCAACTCTCCTACCACCTGCTGGCAGATAGCTGTATTTAAGGAGGACTGTCCCCCCGGCCAACCCAGCCGCTAGATTGGTCAGAGCTCCTTGTCATACATCTGGAAGGGAAACCTCCTCATCCATCCCTCTTCTAAAGCATTCCCAGCCCAAGGGGAGGAAATCTCCAAGGAGTGTACCTTCCCTCCATCTCAAGCCCCACCCCTGAGTCACTCCCAGCCCAGATCAAAACATTAGACTAGATTTTTCCTTTCATACCAAAAATCTACAAAAGTAAAAGCACCTACACTATGAGGGCGCTACATAAGTATGAATCTTTAAAAAAAAAAAAACAAGCCGTACTTTGCTTTTAAAGCTCAACTCATTTTTAAGAACAGTAATCCTGGATTTTGATTATTTATACATACTGGATATATATATATATATATATATATATATATATATATATATAAAAGTCTTTTTTATTTATGTTTTAGTGCTAATAAGGACTGGAATCCCAACGAGGGTGAAGAAATACAGAAGTTCATTACCCATGCCTTCAGAATCACAGGTTTGTACATTATCCTTTTAACATCTATCCTTTTATCATTATAGTTTTTGCTGTAATCTGCTGCATAAGGGATAGATTACTGAACGGGTCATTTTTACTCCAGCCTAATACCCCTTCGGGTTCAGGGTAGTTTTTCCACTACCTACCCCCTCCCACTGGCCCATGACTATGATGAACAGCCTTACTGGCCAGTAGAAATACACAGGAAGCAGGATTACTTCCAAGGAGTCACTTTCAATGGACCTTTATGTAACTTTACAAGTTATAAAAAGCTCTACCTTTTATCAACAAAAAGCCAACCTTTAGCTTCAGTACAGTAACTTTGCCTAGGCTGATGATGTCATCAGAATGCTGCAGGCAGGAAGAAGCATTTCTTCGGTCTTCTCTCCCCCGGTGATCAGACTGTAGATTGTAACTTTAAGCAGGTCTGGGGTTGCCGTCTCATCCCTTTAAAACCGAAAACATATTAATTACACAGGTTCTGTGGCTCAATAAGGTGGTAATTAAACTCACTTGATGCTTCATCTGCATTAAATTAGCCTTCAAACCTGTGGGATTCACATGTGTTCGGGTTTAAAGGGATGAGGTGGCAACCCTACGCAGGTCCCAAGGGGAGGGCAGATCTGTCCAAAGCTGGCCATAGATGGATAAAAATTTGACTGGTTCAGAAGAGATGATGTGTGGCGGTCCCATGTGAGGGAATTTTGGAAAACACTTCTTGATCAGCAGCTGCAGCCAATCGACTGTTGGTACTGATCATTGTATTCTGACAGTGGAGAGTCCCCCTATCAGAATACGTCACAGCGGGAGGATTCCTCTATCCACCTCGTTCATTTTTTTTGTTCCGACCAGTGGCCTCATGTATCAATGCAGTGTTTGAGTCTAAAAATTGAAGCTCCACACTACAATTTTAGAGTCCAAAAAGTAGGATTTTATTCCACACAAATATTTAGTGCAAAAGCCAACACATTTTGGGGACCATACAGTTCCCCCTTCATCAGGGGTTTGAGAAAGATAGTATGGACTCTAGATAGTTATATGTAAGTACTGTGAATCTAAAGTGAGGACGCTAGTTTAGATCAAAGTTTTGCTTCACTTATACAACAGCCCACCAGAATGCTCACCAACCTTTAATAATAATAATAATAATAAGAAGAAGTACATTGCCCATCTTCCCTGCCCATGTCTACTGCAGAATACAGCTTTCTCAAAGTATACTTGGCCACCATATCCAGTTATTAACCATACGCTCTTTTTACTTGAACAGGAATTCACCCAGTTGTTGTCATCACCCAATGTGACGCTCAGAACTTCGATACCATTAGACAGAAATTTGGAAGTCTTGGAGCCACAAAGCGTCTCTGGGTGGAGAATTACACAGAGAACGATCACACTCGTACAGGGGAAAAAGACAAAAAAATACTTGAGTTTCTCCATGCTTGTATTCAGGAAGCTGAGAGGGCAATCAAAATGAGAGAGAACCTGGACAACCAAACCACATTTGTCACCCAGGCTGTCCAACAGATTCAACTTGAGACTGACCTGATGAGGAAAGAACTGGAAGAGCCCCCTCCAGCTCCCAACAAAGGCGTATATGCATCTATGGCATACATGATAAAAAAAGCTTTTTTAGATGATTAACCCCTTAAAGCGGTAGTAAACCCATCCATTTAACAGCTTAAAAACCAGTTACATTTCCGGCATGTGCCAGAAATGTAACACTCCCATTGGTTGTCTTTTAAACCAAACTGTCAAACCATCCAATGGCTGGTGTCATAGCTGATCACATGTGCAGCATCATGGCAGTTGTAGATTAAACAGAGGCCAAGATGGCAGCTTCCTTGGCTGAAAATGATAGGAGGGTTTACTACCACTTTAAGTTCCACAGTGAGTATAACACGCATGCTATTCTGTATATACAGACAGATTTTACTGTTGTGGGTTTAGTAACACTTTAAGGTGTCTTTACAGTGCAGTGTTAAATCTAACCACCAGCCTCCCCTTCAGTCTTGCAGAGTTGTACCGGCTCCTCTTCTGGACTGAAATTGCTTACTCTGATTCCACTGCACACTGTGAGCTTCTCACAATGTGCATTAGAAGCATTAGAAGCTGCAGCAAGTCAGATAGAGCCTGTCTCATTTTGTGGCTGGAGGATGTCCAACATCATCTAGCTTTTCTTCCCCAGTCTAACTGTCCCTGACCTGCCCCTTTAACTTTCATTGATTGGATTTCAGTTATTTAAATCATGGGGCTCAGCCTTGCATTTGGGCCTTTCCAGGGGTGGTCTGCATGCAAATACAGCTTGTTTAGGCCTCCTTCAGACTGACATCCACCCATCAAGGTATTTTGATATTTGCATAACTATTCCCAAGATCCAGCCCACCTCTTACATCAGAGCTGAGGACTCTTGACAGGAGAACTGAGGCAGGGTGCTGGGATGCTTTCAGGAAGTTATTTAAAGCACCCTGCCAACCCCTCACACCAGCCATGATCTGCCTGCATTGCATAGAGAAGCACAGAGGCCCAGTGATAAAATCTAAAAATTAAGAAAGTATTGGCAACAGAAAGATTTTATGTACAAATGTTAAAGCCGCAAAGAGGGGCAATTCCATATTATTGCCCGTGGGTAGGGAATGGGAAGTCCAACAAGCTCACATAGGTGTGATGGTCAACTGTCCACAAATGTTTGGCAATAATGTATATCAGAACAAATCTGTACTGAAATGTAATAAATTAGTATTAATCATCAAATTACTTTAAATAAGATACATTCTGTATTATTTTATGCCAGTATTGTATCATGATGATCTTTCCCCATTCTATCATTCCATGCTGTTGTAAAAAATAACTTACTTACAGTGCCAGTTAACCACCTCAATACCGGGCACTTTCACACCCTTTCTGCCCAGACTTTCAGTGCTGTTGCACTTTGAATGATAATTACACAATCATGTAACACTGTACCCATATTACATTTTTATCATTTTTTCACACAAACAGAGCTTTATTTTGGTGCTATTCAATCACCACGGTTTTGAAGCCCCGATTAGGAATGATGCTCTTTTGGACCCGGTAATCTCAAACCATGCAGTGCTTATTACTAATGTTCATATAAAACAGGGATATGCAATTAGCAGACCTCCAGCTGTTGCAGAACTACAAGTCCCAGAAGGCATAGCAAGACTCTGACAGCCACAAGCTTGACACCTAGAGGCATGATGGGACTTGTAGTTTTGCAACAGCTGGAGGTCCGCTAATTGCATATCCCTGATATAAAAGAACATCTGGGTAGCACTGACCATAACATGATTTCATTTAATGTTAGCTGTAAGCAACACGCACATACGGGAAAGATAAAAACACTTAAAGTGGTTGTCAACTCTGTACAGCCTATAATAAGGCTTACCTGTAGGTCCCGGGAATATCTCTGAAACTTGCACAGTTTAGGAGATATTCCCTGTATCTGCATGTGCCAACGTCATCAGCGCATGTGCACTGAAGAATCAGTCCCTGGGATGGCCCAGGATGCCGTTTCTTCTGTAAACGTGCGGTAAATGATGTTATGTATAAATCAGCGCCTACCCTCTGCGAAGTGATTCAGATAAACAAATTATAAAATAAGTGATATAAATCAAAATATAAACATATATTGAATTACAAAGTATGATCACTTGTGTAAATAAATAAACATGTAACCACTGATAATTTACAACAGACTACTGGGGGCTGCTATACTCAGGTGAAAACCTGCCATGATTATACAGACAAAAAGGTAAGCGCCAGTCCCAGAAATGTTGTAACAATAAACTAGTCCATAATTAAAGTGATGTGTGCTTCAAATAAAGTGCAAATCCGTGCTCCAATGAAACTTTCAAGTGCAGTGAGGTGACACACATTGATTGGTGACCCCCTATGTGCCCACACTCACCAGAGATCGTGGACTCACTGCTTTTCAGTCAGTGAGTCATAAAAGGCAAAGTTCTGGTGGGAGCTCAGAATCCCGGATGTCACTGAAATCCCGAAAGTGTGTATCCTTCAACTGGTGTGATGTCCATGGGCACTCAAAGGATAAACATAGAGAAAACCATAGTGTGTACTGTATAGCAGGTGTTTTATTGCGCAAATATAAAGGTCCTACTTACAGAAACAAGCTAGGTCTTCAGCATTATAAGTAAAAATCTCGTCAATCGCATGAGGTAGCGGTAATGGCGTGCGTTCCACTGTAGACCACCGCGAAAACTGGAAGTGACGTGTGTCGGCTGTGACGTACCGGAAGTGACGTCAACGCGTTTCGCTCGTCAAATGAGCGTCATCACGGACGATGCTTCAGTCCCTCACATGCGCCTTTATATACTGTGTCTTGAATCAGCAAATTGCGGAACGTTCAAGACAGAGCTGATGTTAGCCTTCCTAGACGTCCTTCACAGCCAACCAACACCTACCTCCGCCATCTAGTGGTCCAACAGTGGAAGGCACATATACATAAAAAATCATAAACACATTTATTGAAATAACATCAAAACATAAAATCCAAATAAAAATATTATAATTAAATGTTGATTAGTGCTAAAGACACATATGGAACTACCGTAAAAACATCTTGGCATAATAGGGAAATATAAATTTTGATAAAAATGAGAAGATATGTTATATTGTGTGTATATACTAAAATGGGTATATGATGGTGTAATTGAATATAAATGAGTTCTAATGTGACTGGCCCTATAGGTGTCCATGTATAAAATATGAATCATGTGATTACACATGATCCAAAAGATGGTCAATTTAAAAAGTTGAAACTGGAACACAATAACATGGTATGAGGCAGTAATGGAAAAAGTGCCCTGGTATCAACCAGTAACCTGGGCTCCTGATCCAGCACTGCCTCCCTACCCGATTGGTTATTAATAAACCAACTGGGTGCAAGTCCTGGTTGGAAACAAAAGTAATGGGGACATTACTAAACTATAAAGAAGAGAAAAATATATAGAGGAAAAAGAGAATGTGGAAAAAATATCTCATGAAATGTCACCAATTGGACAGAAAGCAATTTATGTCCAAATCGATGTTTAAACCACACGGAACCAAAGTGGCCATTCTGTGGATCCACTGGGTTTCATTTTGGGAGATGGCTTGTACTAAATTGCCACCCCTCCAGTGGTTCTCTATCCTGTCAATTCCACAGAAACTTAACACGGTGGGATCTCTGTTGTGGACTAACCTGAAGTGATTAGACAAACTATGATATCTAAACCCTTTGATGATATTCTGGACATGTTCTCTAAGTCTAATTCTCAATTTACGTGTTGTGTGTCCTATATATTGTAAGCCACAAGGGCAGGAAAGGAGGTAAGTGACATGTGTGGTGTCACAGGAAATGAATTTTTTGATATTGTAGGTTTTATTAGTAGCCGTGGACGTGAAATTGGCGGTATTACGTTTTCTGAATTTGGAAGTTTTGCAAATAGTACACCTTCCACAGCTAAAAAAACCAACTCTATCAAGAAAGGTGCAGGTTTTCCGAGGAGGGTCTACGGCATTAGGTGCCA
>BLSH010153843.1:21583-32071 GCA_018402905.1 Glandirana rugosa
CTGACGAACAACATATGCCAATATTTAACAATTCCAAAATTTTTGAGAATACAAAATATAAAAACTCCGTGTCTATCTGAAAAGTCCCTACAGTATCTAACCTGAGGTATAATCGAAGGAAAAATAACGTTTTTTTCTACCGTCACGTCACGTCCCCCTGAGGGTATGTAACCCTCCCGGGAATGTAGATACTAGTCACCCTATTCCCGGGAGTGTGTAACCGGAAATATAATCACCGGTACCCTCTTCCTGGGGAATGAGACGACCTAGGCCCAGGGCCCAGCCAGCCCCAGACCTCCCAGGCAGGCCAGACCACCACACCCAGTCCAGTCTCTCCCTGGTTGTGTAGCAGTGAGCAGTGCCAGCAGAGTAAGGGGTCCTTCTCCCATGGCCACTAATATAAAGGCCAATGTGTGAGGGCCCTTATCCCACTGATCATAGATGTAAGGGCCCTCCCAATGTATGGGAGTCCCCCTGCACTGCACTGCCATCTTTTTTTGCAATAAAAAGGAAGCTAATATGGAGTCCAATCTATGACATCCCTGAAAAGTCTATCTGTGCCTCAAAAATATAAAACATAAGAGTTTTTAAAACCTTAACAATTTATAACCGTATACAACAAGCAGTCTTTTAAATGTTATTTTAAATGTATTTGTACTTGCAGAACTAGGTTAGAGAGTAGACAGTGTTTTTTTAAAGGTTTTAATTTGAAATGTACCTTGGTATCCTTCACTAAGGTCTGTACTTTGGAAAATGTCCGCCACAGCCTTGGTCCATACCTATCCCTGCAAATCATTTTCATACAATTTTTTGTGTGAATATTCTCATCCAGAAATTGATCCATGTATGACCAGCATAGGACATTTAGTAGCAGCAGCATGATTTTTTAAAATTGTCTGTTATGATGGGGTTAGAAAAATCATCCTTTATAGTACAAAAACAGCAGATAATCCCTACTATAAGGGATTCATTTATACTGTGAGATAGTGAAAGTAATACATCTTATATCATATATATAATAATAAATATACCCAGAAGTAGGATATACAGGGATTTTACCTGGGAGTCAGACATGAAGCTATATGGAGGTTAGAGGGGGAAAAACGTTTCCATTAAAGTAATACTGAAAGCTGAGACTTTCTTCATGGATATAATAATTTTATATATAATGCACAATACTGGTAAACTTTTACTTTATGTAATTGTAATGCCTTCTATTACCTCCAGTCTATCAGCCTCCACCTTCTCTGGGTTCAGATGCTGATCTTCCCTGGGCAAAGCCTTTAAAATCATTGTAAATGTTGGATTTTTTTTAAAGTAAACTTATCATACTTACCTGCTCTGTGTAATGGTTTTGCACAGAACAGCTCTGGTTCTACTCTTCTGGACCACCCCTCCTTCACCGGCACTGCTGGCTCCTCCTGCCTTCAGAGTTCCCCTATAGGAATCCGCAAAGTATAGTATAGAGTTCCCCTATAAAAAACCACAAAGTATAGTATAGAGTTCCCCTATAGGAAGCCGCAAAGTATAGTATAAAATTCCCCTATAGGAAACGGCAAAGTATAGTATAGAGTTCCCCTATAGGAAGACGCAAAGTATAGTATAGAGTTCCCCTATAGGAAGCCGCAAATTATAGTATAGAGTTCCCTACAGGAAAATTCTGCCTTTGGAATCACTTGCTTCCTTCTCTTTCCCAAGACTACATGTCCCATGAGGCATTGTTCCTCACGCATTCAAGTTCTCATGCATTTACTGACATGTATGGACGGTGTACTGAGCTGTATTTTCTGATATGTAAAGAAATAATTCATTCTGTATGCAGGCCAATTAATCAACTGACCAACTAATCAATTATGAAAATGATTGACAACTATTTTCTTAATCAATGATGATGATTATTTATTTCCGCCCTACATCTCTGAATGTCCTACCACTTCATGTCTTTATTCATGGACCTTAGTCAGAGAGTGAGGAAAAGAGAACTGTCTTTTATAGGGGTAACAGTGATGAGGGGATTATAGGACGAGTGTCCCCACCCCCTCTATCACTCATTGCCATCTTTCCAACGCAAGAAGTCCTGCACTTCATTATTTAGTCCATGATTTAGTCATGAATAACAGTGGGTGGTGAGGTGAGAGCGTGAGGATGGGGGGAGAACAACCAAGATGAAGACTGGAATGATCCTGAAGACCACCATCATTGGGTTATTGACTCCTCCCTCATTATCACTTTCTGTTTAAGGTTCCAAAGTTTGAGGATGTTATCACATTATTATCAACATGTAAAAGTCTGTGCTCCAATCAAATCATCAGATATAAAATGTCCAGCTGGTAGAAATCTGGTGCAAAAGAAGTAGGGACTATGTAATATACAACTTATTATATAGGATACAAAAATAAGGATTATACAGTATCAGAATAATGTACAGCATATGTTGCAGGGGTAAGGAGTATATAGTGCAAGAGTCAGGAGTATGTAATGTACAACATAGAGTATATAGTGCAGGGGTCAGGAGTATATAATGTACAACAGAGTATGTCGTGCAGGGGTCAGGAGTATGTAATATACAACATAGAGTATATAGTGCAGGGGTCAGGAGTATGTAATGTACAATATAGAGTATATACTGCAGGGGTCGGGAGTATGTAATGTACAATATAAATTATACAGTGTAAGGGTCAGGACTCAGGACTTATAATATTGGTATTCAGTAATCAGTGTAAGCTTAAATGTTTACTGGAGACAAGTTGTAGAGGTCCCACACCACTGCCTCCCATCTCCTGAGACTGCATTCAGTGACTTGGGTCTGAGACTATACAGACATATCCCTCCACCCAGCACAGCCAGCAGACAACAGGGTAATGAACCCTTAGAGAATTATCTGCCAGACATCTTGCCATACCTGGGTTTTGGGCAGAAGAACCAAAACAAATACTTCAGGTGCCTAGGTCTAGTAACACCTATGGTGAAAATGAATATTTTGCTGCCAGCTGAACCCCAGAATCTCCATAAATCCAGTCTAGATACATAAATTGTGTCTACAGCACAGAGAAGGAAGATTATCTGATAGAAATACAGGAATACAGGACAGGGAACACAGCTCAGGAAAGTGACCAGGGTATTACAGGCTGATATCACCCAGTCCTTGCCCCACTCTGGACCAATCAGTGAGCAGTATGGGTGGAGAAATGTATTTAGTGTTAATGACCCACCTGTGCTGATCTTTGTAGGAGTGTCCTTCTCTATAAATGTCCCCGTTATTCCATCCTCCTCCATAGACTGCTGATCATCCCTCACATACATTTCTTCTTCTGCTTTAAGCTCAAATTCTATATCGATTGGATCTACACTCTAAATCAAGAAAATGAGGGAGAATATCATCTGTAAAATATAAGCTTTATTATTGTGACATCACATAAATATCAACATATTGTCTCCACGAGTCTGTGTTTTATAACCTCCGTCCCACCAACCTTGTAACAGTGAGGGATGGTGAGATCTTCCTGTGTGGAATCCCAGAAATACAGAGGACGGGGACATCTCTCTGGTGGGTTCCTGGTATTAGGTGGCTCCATCATATCCTTGTGTCCATCTGAAAACTCCTCCATCACTCCATACTCCTCATCCTCCTCTTTATATCGTTCTTTAACATCAATATTATCATCCCCAAGGTTTCCACTCTGAATATATAATAAAACATTCATTGTAACAAACATGCTGTGTATAAATCAGAACTACCAATAAATGTCAATCGTCTAACCTGATGATGGTGAGGGATGGTGAGACCTTCCTGTGTGGAATCCCAGGAATACAGAGGACGGGGACATCTCTCTAGTGGGTTTCTGTAGCTGGATGACTCTACCATGGTGTCCTGGTACAGAGCTTTGTGTTCTTTTAGAAACTCTGACTCCTCCATCTCCCCATCCTCATCATCCTCCTCTTTTATCTCTTTACCCTCAACTTTAGAATCTCTCAGGTTTCCACTCTAAATATAAAATAAAAATGACATCAATGGTAACAATGCAGATAATGTACAGATCCTAATGATACTATCAGTGATTGTTCCTCATCTACCTGATGATGGTGAGGGATGGTGTGACCTTCTTTGTGTGGAATCCCGGGAATACAGAGGACGGGGACATCTCTCTGGTGGGTTCCCATTACTGGATCCATCTGTAGGAAACACAACACTGACTGAATACATTGTTTCTATGTGTTTATCAGATGATGGGGGGTCTAGGTGGACCCTCTGTACTGCTCTCTCCTTTACAATAAAGTCTCCTCTTACCCGGTGATGTGAGGGGCGGCTGATTGTCCATCATGAGGTCCTTGTAGAGATCCTTGTGTCCTTCTAAATACTCCCCCTCCTCCATGGAGAAATAGACAGTGACATCCTGACACCTTATAGGAACCTGACACACACAATGATACAGTCACCATCCAGACACATCCCTTGTCTGTTACTGGATAATGTCCCAGAATTCCCAGCACCGCTCACCTCTCCTGTCAGCAGCTCCATCATCTTCTTGGTGACTTCTAGAATCTTCTGCATGTTGTGTCTCTCAGGTTTTAGGGAGTCACATGGAGGCACTGTGATGGTCATATGATCACCTGACTTCACAAGAGGAAATCTCTGTATTGAAGAACCAATTAGAATACCATGTTAGAATCCCAGAATCTTTGGAAATTAACTAATCTGTATAAACACAGAGTGGTACTGTGGATTCAGAGAAACAGTATTAGGTGCCACATCTCAAAACAAGATTGTGGGAAAGAACAATATATCGCTAAATATGGGCTTCATAGGCACAGTCACACAAAAGGGTACTGTATATCCCGATACCTCCACTTAAAGCAGCCGCCGTTTATAAATGGCGATTCAGGTTAAGTGGTTAAAAAGCAGCCATAACTATAGCTATATATAGACTAAATCCCCATGAATGAAGGGGGAGACAAGCTGGGCGATATATATATTGCTCAGTCCTTCCCCCCCTTTCTTCTCCCCTTTCATTCATGGGGATTTAGCCTATATATAGCTATAGTTATGGATGCTGTTTAAATGGACTATGTATCTAATAAAGTCAATTATCAGGTTATCCAAATCCCCACACTTGTAGGTTTGCTCCAGTGTCTGTGGACAGTGGTCGCAGTGACCGAGTCGCTCCTTAACAGCCAATTGTCAGTCCCATGTTTGCTGACCAATGTTGTATGTTGAATATATATATTGATGTGGCATCATATGCTTACATGCTGTTTTTTTTTTTTACACATTAGTTGCCCTTTTCTCCTGAGGAAGCATCTTACGCACAACATGCAGAGTGACTGAATGATATCTGCCATTGTACTGTGTTTACTTGAATGCACTCTGGGACTTTACCCAATCCATTGATTGGGTTACCACATTAATACTTCTAGTAGTGTTCTCAATGTACAAGTGGCAGTTCTGCACATTTAACCATTAAGGACTTTTTCTACATGTGTGATAATCACGTTTTGTTTGCCAATGATGTTTTTTAATGATTATCTAATAAATGTATTATTTTTAAGTACCCCTTTGTGTGACTGTGCTTATAAAGTCCATATTTAGGGATTTATTGTTCTTTCCCAGAATCCTCCTCTCTGGTCAGGTCTGTGTTTTATTAATAGAGATGAGAGTGATGTCATGTGACCTCCCAGAATCCTCCTCACCTCTCCGGTCAGGTCTGTGTTTTATTAATAGAGATAAGAGTGATGTCATGTGACCTCCCAGAATCCTCCTCACCTCTCCGGTCAGCAGGTAGATGATCTCCAGGGTGAGGTTTAGTATCTTCTCAGTCATGCGACTCCGGTCCTCCTCCATCCTCATTGGTGCCATCATTTGATCTATACAGGTCTCCTTGTAGATGGATAACTTTGGGAAATTAAAGTAAGAATTATTTGGATGGTATCGGTCACACAATAATAGGATGTGGATGTGAGGGGGGTAATAGGAATGTTGCTGTTCATACTGTATAAGGACTACTGCTCCCCTGGGAAAACATTAAGTTTGGACTGTTTAGTATTTTATAAAATTTTGAGGTCCTGGGACCCTCTTGGCCTGCTGTATCAGAAATTCCCTTTTCTCTGTTAGGTTTGTTTGGTTTCTGAACTGGATTTGATTAGTTTTAGATCTATAGACAAGGAATGATAAATACGATCCTTCTTATGACTTGTTTGCTCTGAGGCAGTGCTGTGAGGTCAATGTGGGGTCATCATGATGTCCAGGAAGGGGAACTTGCTGACTTTGGCCAGAACTCCGGCTGCAAGGCTCCAATCTCCAGCAGCCTGCTGACTGACAGGAGTGATGTCACGGTCACTCTCTGCAGTAAGAGAAGGGATTGGATAGTAGGGGGAGGATTCTGGTTGAGTATGGAACTGTGGGAAGAGTCTGTTCTCTTCCCTCCAATGGCAGCCCAGTGTTGGTAAGAGGACAGTGGGGGGAGGGGTTTGTTGCCAAGTATTATGTAGTATCCAGGACATTGTACAGAGTGGCAGTGGGTACCCGGGGCTCTTAATCCCAGCACTGGGCACTGCCAGAGTATGTGTCATGGGAAGGTAATGTACTGCCTCCTGAAGATATATGGCACTGACCCCTACCTACCTTTTAGTTAATGCTGTGCAAACAAGCCTCCTCTAAGAACGAGTGCCCACCAAGGGGTGAAGGCCCTTCTTTATTCCACTTGGTATTTTGGAAATGTTTATTGATCAGTGAGATGGTAAGAAGGTGAAGTTTGCTTTCCTTTCCTAGCAGGAGTTCTGTAAGGAGGTCTGAAGTAAGTGTGGTTGGGAGGACCATCATAGACCAAGAGCCCCCCTCCCTTCCTTAGAGTTACCCTGAACCCTACAACCTCTTCCCTCGGAGCCCTGCTGCCCACCAACACTATCCAGGGACCAAAGTCCTTCAGCTACACTACCACCTCAGAACTATTGAGCCACACAACCCCCAAAGGGGTCTCTAGAGTCCGCCATCTATCCATTATCTCTCAGAGACCCTCAGTTCCTCTCCTTCTCTCAGAACCCTCAGTATTTTCCTCCCTCTGACACCGATGATGGAAGATATTCTTCATGGCAGGCTGGGGAATGTTTTCTTCCTCCTGACCAGCAATGTAAGGGGATCTATGCTCCATACTCCTGACCCCTGCACTCCGTCATTATGTTGGCTGCATAGTGTAATGATTGCCCATTGGCTGCCTGTGTAGTGTAATAATTGCCCTTTCTAGGCCATGTATGGTCAGGATGGTCATTGTCTTGTCTATTTATTGTCAGTGATGTTTGTTTAGAGGAACAAATTACTAGAATTTATCTCCAATATGAAGAGAATGTTCCGGCCCCATAAATGGGGAAATGTTCTGCCCCTGAAGGGTTTAATCTAGGTTCCCACACTATATATGTGTGTATCATCATCTGCTGGAGATAAAAGACCTCACAGTGACTATGGAGGAAGAGGACGGACATGACGGGGAGGGGGGGGTTACTGGGTGTAAATAGAAAATAAGATCTTATTACCTCCTCTGCTGCCACTTCCAGCAACATCTCCTCTCTACTTCCTCCCAACTCACCTCTCACCCGGAACTTCCTGTCTGTATCTGACATCACTTCCTGTCTTCCATAGAGACTTCCTGTCAGGGTAGCATTGAGATCTCCATCTTGTGGAGCTCAGAGGAACTGCAGTCCCAAGAAATGTTTCGTAGTGTAAACAATGGCTCTGTCATTGCCAAGTGTTCCTGGATGAGTGAGAACCAGACTGTGGGGAGCAGTGATCTCCTTTCTGACAGTGATAGTAGAACTTCAACATCAGCAGAGAGGCGAGAGATGTGTGATCATGTAAGTACCACCACTGACCACCAACATGGCCGCCATCAGGGGGGTACAGGCAGTACTGTTGTAAGGGGCCCCAGTGTCTCAAGAAGCCCTTATGACAAAGACTTTAGTGGTCTTTAACATTGGAGTCTATGGGAGGGGGACATCCGGTTTGGGGACATCGTATAGCTGATATATATATATACCAAACTTGGGTCACATAGAGAGAGGCTCCCTGGGCAACAACTTTTTGCTAAAATACAAATCCAAACAAATATAAAAAACAAATGTATTCCTCAGTTTAGGCCGATATATATTCTACAAGTTTTTGTTAAAAAAAAAAAAATCGCAATAAGTGTTTATTGATTGGTTTGTGCAAAAGTTATCATGTCTACAACATATGGGATAGATTTATGGACTTTTAGCTTTTTTTATTAATGGTGATGGTGGCAATTGCAATTTTTAGCAGGACTGCGACATTGCAGTGGACAAATCTGACCTCAAATTACACTTTTTAGGGAGCAGTGACATTACATTGATCAGTGCTATAAGAATGCAGAGATCAATGTATAAATGACACTGGCAGAGAAGGGGGTAACACTAGGGCGCGATCAAGGGGTTAACTGTGTTCCCTGGGTGCCTTCTAACTGTAGGGGGGATGGGCTGGCAGGGACATCACAGAGATCGCTGCTCCCGATTACTGGGAACAGAAGATCTCTGAGATGTCATCTGACAGAACAGGGATCCGCATTGTTTATATAGACAGATCCCCGTTCTGCCTCTGTAACAGACGATCGTGGGTCGCTGGAAAACATTTTGTCCACTGGACCCATGGGCACACACCTGCTATTTAACATGCACAAAGAGATTATAATGCCCAACGTTATTGCCCAACATAGAAAGGAAGTAGATAAACTACAGCAAGCAGCTAGAGATGTCGCCAAGAACTGGAGCCCCTTTATTGAAGGAGGTTTTGGTTTCGTAGGAATCTTTTCCTGGTTAAAAGATATTGTACTCACAGTCATAATGATCTTGATTCTCGCTCTAATACTTTACTTATGCTTTAGATGCTGCATGTGTATAATGGAGAAGGCTATCAGATCCAAAGATGTATTGCCTTATGTAATGTACATGGAAAATTATAAGATAGCTAGAAAGAAATCATATCCATGATTTAAGAGGGGAAGTGAAGTGATATGAAGTAATATGCTATACCTATTCAGTTCCATTTTGATTTACAGCAGCCACTTCAAACTAGTTAAAAGTTGTGTATAGATGTTCTCACACACATTTCCCACCAGCTAAGCAAGTTTGAGCAAAACATGTTATTTCCCCGAAATTACGCTTATGCATCTGCTAGCCAAGCTCCATTCTCATCATATATTTTGACTATTATTTCTGTTATGTTCTTCATTGCATTGTTATGGGAAACGTTTCATCTTGTTATGTATTTCTGAGTAGCAGAAAATATAAGCTGAGAGAATAAAGCACTAATCAGATCATTCTGAGCAACACCACTGCCTGTCTTGTGTCTGTTGAAATTAATTGATCTCCGAGCTCGCTGAGACGAGGACCAACCCGGGCAGGGCTATCAGTCTATCTGACCTGAGACAAGGGTACCCCCAACAATTGGATGAATGTTTTTTTGAAAGAAAAATTAGTTTGTGTACGGCCAGCATAAGTGAGAGCCACCTACCTGCCTATGACAAGGGGGTCTGTCATCCATCATATTATATAACACTCCTGTCTGAGAATCTGCAAAACTGGGTTTTAGGTCTTTTTTTACATTTTAATAATGTTGATGTGTGATTGTGATATGTAGCAGATTCACCCTCTAATAATCCATCTATCTGTCTGTTATTCTGTCTGTGGGTGAAATATCCAACTACTCCAAAATTATACACCAAAAGTTTTTATCCGATTAGTCGATTAATCAAAACAATAATCGACCAACTAATCAATGATGAAAATAATCATTAGGTGCAGCCCTACAGAGGAGCCATTTACTCGTTACCTTGGGGGGGGGGGGATTGTAAGATCCTCAGAGACAAAGCTGTCTGATGTGGGCAGAGTCCTGGTTTAGGGGAACCAATCAGCTCATGTCTAGTAATAATCTTTTTATTACTATTTTAGTAGATGGACGGGAGATGAAGAAAACCTCAGAGGATTGTCTCACTTTGTCTCCAGACTGTAAAGTAGAAGATGAGGACATCACACAGTATAGTCCAGGAGAAAACCCAGCTACCTCAAATGTCCATCCGGCACCACACAGTGTAGATGGACCATCGTATTCCTCTTATCCTGAGGAACCTCAGACTGTGAGGGACTGTGCCATCCTTCCTACAGATAAGAGGTTTTCCTGTACTGAGTGTGGGAAGTGTTTTGTAAAAAAATCAGAACTTGTAAAAGATCAAAGATCTCATACAGGAGAAAAGCCATATTCCTGTTCTGAGTGCAGGAGGTGTTTCCATTCTAATTCCCATCTTAATAGGCATATAAGAGCTCACACAGGAGAGAAGCCGTATTCCTGTTCTGAGTGCGGGAAGTGTTTCCCTTCTAAATCCCATCTTAATGTGCATGTAAGAGCTCACACAGGAGAGAAACCACATTTCTGTCCTGAGTGCGGGAAAGGTTTTTCAGACATGTCCACTCTTTCCAACCATCAAAGAT
>BLSH010153843.1:50491-62160 GCA_018402905.1 Glandirana rugosa
ACGGATGGGATCTCGGTTTCCATACAAGGAGACACCGGTAGCGGTCCAAACGTCCATACACTTTGCTTGTCTATCTAAGTAACTACGACTGGTCTCGTAATGGAAGTCCTAATTCTCAGAGTATTTGACACGGTGATAGTCTTAGTAAATATCGAAATGTACGGGTACATTGTTTCAAATGTAACCGTTCTGTTTCGCGGTTGAGACGTATACGTACCCCCTTGTAAAACCTCTGTATTCCTCTTTTCTTTGCTTTTCAGGGGATCGAGTCGTAAAAACACAGATAGTACTAAGGCATAGATTCCCTTGATCTTTATGCCATCCAATTTGGAATCATGATAGACACAAAAATGCTGAGCTAGGGGACTTTTCGTTTCTTTTCTCCTTATGTCTCCAAAATGTTCCCCCATGCATATGCAGAGTTGGCGCTTTGTCTTGCCAATGTAAACTTTGTTACATGGGCATGTAAAGCTATAAATGATTCTGATAGTGGCACAGTTTATGAGACTCTTAATCCTGAAGGTAATGCTCTGGTCAGCATCAATGAATCTATCTGTTCGTTTCACATACCTGCAAACCTGGCGATGGCCACAGAGGAACATACCTTTGGCTCTAGGGTAGGCAGAGAGCCAAGAATTATCAGAGGAGGGGACATATTCCGATCTGGTGGGGATATCAGATAGATTTGGTGCCTGTCTTGCCACAATATGGGGATATTTCCCCATAATTCCCAATAGAGTTGGGCATTGTGATAATGAGGACCAATGTTTAGATAGAATGTCCCTAACTTTTGGCCACTGAGAGCCGTATTCAGTAATGAATCAGATGGGTCCTTTCATTTTTCCCCTTCCATCCTCAACTGCATTCCGTTCTTCTAGGAGAGAGTCCCTTTTGCAATCAGTAGCTCTTATTTTTGCGGCTTTGAGCACTTTATAGGAATAGCTTCTCTCCCTAAAGCACAAATACATATCGTGGGCTTACCTTTTACAGTTGTCTTTGTGGGAACAGTTCCTCCGAATATGGAGGAAATGGCCCACAGCTATCCCTTCTTTAAGGGCCCTCGGATGAAAACTGTCTGGGGGTATTGGCCGCAGTTAGTTTGCGGTATGTAGATGTACCAATTGTTCCATTGTGTTTCGATATGAGTGCAGCTAAGTACTTTCCTACTCTGCTGAGTGGACCATTTATGGCCGATATTATGGGCCTTACAGGGGGCTAGATACATTTTTATGACATTTCGGGATAGTGTATAGTACAGGGATGTTAAATTCCGCAACACTAAGATGGTTATATTGTTTTATTTAGAAGGCCAACCTCCCGGGCTAGCTTCAATTTGTTGTTGAGTTCCCTAACCATAGTTGGGAATGGCGATTACTGTAATTTGCGATATGTATTCACATCCCCTAATTGTCTTTTGACCTCTTTCACATAGTCGTCCTCATTACCTCCCTTATCATTTTTCTTTATGATTATACCTTTCGCATTCTGTAGTTCACCAAGTGTCATTTTCTCCACTTTTGTTAAGTTATTGGGATATAGAGTATCCCAATCCACTTTTTTACAGTCACTACAGACCAGGGCACTAAATTGATTAAGGGAAGCATCTTATTTGACTTAATATTCAGGTCAGGTCTGAGCATGTAGGCCCTTTACAAAATAATCTAAAGTGGGTGACTGTGGACAAAGAGAAGGCAAACGTATTAAATACTTTCTTCAGCTTTGTGTATAAAAGGAGAATGGGGGAGCTCATGTCCATAATGAGGGTGGTAGTGACACAGCCCCAAAATGATCTACAATGGCTCAAAAGTGAAATGGTCCAGAAATATGTGGACAGAATAAAGGTGGATAAAGCACCTGGACTAGATGGCATCCACCCACAGATCCTAAAGGAGTTGAGCTCTGTCATTTCAAAGCCATTGTATCTCATTTTTAGGGACTCGTTAATGACTGGAATAGTACCACTGGATTGGCGTAGGGCCAATGTGGTGGCCATATTTAAAAAGGGATCAAAGTCTTTACCAAGTAACTATAGACCTGTTAGTTTAACTTTTAGGCCTCATACACACGGGCGTATATAAAAAAATAAACAAAACGTCGGGCCCGACGTCAAGGAAAAAAAGGCAACGTTTGTTTTTGAGTTATGTATTGACGTTTTTCGGCGTTAGTGAGCGTCGGCGTCAATAGGCGTTTTTTAAAACAAAATCATCCCTCTGCTATTTTTCAACCTAAAAACGTCGGCGTCAAAAAACGCCGGAAAACGCCGGTATAATAATAGGTGGCATATTGTGGCATATGTTGGCGTTTCTTGGCATATTGTGGCGTCGGCGTCAAAATGTTACAGCCTCAGAACGCGATGGCCATGGGTTCTACTTTCTGCTCACTAACGCCGACGCCACCTACAGCTCAGAAACGCCGACGTTTTTATGGGGCCATTGACTAACATGGAGAGCTGCAAAAAACGCCAGAAAACGCCGGCGTCAAAAAACGTCCGTGTGTATGAGGCCATATAGTTGACAAGATACTGGAGAGTTTAATAAAAGTCCACATAGATGAGTTCTTGATGGAAAAAAATACTTTAAGCAATAGCAGCATAGATTTATGAAAGACAGAAGTTGCCAAACAAACCTGATTTCTTTTTATGAGTAGGTAAGTCAAACCTTGGACAGAGAGGGGTGGTTGTGGACGTGGTATACTTGGACAGAGGGGTGGCTGTGGATGTGGTATACTTGGACAGAGGGGTGGCTGTGGACGTGGTATACTTGGATTTTGCAAAAGCGTTTGACACCGTTCCCCACGCACGGCTAATGTGTAAGGTAAAGTCTACAGGCTTGGAAAGATCAGTTTGTAAATGGATAGAAGACCAAATTCAGGGTGTAGTGGTTAATGATTCATACTGTGAATGATCAGTGGTGTTTGCAGATGACATCAAGCTATGCAGTGGAATAACGTCCTTACAGGATGTCTCCAACTTACAAGCAGACCTCAATGCACTGTTTAATTGAGTGACTGTGGGGCAAATGAGGTTTAATGTTGATAAATGTAAAGTTATGCACTTGGGGGGGAGGCTAAGAATATGCATGCACGGTGCATACTTGGGGGAATACAACTGGGGGAATCCATAGTGGAGAAGGATCTGGGGGTTCTGATAGATCATAAGCTTAATAATGGCATGCAATGCCAAGCTGCGGTTTCCAAAGCAAGCAAAATCCTTTCTTGTATTAAGAGAGGTATGGACTCCAGAGATCGAGACATCATTTTGCCCCCCTGTACAAATCATTAATTTGACCTTATCTGGAATATGCAGTTCAGTTTTGGGCACCAGTTCTCAAAGAGGATATCAGGGAACTGGAGAAAGTGCAGAGAAGGGCAACCAAACTAATAAGAGGCATGGAGGAGCTCAGCTATGAGGAAAGATTAGAGGAACAGAATTTATTCTCTTTTGAGAAGAGGAGATTAAGGGGGATATGATCAACATGTACAAATATATAAGTGGTCCATATAGTGAACTTGGTGTTGATTTATTCACTTTAAGGTCATCACAAAGGACAAGGGGTCACTCTTTATGTCTAGAGGAAAAAATATTACATCTCCAAATATGGAAAGATTTCTTCATAGTAAGAGCTGTGAAAATGTGGAATAGACTCCCTCCAGAGGTGGTTTTGGCCAGCACAGTAGATTGCTTTAAAAAAAGGCCTGGATTCTTTCCCAAATGTACATAACAGAACTGGGTACTAACATTTATAGGTAAAGTTGGTCCAGGGAAACTGTGGGTGAAGGATTGTATTTGGCATTGTATGGCTATATATATTTTTGCTTTTTTTATTGGTTGAACTAGATGGACTTGTGTCTTTTTCCAACCTGACTAAGTGATGTAACTGTGCCAGTAGCGCTCCTGAACAAAGATTGGTGTTTTCCAATCTAAATGCGTCAGTTGTCTCCAGATTAGGAGAACGCCCTCTCTGGTTAAATCTAAGTGGTATCCGGCCCACCATCTATAAGCTCTTTTGCTCCTTATGCCAGTTTTCCCCATTTACTGCTATAGAGACATCTATTGCTTCACCGGCACCATGAACTCTGTGGAACTACAGGGCCCAGCACACTAACTATCATGTTGTGGATTCAGATAAGTTGTCCATAGTGCAATTGCTGCCCGAACATTTATTATTTGTAGATTAACTTCTTCAGGGTCAGAACATTTCCCCATTTATGGGGCCGGAATATTCTCTTCATTTTGGAGATAAATTCTAGTAATATGTTCCTCTAAACAAACAGCACTGACACTAAATAGACAAGACAATGACCATCCTGACCATACATAGCCTACAAAGGGCAATTATTACACTACACAGGCAGCCAATGGGCAATCATTACCCTATGCAGCCAACACAATGATGGGGTGCTGGGGTCAGGAGTATGGAGCATAGAGCCCTTACATTGCTGGTCAGGAGGAAGAAAACATTCCACAGCCTGCCATGAAGATCATTGTTGTTAGAGGGAGGGAAGTAGAGAAGCTGAGGGGTCTCTGAGGAGGTAGTGGGACTAAAAGACTGCAGGAACTTCTGAGGGTGTACTGCATCTGAAGAACTCTGGGACCCATAGAGGAAGTGTAGATGAAGGACTTTGGGGGCCTCTTAGGAAGTAATAGAGCTGAAGAACTTTGAGAGGTTAGTGGAACTTAAGGTTTGTGGGGGCCTCTGTGGGGGTAGTCAGGCTGAAAGGCTCTGAGGTAAAAGGGGGCTTTAGGCTTTTAGAGAGTCTTGGTGTCTGATGGTCCTCTCACCCCACTTGCACTTACTTTTCTGACCTTCTTTTTTTTTTTAATCAAAAATAGCGTTTATTGTACAAAAAAATATCAAGAAGTACAGACAGTCTTTACCTCCCATCAGTGTAAGATAATATACAATAGACTAGTCAATACTCGTTATCTGTAGAGAACTACAATGTCTACATTCCATTTGTACAATTAGGGATTTTCATTTGCCATGGTCTCAAATGATTACAAAACGAACAAATAAATAAATAAATATATAAAGAACAACCAAACTCAACTAGTGCATAGTTTCTCAATGTTCAGCTATGGTAGGCTAAGATTCTCCTCCTAAGGTGGCATGTGTATAGTACCATTGAGTTATCCACAAAGGTTTCCTCTCCCTCCTCTCATATTTGAAGTAACCTGTCTCTGACCAGTTGGAACGGAGCTACCCCGGGGGTGTCCAACCACTCCTGCCATATTCTGAAGAATTTGTTGGGCACCTTTCTATGCTGATATGTATACTTTTCTCTCACTAGGATACCATTCACCTGTTGGACCCATTGATCAAGTGTAGGAGCATGGGGGGATATCCAATATCATGATAGCAATTTCCTTGCTAGATAAAGCAGCCTTACCAATGCGGTATATGTAGTGGGAGAATATTGTTCCTCCTCCAGCCCCCCCAACAGACACACGACAGGGTCCATCTGCAGTTGAAGCTGATATATATTATTAATGGTTCTGATTACTCCCTGCCAGTATCTCATTAGCTTTGGGCATTTCCACAATAAATTAAGTAGGGTACCCAGGTGTATTTGGCATTTTGGGCAAATGGGGGAGTCCCTCCTACCCCACTTGTGCAACTGCACTGGGGTTCTATATACCCTGTGAAGTACAAAAAGATGAGACAATCTCTGGGCAGCTGACACTGACATGAGTGGTCCCGTACCCAGTATCTGTGTCCATCTGTCCCCATCTATAGGGCCAACTTCTGACTCCCATTTTTCCTTGCATCGAAGAAGATCGGGGGCCTGAAGGTATGATAACAGACCAGCGTATACACGGGATATTATAACTTTTTTATCCGACGTGTCCAGAATGGATTCCAGAAAGTCAGAGTCTTCCAGTTTAAGTGAGATGCTTCTGCTTTGTCTTCCCATGGCATGTCTCAACTGAAAATATCTATAAGGACATATACGTAGCTGTGGAAATTCCGTACTCAGTTGTTCTAGTGTTTTTATGTTCGGATCCTCAAATAGCTGTGAAAAGTATTTAATCCCAGCTTCCTTCCACAAAGTGTGTCCGGGGAGCTTCGTTAATTCAGGGTAGGATTCGTTATGCCATAGGGGGGGGTACATTTTAGGAAGCCACCTATGCCCAACCTCTTTTTAGCCTCTTTCCACACTTTATCTATCAGTCTTACAGTCATACCCTTCAGTGGTGCCTCTGGCAGCCCCGACACCACCTGAGACATGGCCGAGTATCGTTCAAAGGACCTATTCAATAGGGTTCTGGAAGGGTCTAACGTCTCTGGTAGGTCCCATTCCGACAGATGTTGTAGCTGGGCTGCCAGAAAGTAGGTAAAGGAGTGAGAGACAGCCAACCCGCCCTGATCTTTAGGATATTGTGATGTGGATAATTTGATGTGGGCCACCCCATTCCTCCATATCAACACTCTGTATAGTGAGTCTATATGGGCAAACCAGCAGTGGGGTATCCACACCGGGGCATTATGTAATATGTACAACAGTTGGGGAGCCCAGACCATTTTGATGAGATTCACTCGGCCCGTTACCGAGAGTGGTAGCTTGCACCAACTCACAGATTTATTCTTAAATTTTTGCAGTAGGGGTTTGAGATTAAGAGCGATATAATCATTGGCATTACTTGTTACCACTATGTCTAGATATTTGAAGGAATTAACTATTTCCACCTGGGAGGCCACGCCCGGGAGGGCATCCCTTAAGGGGTCCAACAGCAAGAGAGATGACTTATGCCAGTTAATGGTGAATCCTGAGTAGGACCCAAACTGGGTGATAAGCTCCATCACCGCTGTCAGAGAGCCTGCTGTATCCCCTAGATATATTAGGGTGTCATCCTCGTATAAAGAGAGCTTGTCCTCCCTCCCTCCCCTGTCTTATTAGAAGACCTCTAAAATGCTCCTTCAGAGCATCCCATACCACCCCCATAGCTGCCGTGTTCTTATTTGAGCGAAGGAATTAGGTTATTGCTTCAGGTATGGAATCAGTGGAGTGGAACAACTGGAGCCAGAACGGAATCAGTTTCCACATTCTCTCCCCAGAAGCGCCCCGAACCGATATCTGCGCCCTGAGGAGGGAGTGGTCTGATATGCTACGCGGTTCATATTCAATCAGGGAAACCTGAGTCATAGCACTGGTGTTACAAAAGCAGAAGTCTATTCGTGATAGTGCCCTATGGGTTGGGGAATAGCAGGAATAGCACTTTTTGTCCAGGTTTCTGTTTCTCCATGCGTCCTCCAGGCCCATCTCCTGAACCAACCTAGTGAACAGTGTAGGGCTGGGGGAGGCAACTGGGCGTCTACTGTGTGGTGACCATTTGTCTAAGTACCTATCTAGGGGATTATTAAAGTCACCCATAACCCACACAGGTACCACAGTATACAGAGCCATGAACTGAGCTAGGTGTTTCAGGCATTCAGAAGAGAAGGGCGGAAGTACATAAATGTTAGCAATAATACATAACATGTCTGTTAACTTACAGTAGAAAAATAAATCTGCCCTGATCATCCACTCAGGAGTGGACCAAACTAAAGGTTATATCATTAGTAATTAATATGCTGACCCCTCTGGAGAAGGCCGTGTGGACGGAATGAAACTGCACTTGGTATCCCCTGTTTTTAAGGGAAGATACAGTAGCAGATTGCAGGTGAGTCTCCTGGAGACACGCCACCACATAGCGGTATTGTTTAAGGGTACAGAAAAGTGCTGGTCTCTTCACTCCGTCCCCCAGGCCCCTCACATTTAGAGACAGCAAATTATAGGTAGTCGCCATATAGAATCAAAATTAGTATGTAAGGAGAGCATATCATTATTCTCAGAGCAAAGAGTCCAACAAGCAGCAGAACAACAGCATAGACACTCTTCAAGGCAGTCCACAGGTTATAATGGCAGGGAGACATCTCAGGCTGAAAGTATAAGAGGGTCGAACCCACCTTGGGGATTGGCAGACTGCTTGCTTCAATACCTTCAAGGGTATTCAGAACACTATTCTAACAGAAGCAAGTCTGAAGGTTGTAATGAGATGGTATCTTACTCTGGCCAGACTGGCAAAATGTTATCCTTCTGCTGACCCCCTGTGTTTCAGGGGCTGCCAACTAATAGGCTTCATGGTTCACATCTGGTGAGAATGCCCCAGAATACGCCCTTTTTGGTCAAAAATTTTTCGCATTATTCAGAGGGTCTCGGGCTGCAGATTACCAAGGTCTCCACCCATTGCTCTTCTAAACGAACATATTCCTCAGGCATCCAAACCAAATAGGAAATTAATCCATTTCATTCTTCTTGGGGCCAAGATATCCATAGCAAGAGCTTGGAAACAGGAACGGGTCTCAGTGAAAGCTGCCATTCGAAAAATCTCGTGGCTGATGTCTCAAGAAAAGTTATCAAGCATCTTAACCGATAACTTGCATAAATTTTAAGCTATCTGGGAGCCTTGGGCAACTTTCATAGGCATATCTCTTATCCCGGGTTTGTCCGCTTCAGTGGCTCACTAAGTTGACAATTGAGTTCACGCAACACTCAAACTTTTATATCTTCTTGCACTCCTTTTAGTTTTCTTTCTTTTTTCCTTCTTTCTCTCACTCTTCATACTACTCCCTTTTCTGGCCTATCCTTCTTAACTTTCTCCTTTATACCTTTTGGAACTTCTAGCAATAGTAAACTACGGACAGGGGTTCCAGTTTTCTATCAATAAACAGAATAGCCATAGGAAGCTAGAAGGACCTTAACCAAACATAGCAAGGTTGATACTCAGGTAGAAGGAGGGGTGGTTCCCTATCAGAAAGACAGGGCTGGTGCAAAGATTTTTGACACTCTAGGCGAAACCTCATTTTGCCGCCCCCCTTTGGCTCCACCCCTAACTCCACCCCCTTTGCCCTGTCAATTTATATGATGGAGGTGGCGGAGGTAGAGATTTTTGCAGAGCCTCTCTACCCATTTCTTTAGCCATGGTCCACAGGACCGCACCTGTGCCCCTGGATCTGCCTAATTTTCCCACCCTGGGGTGCTGCCAGCTGCGGCTCTCCAGTGACATGAGTGATTGATGCAGAGCAGTGACGGATCAACAGCGGATGGGCGCCCCTGGTGGCAGTGGCGCCCTAGGCGGCCGCCTACTCCGCCTAGTGGTAGAGCCGGCCCTGCAGAAAGAGTAAGGTGGTGGGAGGGCGAGCTCCCTTCTCTGGGCAGAGTTTGATCCCAATGGGGGTGCCGGAGGTACAGGAGGTTCCTCTCACCCATTTACCAAGTAAGCGATGCTTCTGTAGGGAGCATACTTGGTCCTAACTTTTCTTAAGGTTCAGAAATGCTGGTACCTCATGGACAATATGGCACTATGATATATAAAAGCGTATGTTATAATTAATTTTATTCTGTTGCTCTCAGTATCTTTTTCAATATTTTCTTTAATGTCCCAAGGATTCCTTTGTCCATTTCTATTTATTTTACATTGAAATGTCAGTTTTTGTTTGTTAAAATATTGAACAATTTTCAATAAAAATTATTGATACGAAAGAGGGTCGAACCCCCGGGTCTATCACCATACGAGGGGAATCCCTCTAGCAGCCAGACAATCAGAAAACAGGTGTATGTTGTATGCACATCAGTCTGTAACTTGAGAACCCACCATGAGCTCCCATCTTGCAACATCGAGAGAGCATAGCATGTTAAAACAAGAAAAAAACAGAAAACTTTTTTAACCCAAGTAAGGCAGTGTTCCACTCTTAACTGAGAAACACATTTGAACATTACGTTCTCACAGGACAGCCGTTTGTTGGGGGGCCCCAACATATCTGGTGCACTTTCCAATCCGAAAGGACTCACAGAATCCACCTAATACAACAAGCCATAGATGGATATGTAGGCTATAAGTGATCTTCTCCGCCTTGCAACCAGGAAGATGTCCAGTAATTATACAGGAGCACTGCACACCTGTGATAGGACCCAAGGCATGGCTATAGAGCAGGGAGATACGTCTCCTTTCGTTTTGTGCATATTTCCTCAAAGTATGCTCCATCCGACCCATCCAGTCAGCCGCGGCAGCGGGGTTATCAAAGAAGTGAGTCTCATCATTGGCAGCCACTCGCAATTTAGCAGGATACAACATAGCATAGGTAACTTCATATTTCCTTAGTCTTTTTTTGACATCCGTAAACTTTGCCCGCTTGCGCTGCAATTCTGCAGAGAAATCGGGATAAAATGATATCCGAGTGTTATCTATCTTCATGGCTTCGCCTTTGGTCCTTGTCAAGTATAGCGCTGCGTCTCTGTCTTTGAAGTTTAAAAATTTAAACAGGAATGGTCTGGGGGGCTTTTCTGACCTTCTTAAAGAACTCCTGCCAGCAAGTGAAGGAATCCTTCACCTCACCATCTCACTTGTCAAGAAATATGTTGCAGGACACAAAATAGAACAAACAAGGACACTTGTTCTTTTGAGGAGGTCTGTTTGCACAGCATCACATAATGGGTGTAAAATTCAATACCTTTCCATGACACAAGGTCTGGCAGTGCTGAAATGTAGAGCCCCAGGAACCCACTGCCATTCTGTGCAATGTCCTGAATACCACGTTGGCAAGGACCACTCCCTGCTGCTGTCCTCCTCTTACCCACACTGGGCTGCCATTGGAGGGAAGAGAAAAGACTCCTCCCTCACAGCTCTCTACTCCACCAGCATCCTCCTCCTGCTATCCAATCCAATCCCTTCTCTTACTGCAGAGAGTGACATCACTCCTGTCAGTCAGCAGGCTGCCGGAGATTAAAGCCTTGCAGACAGAATTCTGGCAAATATCCTGATTAGCTGGCAACTACGGCCAAAAATGAGTAAGTTTCCCTTCCTGGACATCATAATGACCCTACATTGTCCTCACAGCACTGCCTCAGAGCAAACAAGTCAAAGGAAAGATCATATTTATCATTCCTTGTCTGCAGATCTGAAACTAATCAAATCCACTTCAGAAACCAAACAAACTCAACAGAGAAAAGGGAATTTCTGATTAAGCAGGTCAAGAGAGTTCTGGGATCATGAAAATGTAACAAACACTAAACAATCCAAACATAATGTGTTCCCATGGGGGCAGTAGTCCTTAAATGTGCAGCAACCCTCCTATTACCCCCTCACATCCCCATCCTATTATTGTGTGACCAATAACATCCAAATAATTCTTACTTTCATTTCCCAAAGCTATTCGTCTACAAGGAGACCTGTATAGATCAAATGACCCCACCAATGAGGATGGAGGAGGACCGGAGTCACATGACTGAGAAGATACTAAACCTTACCCTGGAGATCATCTACTTGCTGACCGGAGAGGTGAGGGGGACTCTGGGAGGTCACATGACATCACTTTATCTCTATTAATAAAACACAGACCAGACTGGAGAGGTGAGGAGGATTCTGGGGGGTCACATGACATCACTTTTATCTCTATTAATAATACACAGACCTGACCGGAGAGGTGAGGAGGATTCTGGGATCTAACATGATATTCCTATTGGTTATTCAATACAGAAATTTCCTCTTGTGAAGTCAGGTGATCATATGACCATCACAATGCCTCCATGTGACTCCCTAAAACCTGAGAGACACAACATGCAGAAGATTCTAGAAGTCACCAAGAAGATGATGGAGCTGCTGACAGGAGAGGTGAGCGGTGCTGGGAATT
>BLSH010153991.1:24241-34987 GCA_018402905.1 Glandirana rugosa
ACACTCGTAACGGTCCCTCCGACCAGGAAGTCTTCCCACGTCTGGTCAGCGTTGCCTCGGGCGCGGGACTCTACCCGTCCCGATTCACACTGGAGTGGGAGGGAAAATAACGATCAATACCCTATATTCGGACACGAGATCTGTACCATGTGATCCGAGACTCCTTCTCCAGAACCGGAACTTTGCGCATTCGGTCAGACGTATCCTGGTGGTGGTCGCATGCCGTCTTTACCTACACATCTACTTTAGACGAGTTACGAAAACTAGACTTGAACAAACACTCATACAAAATACTAAAAATAATTGGTCAAGGGATGGCTGCATATCAGGGGGCCCGCAGTAGCGGCGAGAAGCGGAGGACGTCATATGACGTCCTCCCGGATCGACGGCCAGTCCCTGCCGATGTCATTTTACTATACGTCGGTAGGGAACTGGTTAATAAAAATCATAAAACATACTCACAAACAAGTTCAGATCAAAAGCATTGAGCAGATTTCATCTACACATCCATTTCTGCCGTACGCTGGTGGTGGTCCTATGCAGACTGGCTTACGCGTTTCAAGGCCAAGACCTCTTCCTCAGAGCCTAGTGTACCATGTCTAGAGCACAGGCTTATATCCCATAACTAGCAATAAAAGGGAGGGTGAGGTCACACTTAGCCCTGCCCATCTCAGGGCGCGGGCTCCGTTGCGACTGGTCTGCACCCTTCTGAAGGACCAGCCTCCCTGGCAATGCTCACAATAAAATAAACAAATATATAAATAAATATGCAGAGAGAGCCTTGCACGTCCCCCCTATTACTCCTGGTTCAGACCCCTGATATTTCACCAAAGCCCCCACTCTCCAAAAACATTGTGAACAAATAATAAAAATAAAAGCTTATGTGACACCCATCTCTGCCCTACTGACACCGTCCATTGCTCTACTGACACCGTTAGTATGTATACACATGCACAAACGTGTAAATATGTTTGAGCTTTAGGCTCGGTTCACACCTAGGTGATCTGACTTTGCTAGGCGATTTGAAAGCGATTCGAAAGCGACTTGGAAGCGATTTGAAAGAGACTTCAGAGCTACTTTGGGCATTACAACACGACCTGAAGCGACCTCTATGCCAGGCAACTTTGCCTGTGGCCAATCAGGGAAGAGAGGGAGGGGGAGTTGCCTTAAAAAAAATATTTTCTTTTTCCTGTAAAGTCGCTTCTTCATAGACGGTGATCCGACTTGGAAGCGACTTCCGTGGGCTCAAATCGCCTAGAAGTCGCTTTGAAATAATACAGGAACCTTTTTTGAAATCGCCTTGGAGTCGGAGCGACTTGAGTAGCGCATATTAAGACGGCTCCATTCATTCCAATGGGATTTCTGATGTCAGGCGTTTTGAGGCGAATTGGGGCGACACAAGTCGGATCGTAAATCGCCTAGGTGTGAACCGGTCCTTCAGGGGTGCACACCCTAATGCAATAGGCTGTGCACACCTATGGCTGGTGGACCATCTGTAGGTACAGTGGGTGATCACACAGAGGCACAGCCTGATGAGGAAGTAAATAACAAGTATGAGAAACAGGAACATCACAATGTAAACACCTCATTTCTGTAACCTTGCTACTATGCCATATAGGAAATCACCAAAACCTCCTAATCCCTTAAAGGGGTTCCATCCATCTTTAGCAATATCTCTGGCCTAATTCTGTAGTTCTCTTATCTTAGCAAGATGCCCTTTCATAATGTCCTTATTATCAGAAATGTATATAGAACAGTCAGTGTGAATAACCTTACACATCCCACCTTGGGCTGCAGTGAGATAATTTACCGACCGCGTGCCGTGTTTTCACGGCGGCAGTCGGGATGCTGAGCGCAAATCGCTGTAAAAACACGGCGATCTGCGAACAGCTGCTAGGGGGCGCGCGCCTGAGGAGTGTGCCCGCGGCTCGGGTGGACCCGATGTCCGCCGGCGAGCCGCGATGAGCGGCCACAGGCATAGAACGGGGAACCGCCGATGTAAACATGCTGGTTCCCCGCCCTGTCAGTGGGGCATGGGTGATCTACTGATCCCTGTCACTGGGATCAGTTAGATCTCTCATGCCCATGTTAGCCCAATCCCCCCACAGTAAGAACACCCAGGGAACACAGTTAACCCCTAGCTCTCCCCCCCAGGTTAACCCCTTCACTGCCAATGACATTTATACAGTAATCAGTGGACATTTAAATTTTTGATCACTGTATAAATGTCATTGGTCCCAAAAAAGTGTCAAAAATGTCCGACATGTCCACCCCAATATCGCAGTACCGCTAAAAATCGCAGATCGCCGCCATTACTTGTAAAAAATTAAAAAAAAATAAAAACCCCAGAAATGAATTCTCACCATCCGTAAATGCGGCCATTTTTGCGCAAACCAATCAATAAACGCCGATTGCGATTTTTTTTATCACAAATATGAGGAATTATATAAATCGGCCAAAACCGGTGTAAAAAAATGTTTTTTTTTCATTTTTTTTTGGATTTTAGCAAAAAGTAAGAAATTTGGTTTTTTTTTGCAAAATGGTCGCTCTTCTTTTGTTTATAGCGGCGATCAGAAATGACGCAGAGGTGGTCAAATACCACCAAAAGAAAGCTCTATTTGTGGGGAAAAAAGGACGTAAATTTAGTTTGGGTACAACATCGCACGACCGCGCAATTGTCAGTTAAAGCGACGCAGTGCCGAATCTCAAAAAGTGCTCTGGTCCTAAAGTGTGAAAACCTTCCGGTTGGTAAGTGGTTAATGTTAATCTGTGCTCTAATACTATTTTTCTAAGCTGAGCCATTTCTTCACTTAATAAATCTATATCAGTGGTAGTAAGGTTAATAATTTCATTTACAATTCTAGTGTAATTGTTTATTCTTCTCATTGCTTAAATTCCCCATCTTGTCCAGGAAGGGAACCATGACCATGCCATGTCACCTTTAGTGAAAAGCTCTCTTTTGAACACTAAAGGGTATTCCGGGCTTTGACCGGGTCGTACTGCATCTCTGCGATCAGCCAAAGCAGGTAATAACTTCCCAATATAACATGTACCTGTAACATTAGTAGGAAACAAGGCGAAAGCTTTATCTCCACATATAAAATATAACCCTCTACGTATGGATGGCATTCCTGCTCCTAAAATACTATGGTGTCCGTTTATGAAACTGTGATCAGCGGTGATCCCAGTTCATTTTCGGTTTATGAAGCAGAGATAATGGGGAGAGAACGTGTTCTCCGCCGATTAACTCTGCACACGGAGAAGCTGTCATTGACTGACACGGGAAGCTGCGATCTCCGCACTTCACTGGCGATCTCGGTCACAATTCACCCTCCCCGATTCACCAGCTCAGAGGTGGTGAACCGGGGGAGTGAAGAGGGAATACTGGGGAAGGAGATTATAGACTTTCTCCTGCCTCGTTCAGACCCCCCAACACAGTAACCATGTCCCCCTGCCCTGTATATGTGTATATATGTACATACATATATATGATGTGTGTATATATAATGTGTGTGTGTTTATATATACATATATACAGGGTGGGCCATTTATATGGATACACCTTAATAAAATGGGAGTGGTTGGTGATATTAACTTCCTGTTTGTGGCACATTAGTATATGTGAGGGAGGAAACTTTTCAAGAAGGGTGGGGACCATGGCGGCCATTTTGAAGTCGGCCATTTTGAATCCAACTTTTGTTTCTTCAATAGGAAGAGGGTCATGTGACACATCAAACTTATTGGGCCACAAACAGGAAGTTAATATCACCAACCATTCCCATTTTATTAAGGTGTATCCATATAAATGGCCCACCCTGTAGTGTAGGGGGACTTATAATTTTATTAATGATTTGGGCGGGCTCCTCAGAGAATGTCCGTTACTAAGCGGTGATAATTTATCACTGCTTAATAAACGGACATCTCTGAGTTTCGGTGAATTTCTGATACTGTAATCTCGTTAGATCTCACGAGATTCCAGCATCAGAGGGCGTTCTCCGCTGTTTGAACCGTTTGTAGATCACTTCACTTCACAAGAGGTGAAGCAATCTACACTTGTTCATAAACTGGCACACAGAGGAGAACGATCTCCTCTGTGAATGCCGAAGAACGAGGCAGTGGATTTTTTTCCACTGCTTCATAAACGGAAACCTAGATGCAATAACATTGAATCCCAGGTAACCGATATTTCCACATATTGGGAAATGTGTGCAATTTGTATTATAAAGGGTTCTATTTAGTTCTGGATCTAGGATATAAAAATACTTACCGGGGTTTCCTCCATAAACTGTGATCTTTGCCCTAGTGCAATCTGAATTGCCCAGCTGTGTACATTTAGTGTTAAGCGGGCATGTAATGGTCTGTGGGGTGTCTATGTGTTTTGAGACCATCAAAGTTACTGATCGGTGCTCATTAGCTGTGGAAACTATGTATGAGCCATTTATTCTGGTCCTATTTAGGTCAGTGAAGTTGAGAGGCATTGCTATCATGGGTATTGTTCCCGTTTGGTGATATAAGTGAGAACACACCCAGCAGTTACTAGCGTTGCTATGGGTTGCATACAATTTAAACATTTGGATGAAAGGGTTATTTTTTCCATGTCTCAGTTCTCACAGACAATAAGAAAAGAAACATCATTTTTATTTCAAAGGAAATTATCACTTCAGGATTTTCTTGCAATGACTGGCGTGAATCCAGGTGGGCATTCCTTCCAACTTGACAGCAAAACCGGTTGTCAAAAGCACCAAATGTGGTCCGTCAAATTTTGGTTCTAGCGGCTTTCTGACGCTTGACCACCACCCAGTCACCTGGTTGGATTCTGTGAATACCTGGAACAGAATCTGGGTCGGGGATAGAGTTGTAAACACCTTCATGTACTTTAACCACTTAAGGACCGGAAGGATTTCCAGCTTTAGGACCGGAGCCCTTTTTGCGATTCGGCGCTGCGTCGCTTTAACTGAAAATTGCGCGGTCGTACGATGTTGTACCCAAACGAAATTTGCGTCCTTTTTTTCCCACAAATAGAGCTTTCTTTTGGTGGTATTTGATCATCGCTGCGTCATTTCTGATCGCCGCTATAAACAAAAGAAGAGCGACAATTTTGCAAAAAAACCCAAATTTCTTACTTTTTGCTAAAATACAAATCCAAAAAAAAATATCAAAAAACATTTTTTTTCATCGGTTTTGGCCGATTTATATTCTTCCTCATATCTGTGATAAAAAAAATCGCAATCGGCGTTTATTGATTGGTTTGCGCAAAAGTGGTCGCGTTTACGGATGATGAGAATTAATTTCTGGGGTTTTTTTTTTTTTTTACTAGTAAAGGCGGCGATCTGCGATTTTTAGCGGTACTGAGATATTGCGGCGGACATGTCGGACCATTTTGACACTTTTTTGGGACCATTGGCATTTATACAGCGATCAGTGCTATAAAAATGCACCGATTACTGTGTAAATGCCATTGGCAGTGAAGGGGTTAACCTGCAGGGGGCGCTCTAAGGGTTAACTGTGTTCCCTGGGCGTGTTCTAACTGTGTGTGGGCTGCCCTAGCTGGGGAAGGGAAGTGATCACAGCTTCCATGTAAAGAAAGGCTGTGATCACAGCCCTTCCCCTGCCCTTCCGGAGATCGAATCCCCCGCACCCGCTCCCTGGCCCTCCCCGGACACAGTGAGTGCACGGGCACGCCTCTGGCGGCGCGTGCGCGCTCACTGGGCTCGATCTCGCGGCCGCCGTCATATGACGGCGATCCGCGCTATCGAGCCACACTGTCGCCGTCAATTGCCGATCAGCCATCGGCAAGCGGTTATTCAATGTTCTTTGCAAAATCTGAACATATTCTAACAGACTAGAGTGACAAGCCTGCAACTGTTGAGGTAAATATAGCCCTGTTTTGGGTGGCCCTCCAAATAAAATCTCATAGGGGGACAGCCCATGTGGTTGTTTAGGGGAAGTTCGTACAGAATATAGGGCTATTGGCAAAGCTTCCACCAATACTTTTCCTGTATCTGCTTTAAATTTTGCACATCTGTTTTTCAAAATTCCGTTAAGTCTCTCAACTTTACCACTGCTTTGTGGATGATAAGGTGTATGGAAAGCTTGCTGTATGTTAAGTGCTTCAATTACCTCTTTCATCACTTCTCCTGTAAAATGGGTTCCTCTGTCATTCTCAATAGTTTCAGGAACTCCATACCTACAAACTATTTCATTCAAAATTTTCTTTGCTGTTGTTTTTGCATTTGCTTCGGCTACTGGCCAGCATTCAGGCCAGCCTGAAAACATGTCAATGCACACTAGAGCGTTCTCATAGGTGCCTATTCTGGGCATCTGAATGTAGTCTATTTGAATTCTTTGAAAAGGGAAATCTGGCTTAGGAGAATGCATTTAGGGAACATGGACAGGCCTCCCTGCATTGTACAGAGCACAAGTGAGACATGAAGCACATCTGATCATCCGCTGGGATCCCATGGCCAGGCAGCGCTCTGTGGGCTACACCCGTCTAGACGCCAAAGACATGTCACTCGGAAGCACGGATCAGCGTGCAGTTCATCTGGGATGTGGTGTTGGAGTGATCGTACCAGAGGCACACGAGGTGCGTGATGAGGATACATACACGGTCGGATAGGCGAGTTATTCCTATACTCATGTCCTTTCCATTCCCCCTCCCTCTCAAGGGTACGGACAGCCTCCACACCACACACTGCATCCCATGACTGCCTAAGTATGCCACAGTTAGATCTGTCTGTAGCTGACCGATTCGGTTATTGCTATCATCAGCAGACCTAGAACCCAGTGGTCAATACAACCCTGCCGTGCGGCTCCGGCCGATCTGGCTGTAGCCCACCATCACGGTTTTGCTATCATCACGCAGATCGGGCGCTGGCCATTGCTCTGGGGGCTATGCACATCTGACTGTTCCTACTGGTATTTATCCTGCAATCTCAGTGCTCTGGCACTCACAGTCGGATCATATAGCCAAGAGCGACTGTCGGGTGGTTACCCACGGACATTCCATTTACCCCTATATATCAGGGGATACCTTTGATTTTATGTCTGCCTGCTATGGTGATTATATGTATGACTTATACTTGACATATGTACAGGGTCATTGAGGATTACTTTTTTGATGTGCCTGATGGACTGAGCATGTTGTGAATGTGCGGGGGCTTTTTGTTTTTAACTTTTCGGAGACAATATTGTCATGGGTGGTGGTTTTCTGATCAATGTTCCATTTGTGATTATTTGCATATTTTACAATTTGTATATTTAATAAAGCATTGCTTTTATACACAATATACCTGACAATAATTTCTTCATACCAAACTCCGGTGGCTTTCTATATGGTCTTTTTAAGACAAGCCTTCTGTGCTGTCTTGTTTTTCTGATGAAGCACAAAACCTGGCTGCAAATGCACTAAATCCAGGTGCTATCCAATAGCAGTCAGAAAGTGCCACCATCGTGCCCTTAGCAAGATGACTGACGCCAATGGCCAGTTGTGCTAAAACTGGGTACAAACTCCTGGGTAGACACCACCTGTTGTCAGCGCTCCACAGGCCCTGCTGATTTTGGGTAGCATTACATTTGATCCACTTATCCTTCTCTTCATCAGGGGCCCGGTTCTTCAACTGAATTAAAGTTTCTATATCCCACTGTGCTTGATGAGGGGTATTAGTCCCCGCTACCTGGGTGACCCCTACAGTGGGTGTGACTCCAAATGACATAAGGGCAGCATCCTTTGCTGCTTGGTCCACCAAAGCATTTCCTCTGGCTGTCATGTCATTTCCCCTTGCATGTCCTTTTTCCTTCAAGATGGCAACTTCTGCTGGTTTCTGAAAGGCCTCAAATAGCTGCTCTATGAGTTTTGCATGTCTCACTGGCTTCCCTGCACTGGTCAGAAAGTTCCGTGCTTTCCAAATAGGCCCAAAATCGTGCGCTATTCCAAATGCATATCTGCTGTCAGTTTAACATTTCCCCTTTGATTCTCTAGGAGTTAACATGCTTTGACTACAGCACACAACTCAGCTTCCTGTGCCGACATCTGGGGTGTCAATGCTTCTTGATGTAAAATAGTGTCTGTAGTGGTTACAGCAAACCCTGTGTGTGGCTTTCCATCATCAGTGTAAAATCTGGAGCCATCTACGAATAGGTGTGTGTCACAATCTGATAAAGGCTCATCTTTTGCTGGGGTGACAGAGGCCCTTTCTACCTCCATCAGAGCCATACAATCATGAGAAAAACTCTCAGGTTCTGCATTTGTTGAATCTTCCTCATCAGCTATAGGAAGAAGAGTAGCCGGATTTAAAGTAACACATCGTTTGATTGTTAAATTTGAAGGAGCAAAAAGGGCAGACTGGTACTTGTCAAATCTACTGGCAGACACATGTCTGGTATTTACTGGATTCATGATTTTCTGTACTGCATGTGGCACATACAGGGTCAGAGCAGAATCTAGTACAAGCTCAGTTACTTTGTCTAGCAGCAAAATGCAGGCTGCTATGGCTCGCATACAACTGGGGGAGCCTTTGATGACGGGGTCTAATGAGGCTGATACATACATCACAGGCCTCTGTTTATCTCCATGTAGCTGGGTGAGTACACCTGCAGCAAATCCATTGACTTCATGACAAAACAATGAGAATCTCTTTTTATTGTCAGGAAGTCCAATGGCGGGAGCTTCAGACAAAATTTTAATAAGCTCCTTCATCTGCAATTCATTGTCCCATGTGAGTTTGAAAGGGTTTGTACTGGTAGCCTCATATAGAGGAGCCATAAGTTCTGATGCAATTGGAATCCAGACCCTACAATATCCCACTAACCCCAGGAAGGCACGTAGTTGCCGTACATTTCTTGGCTTTTCAAATTTTTGTAGAATTTTAACTCGATCTGGGGTTAGGTGACGGATTCCATGTGAAATGCAGTGACCCAGGAAGATCACTTTCTCTTGACAGTATTGTAGCTTCTCTTTGCTGACTTTGTTGTTACTGTTATAGAGAAACATGAGAAGGCTTACTGTTTCTCTGCTACAAATGTCCTTTGTATCAGAACAAATAAGCAAATCATCTATGTACTGCAGCAAAACTGTGCTTGGGTGTGAGGGGGACCAGTGGTCCGATACTTGCTTTAACGCAGTATTATATTCAGAAGGGCTACTCACACAGCCTTGGGGCAATCTTGTCCAATTCTAACTTTTGGGCATCATGGGTAAATGAAAAAAGGTGCCAGCAATCTGGGTGTAGGGGCACTGAAAAAAAAGCATTTGCAAGATCAATCACTGTAAAGCAGGTGCTGGAGGCCGGTATTCCACTTAGTAAAGTGCGGGGTTTGGGCACAATTGGGATGTCTGCCTCAATTATATTGTTAATGGCTCTAAAATCATGCACCATGCGGTATGTCACTTGCCCACCCTTCTTGTCTGGCTTCTTTGCAATTGGGAGCAGAGGTGTATTGGCTTGGGACTTAATTGTTAGAACAACCCCTGCTGCTTTCAGTTGAGTGATTTGATTCTTTATCCCCTCAGTCTGAGCAATACTCAGCGGGTACTGTTTAATCTGTGGGAGTTGGGCTCCTGGTTTAATTTTTATCATAACTGGGGTGCAGTCCAGCAGACCTACGTCATATTTGCTGGTGGCCCATAAATCAGCGGGAATCACTTCCAATTCTGGTGGGAATGGTGGAATGGAGTCTTGGATTAAAAATACTCCACAGGCAGAATTTAAAACTTCTTCTGACAGACTACTGACCACTTGGACTCCTGTAGGAGTGTAGTCTATGCTTGCTAAAATTTGGTTCAAAATGTCGGCTCCTAAAAGATTGGTAGGAACTGTGTCTGAAACTAACACTTTAGTGACAATTTCTGTTTGCTGTCCTAGCCTGAGTTTAAGTGGCTTGGACTCATAATAATCCTGGAGGTAAGTCCTTTATATTAAACACTCTTCGGCTTGCACCAGTATCAATTAAACAGGTTGATTCTGTTTCTAAACATAGAAACATAGAAAAGTGACGGCAGAAAAAGACTGAGTAGTCCATCGAGTCTGCCCCTTTTTATTTTATTTTTTTTTACATTAACCTTGTTGTTTGACTATGGATTTATGTTTATCCCAAGCATGTTTGAAGCCATTTACTGTTGACTGTCTCACAACCTCTGTTGGTAGTTTATTCCAATCATCAACCACCCTTTCAGTAAAATATTACTTTCTAAGATTAGTTTTGAACTTCCCCCCAGTTAGTTTGAGGTCCCCGTGTTCTTGATTTTGGTTTCATATTGAAAAGACTGCCCTCCTGAACCTTATTCACCCCCTTGAGGTATTTAAAGGTTTCATGTCTACCCTCTCCCTTCTTTCCTCCAGACTGTACATATTAAGTTCCTGAAGTCGCTCTTGATATGTTTTATCCCCCAGACCTTTCACCATTTTTGTTACCCGTCTCTGAACTCGTTCTATTTTATCAATATCTTTTTGTAAGTGAGGTCTCCAGAACTGGACACCGTATTCTAAGTGAGGTTTCACTAAAGATCTATATAGAGGAATCAGAACCTCCTTCCTCCTGCTGGTGATCCCTCTACTGATACATCCCAGAATTCTATTTGCTTTTCCCACTGCCTGGTTACACTGTTTGCTCATTTTGCAATCATCTGAAATAAGCACCCCCAAATCTTTTTCTTCTGTAGTGCTGGATAACACTGTGCCCCCAATGCTGTACTCTCTAAGCGGATTCTTTTTCCCTAGATGCATTATTTTACATTTAGAAATATTG
>BLSH010153991.1:44510-57227 GCA_018402905.1 Glandirana rugosa
AAGTGACTGTCTGCGTCGAGAAGAACTGAAACACCCCAAAATACAAGCAGAATGGTCCTCAATTGATCCGTCCCTTTCTTAAGTCGACCGGGGAGGGGACCCCCGGCAGGAGGAAAGGATGTAATTTTGGGGGGGAGTGTCTCCTGAGAGGTCAAAGTTACGGATCAAACGTTCCTCAACTGGACCGAAGGGATACCCTTGACGCCAGGTTAACACTGGTAAAAGAAAAAATAAAAGAAAGAAGAAAAAAGACGTTAGTTCTACTAGACGATAGTTTTTCGGCCAGCCCCGTAGCTCCCAGAAACACGAGACATGAAAGGGTCCACCCTTGGCGGGGGGTCGCTGCAGGCCCAGGGTCACCCTGCCGAACGAATCGGGAAGGGGACCAAAATGGGGGATCTCGCCCCGGGCCACCCGCACGGAACGGGTAAGTCCCTGTGTTGGGGCCGGCTTCGCATCATGTTGGCCAGGTCGGGGAAAGTACAGAGCACAAAGACCCTCGATGCCCCGACCGGCTTTTTGATAGCAGATCATCTTGATTGCAGAAAAAAGAAGAAAGAAAATAAAAAAGAAAATGGTCACAATTGGACCGCAGTTCCCATAGGGAAGCCAGGTCAACTCCTTGCAAACTAGGCATTGAAACTGGAGAGTCCTCTGTGAGGGGGGGTTTTAATGTAGGAAAGGAGGACGGCCCCCAGGGGAGGGGCCAGCTGAATTCTTTCCCTGCCTAGTTAACTCCTGGTAAGACGAACATAAAACCCCACAAAGTCAAGAAGAGCTGCGTCTGTCAGTGAACGTAGGAGAAAAGTGGTATCGGTGCAACCAACCCTACCAAAAACATTGTTCCAGATGAAATTATTGAGCACTCTCAAAGCTAGGCAGCCTCGAAGAGTGGGAGCTACGGCGCTAGTGTATTGGAATAGGTAAAAAAAAAATGTGATGTATGGTGAATGGAGGCAGCTCCTCAAAAAAGATTAGGTCCTGGTAACCTAATGACAACTGTAGAGGGAGAGACGGGTAAGAGGGAGCCAGCCTGGTCCAGCCTCAAAGTCCTGCAGAGATTCCACATCCCAAAAAAACTCAATCGGTGACATCGGCTTCAGGGCCTTCATAACTGGTAATCCATGACTGATTAATTTTTATGAAAGTCAAACGATCCACGGAGACTGTGGACAGACGCGTTCTATGATCAGTCACAAAAACTCAGGCAGCACTGAATGCCCGTTCTGAAAGCATACTGGATGCAGGGCAGCCCAACAACTGAATAGCATACTGGGCAAGTTCTGGCCAGTGGTCTTTTCTCATGACCCAGTAAGCCAGTGGCTCGTCAGCTGGAAAGCTCTCCATCTGTTTTGGCCCTGACTTAATCGCCCACCATGTGTTGCAGACGCTGCGGATGGGATGTGGAAGCTGACAGGCCTGGGCGGCAAGGACTAAAAAAATTACAAAATGCCTCACTTAGGTGGACGCCTTCTCCAATGCTCCTTTCTTGACCAACAGAAGACTCAAAAGAACGTTTTCCATGACACTGTAACCTACTGGAGCCGAGAAAAACGTTCAATAAAATCCTCTTTAATGTGTCAAGATATTTTCTCTTTTGCACTCTCTGTGGGGACGGGATGAGTTCTGAGACCTTCCCCTTATAACGGGGGTCAAGAAGGGCTGCCAACCAATAATGGTCATTCTCCTTTATGCCACGTATTCTTGGGTCCTTTCGCAGGCTTTGAAGCATGAGGTTGCCCATGCACCTCAAATTTGCTCAGGCTTGAGAAGCAGATGCCTCAGGGTCACTCAGGATGACAGCATCTGGAACTCCCTCCTCCCAGCCGCGTACTACTCCCAAGGGTCCTGGAGTTGGAAAGCCATCGCTTACAGATTGACGTATGTCTTCCTCTTCTTCGAAGCCTGCAAAAGTGCCAGAATCCTCCTCCTCCTGTGTGTTCTGTGACATAGGAATGATGGTGTCTGGATAAAGTGGGCCTTGAGAGGAAAGGGAGTCTTCCTCTTCCTCCTGCTGCTCTGCCTCCAGTGCCCTGTCCATAATGCCATGCAGAGTCTGCTCCAGCAGGAACACGGGAGGGATTGTGTCACTGATGCATGCACTGTCGCGGCTCACGATCCTTGTGGCCTCCTCAAATGGTGACAGTACAGTGCATGCATCCTTAATGATCAGCCATTGGCGTGGGGAAAAAAAGCTGAGGCGGCCTGAGCCTGTCGTCGTGCAGTACTCGCACAGGTACTCAGTGACGGCCCTTTGCTGCATATATAGCCGCTGCAGCATTGCTAAAGTCCAGTTCCACCGGGTGGTCACAAATCAGGAGATTTACGGGCAGGTGGAATTCCCACTGAATTTCAGCCAACCGAGCACTGACTGTGTTTGACCGCCTGAAATGACTACAGACTCTACTGGCCAGCTTTAGCACATGTTACAACCCTGGAAACGTATTTAAGAAATGCTGCACCACCAAATTGAGGACATGTGCCAGGCATGGCATACGTGTCAACTTTCCATGTCTAAGGGCGGACAGGAGGTTTGAGCCATTATCGCACACCACTATTCCTGGCTCTAGCTGGTGTGGTGTGAACCACCTCTGGGCCTGTCCCTGCATAGCTGCAAGAATCTCTGCTCCGGTGTGGTTCCTGTCCCCTAGACACACCAGCTAAAGCATTGCATGGAACCCTTTAGCCTGACTCATGAAATAGCCCTTTGAACGCTTAGAGGGTACCTGATGTTCATAGGACAATTCTGAGGTCATGGAGGTGGTGGAGGAGGGGGTAAAGCTCACAGACCTGGCATCATCACCACCAGCTGTATATAGACGTGGGGGCACAACAAGCTGCAGCACCGAGCCCTGTCCTGCATCCTTGCAAGTTGAAAGCAGCGTTACTCAGTGTACCGTGAACAAAATATATTGTCCCTACCCATGCTTGCTGGACAACATGTGAGCAGTAAGGTGGATTTTACGGCTGACTGCCTTGCCCAACAATGCCAGGACATTCCCTTCCACGTGATGGTAGAGAGATAGAACGGCCTTACGTGAAAAGTAGTAGCGACTGGGAACCTTCCATTGTGGTGCAGCACATTGTGCGAATTCACGGAAGGGGGCAGAATCCACCAGGCTGAAAGGCAAAAGTTGGAGAGCCAACAGCTTTGACAAGCTTGCATTTAGACACTGGGCATGTGGGTGGCACAGACTGTATTTTTTTTCCACTGCAGCAGATAAATTTGCAGGCTATAGTCTACAGCTGGCAGATATGCTGCTAGGAACTGGGACACCCTGTGCTATACCATCATCCCTGTCAGTGGAGGCTGCTGAGGGGTAATGACTCGGTATAGCAGGGGCAGACTGAAGTGGGTAAGGAGGAGGAGGAGGAGAGAGATTTTGCCCCTTTTGTGTGGCTTTTAATGCCTTGTTAAGCATGTGGTACCCAAATGGCTGGTGTTTTTGCCATGTTTGATGTGCCTGAGACACAGTTTGCAGATAGCAACAGTGCGATCTGCTGCAGATGTGCTGAAAAAGGTCCAGCAAACTGAGCTTTGGGGAGTGGACCAGGAGAGAACAGCTGCAGAATTTGATGGAATAGGGTGTCTGCTCTCTACTCTTTCTTGATATCGGCCTCCTTGGTGTTGTGCCTCCTCACCTTCAGTTTCCTCCTCTGCTCTATCTGGCACCCAAGTCGCATCAGTGACCTCATCATCATCATCTCAATCTCCTCCATCATCATTACCACTGGAGACAACTTGGCAATATGCTGCGGCTTGGGGAACATAAATGCCAATTTGTCTACCAGTATTCTCCCCACTCTCTAGGCTCATGTTTCTGTCATCCTCAACCTCAGAACCAACATCTGAATCCAGTAATGGCTGGGCATCATCAAGGAGCAAGTGGCTGAAGCTGTGGTCAAATATCTCAGCTGACTCCTTCTCCATGGCTGATGTTGGGGCTAAGGTAGGAATATATGTGGGCAAGGAGGCAGGTTTATCCTCTCTGGCAACTGCAGGGGACTGCACACTTGTCTCTTCTTGCATGACAGAGGATGAGGCTGAGGAAGGTTTAGTAAACCAGTCCACCACCTCCTCTGCATGCTATGGCTGGATGGCACGAGCAAATTCACTAAACAGAGGAAATTATGCCCTGCCTGAGGACTGACCACCATGTCCACCTTTGCCAGTGGACTCATCTGTTGATGGCCCCCTTACAGTGCCAAGGGAATGTCTGCCTCTCCTTCTTGTCCTCCCAGACATTATTGGGAGGGAGGGGGCGGTGCTTATTAGCAAATGTAAAGAAGTGGAAATCAGTATGTAGATGCACCTTAATCAATGTAAAGTAGTGTTTGGTGCACTTTAATTTGAGTACTCAAACTACACAGACACACTCTACGGATACACTATAATATACTGCAGTTTACGGCAAACGTACAGTGATGCACAAAACTATATGGCGTTAAACTTGCAGTAACGCACAAAACTATATGGCGTTAAACGTGCAGTAACACACACAGAACTATATGGCATTAATCTGGCAGTAACACACACAGAATTCTATAGCGTTAAATTGTCAGTAACGCACACAGACATAAATGGCGTTAAACTGGCAGTAACGCAAAAAGAAAAATATATGTCGTTTAATTGGCAGTAACTGTCACGTACCTGATGGTAGAGTCTGTCTTATGCAGTGGGCAACCTCTCTTACGACCCTGGTTCAGGAACCCTTGATAGAGCAAACAGGGAGTTCTACAGCACAGGAGGGCATGAGGGCTGGACTGGTCACTGATGGTAGTGTGAAGGTCTTTCAGAGGCTTGTGCAAGGCTGAAGAATAGTGGTACAGGCCGGGTCAGTAGCAGGCGGGCAGTGCGGTACAGAAGGAGCAGGCAGGTGGGTGGTCAGGTTCAAGCAGGTTTATTAACAGGATGGCAGCAGAGGTACAAGGGGTCAGGCAGAAGAATGGTCGTAGACAAGCTAGGGGCGGTGCAGGCAGAGTTCAAGCAAGGTAAAGTTCAAGCCGGATCACAGGTAACAGGATTACTCAGGAACAGATAGCCACAGGACACAGGAACGCTGCAGAACGGACAGCACTTGCTTCCTGGTGCTGTCTGTTTAAATAGGCTGTTTGACACCCGTATGCGCACCTGCCGGGTGCTCCCGCGTGCGCTTGCACACAGGCATTCCAGCCGGAGTCTCGGATTGTGTTCTCTGACTTTGCCCCCCTCAAAGGGCAGCCTCCAGATACCCAAATGGGCCCTTAGTTCTGGGTGGCTCCTCCAGAATGACTCAACAATTTCTTCCGCGTGGATATTGTCCTCGGGTTCCCACGAGTTTTCTTCGGGGCCGTACCCTTTCCATGTGACCAGAAAGTGGGTAGAGCCACCCCTTTTCCTGCAATTGAGGATTGCTTCCACCTCAAACTCTTCCTCTCCATCCACAAGAATTGGCACTGGTGGGGTCGTCTTTTGACCTGGGAAGGGGTCCTGGGTTATGGGTTTCAACAGGGTGACATGAAATACCGGGTGGACTCGCAGGGAAGGAGGAAGATCCAGTTCGTATGCCACCCTGTTAATTTTTCTCTTCACGGGAAAGGGACCGATGAATCTTGGGCCCAATTTCTTTGAAGGGTACGATAACCTTAAGTTCTTGGTTGCCAACCAAACCCGGTCACCTGGTTGCAGGTCCAATTGCCTGCGTTTTCACTTGTTGAATGCCCTCTTGTTGCACTCCTGCGTCTGAGACAATGGGGTTGATTTACTAAAGCTTGAAAGTGCAAAATTTGGTGCAGCTCCACACAGAAACCAATCAGCTTCAAGGTTTTATTGTCAAAGATTGATTGAACAAGCTGAGGTTAGAAGCTGATTGGCAAGCATGCAAAGCTGTACCAGTTTTTGCACTCTCCAGCTTTAGTAAATCAACCCGTGTCTCCTGTAAAAGTTTGTCATTCCTTTCCAGGAATTCGGTTGTCTTCTGTACAGCAGGTACAGTGCTTTCGGGAACTAGATCGGGAATGAACGTGGGGTTATAGCCGAGATTCGCCCAGAATGGGGATTGCTTGGTAGCTGAGTGTATGGTTTTGTTATAGGTGAACTCGGCTATTGACAGCAGCGAGACCCAATCATCTTGAGCAAAAGAGGAATAGCAGCGGAGGTACTGTTCTAAGGTCTGGTTAGTCCTTTCCATCTGGCTGTTCGTCTGGGGGTGGTAGGCAGATGAGAATGCCAATTCGATCCCCAAGGCTGAACATAAGGCTTTCCAGACCTGAGATGTGGACTGCACCCCACGATCCGAGACTATGTTGACGGGGAGCCCGTGAAGACGGACCACTTCTTTAATAAATGTCTCTGCAGTTTCGGCTGCGGTATGGGTGCCTTTCATATGGATAAAGTGTGCCATTTTGGTAAGGCGATCCACAATTACAAAGAAAGAGTTGAATCCTCCAGAAGGGGGTAGCTTCACTATGAAATCCATAGATATGTAGGACCATGGGCGCTCTGGGATGAGGAGCGGATTCCATAGGCCCGAAGCTTTAGCCCGGCTGGTCTTGTTTTGGCCACAGACTGGACAGGCACTGACGTATTTTCTACAGTCCTCGTCAGCGGAAGGCCACCAAAAGTAGCGGGACAGCAACTCCACAGTTTTGCGACCCCCAAAGTGCCCCACCAACTTGTGGTCGTGGCAAAGTTCCAATACTGTTAGACGTTGCTCTTTCAGAATGTAGACTTTGTTATGGTACCACCACAGCCCATCCTTCATTATCAGCCTGGGATCAGGAGACATGGGGGATCCGGCCAGGGATCGTTTGACCTGAGATAACAGATCTTCCTGAGTCAGCAAGAAGCTCCGGGAAGGAAGGATGGTATCCGGTGGCGTGGTGACTCCAGGTTCGCAGAACATCCTAGACAGAGCATCTGGCTTTACATTCTTCGACACGGGCCTGTATGTAATGTGCAACTGGAAGCGGGAGAAGAATAAAGCTCAGTGTGCCTGAAGTGGTTTCAACCTTTTAGCTGTGCGCAGGTATTCAAGGTTTTTATGGTCGGTGAAGACCATGACAGGGTCTGCAGCTCCCTCCAACAGGTACCGCCATTCCTCCAGGGTGGACTTGATAGCTAGAAGTTCCAGGTCCCCCACATCGTAATTTTTCTCGGGTGCTGTGAGCTTGCGGGAGAAAAAGGCGATGGGATGCAGAGAGGCCTTTGGACCTCGTCTCTGGGAGAGGACTGCTCCCACCGCAGTTTCTGAAGCGTCCACTTCCAGGATGTAAGGTAGAGTCGAATCCGGGTGCTTTAGGACAGGAGCTGAGGTAAATAGTTTTTTGAGCTTCAGAAAGGCTGTTTGGGCCTCAGGAGATCAGTGGAAACAAAAGTTCTGTTTGGTGAGCTGGATGATGGGTGAAATGACAGCGGAAAACCCTTTGATAAACTTCCTGTAAAGATTGGTAAAGCCTACGAACCGTTTGACCCCTTTCCTGTCAACTGGAGCTGGCCAGTCCAAGATGGCTGAGACCTTTTGTGGATCCATGGTGACTCTGGTGACTGAAATAATAAGCTCCAGAAATGGGTTGCTGGAGCGTTCAATTGTACACTTTTCGGCCTTCACATTGAGTGCATGCTGTCGAAGGTGTTGTAAAACGCATTTGACGTGCCTGCGGTGTTCCTACAGGGTGGCAGAGAAAATTAGGTTATCGTCTAAATAGATGATGATGAATTAATCAAGAAAGTCCCGGAACACGTCATTCACCAAGTGTTGGAAAGTGGCCGAGGCGTTGCAGAGCCCAAAGGGCATCACTAGGTATTCATAGTGGCCGAACCGTGTCTGGAAGGCCGTCTTCCATTTGTCACCCTCCCCGATGCAAATTAGGTTATATGCCCCCAGGAGATCCAGTTTGGTGAACACAGTAGCTGAGCCTAACCTTTGAAATAGTTCAGGGACCAAAGGTAGAGGGTAACTTTTTTAGCGTAAATTTATTGAGGTCTCTGTAATCTATGCAGGGTCTGAGAGAATGGTCCTTTTTTTCTACAAAGAATATCCCGGTCCCTGCAGGTGATGCGGAGGGCCAAATGAATCCTTTCTTAAGGTTATCATCAAGATAGGCCTTGAGGACCTTCAGTTCCACCTCAGAGAGCGGGTATATTCTGCCGAATGGTACCTCAGCACCAGGCAACAGTTCTATCGGGCAGTCGTAAGACCTGTGAGGTGGGAGTTCATCTGCCCCTTCTTGCTGAACACATCCAGAAAATCATGGTAGACTGAGGGAACAGCTATGCAGGTCTCCTGGTCAGGGTCAGAGTTTAGGCATAGCACAGAAGGAGGTGATTTCGGAACTGGCTGTAGGCAGTGATGCTGGCAATAAGGGGATGAAAACTGAACCTCTCCAGTGGTCCAGTTAATGGTGGGGCAGTGTGCCTGGAGCCATGGCAGACCCAGGATGACAGGGAAGAGAGGGGATGCAATGGCATCAAACAGCAGGTGTTCCGAGTGGCCGCTCGTTCTGGCAAGAAGAGGGATGGTTTCATGGGTGACTGTAGCTGACTTAATGGTGGACCCGTCAGCCAAGCAGATGACCATCCAATGGGTCTTAGGTCTGAGGGGGATTTGATGTTGGGCTGCAAAAGTCAGGTCCACAAAGCAGCTGAATGCTCCAGAATCAAGGATGGCTGGGACCTGGATACTCCCACCGGGAAGCTGCAGAAGGAGAAGAAGAACAAGGTGAGTTGTAGTCCTAGGCAAGGATAGCACTTCTCCCTTGGTAGTGTTGAAGCACTTACCAAACTTGACTGGGCAAGACCTGACGAGGTGTGCGGGCCCCCCGCAGTACAAACATAGGTTGTGGGACAGGCGTCTGTGTCTTTCTTCCGGAGAGAGTGAGGGATGTAGGAGCCCAATATGCATGGGCTCGGAATGATCTTGTGGAGAGGAAAAGGAGGTTACCGGTGGAGCCGGACCTGGATAGCTGGGAACTCTGGGCAACATCCAGGTGGGTCGCGCAATTCCTGCGGACCTCTCAGCTCTGCTCTCTCGCAGGCGGCGTTCAATCTGGATGGCCAGATTGATCAGGGCATCCAAGGATTGAGGTATTCCCACACAGGCTAACTCGTCCTTGAATGGCTCGGAGAGGCCCAGCCGGAACTGATGGCAGAGCACCGCATCATTCGACGCCGTGTCTGCGCTCCGGTGCCGGAACTCCAAGACATATTCCTCCAATGTACAACACCCTTGCTGGAGCTCGTGGAGAACGGTCTCTGCGGTGGCAGCCTGGTGGTAGTCCTCATAGAGCAGTGCCATAGGCTGGAAGAAAAGGTTTAAGTCGCAAATTTCAGGAGCCTTTTGTTCCAGTAGCCGGTGGGCCCAGGCCTGGGGTTCATCCAATAAGAGAGAGATTAGCAGTCCCACCTTGGTGGGTTCCAAGGAAAAGATGCGGGGTTGAAGGGCATAATATAACTCACAGGCATTGCGGAAGGCCTGAAACTTCTTGCTGTCCCCCGTGAACCATTTGGGTCGCGGCACTTTAGGCTCTGTAGGTATGATGACAATGGTGCAAGCTGCCGACTGGCTGGGACTGGAAGCAGTCGGTAAGGAGATTTCCTGGACTCTGCTCTCCAACCGGGTGTAACCTTCCTGTAAATTTTTCACAGTTTGGATGAGTCCAGCTAGATGCACACAGAGTTCTTCCATCGGAGAGGGCCCCTGCGCAGACTCGGATGGCTGTTGTTGCTGTCACATACAGATGGTAGAGTCTGGCTTATGCAGTGGGCAACCTCTCTTACAGCCCTGGTTCAGGAACCCCTGATAGAGCAGACAGGGAGTTCTAGAGCACAGGGGGGAACGAGGGCTGGACTGGTCACTAATGGTGGTGTGAAGGTCTTTCAGAGGCTCGTGCAAGGCTGAAGAATAGTGGTACAGGCCGGGTCAGAAACAGGCGGGCAGTGCGGTACAGAAGGAGCAGACAGGTGGGTGGTCAGGTAGAAGCAGGTTCGTTAACAGGCGGGCAGCAGAGGTACAAGCGGTCAGGCAAAAGAATGGTCAAAGACAAGCTGGGGGTTGGTGCATGTAGAGTTCAAGCAAGGTAAAGTTCAAGCAAGGTAAAGTTCAAGCCGGGTCACAGGTAACAGGAATACTCAGGAACAGATAGCCACAGGACACAGGAATGCTGTAGAAGGAACAGCACTTGCTCCCTGGTGCTGTCTGTTTAAATAGGCTGTTTTGCACCAGTGACGGCGCGCATGTGCTGCGTGCTCACACGCTCCCGCGCACAGGCATTCCAGCCGGAGTCTCTGATTGTGTTCTGTGACAGTAACGCACACAGAAGTAAACAGCAGTAAACTTGCAATAATGCACACAGAAGTAAATGGCGTTAAACTGGCAGTAACACACACAGAACTAATGCTTTAATAATGCATTACAAATTAACTACACCCATTCAATTTTAGACGACTAAAATTAGTTTTAGTAGACTAAAATGAGTTTTAGTCGATTAAAATGATTTTAGTCGACTAAAATGTACTGGACATTTTAGTCGACTAAAATGTACTGGACAATTTAGTCGATTAAATGTCCTGGAGATTTAGTCCACTAAATACGACTAAAACTAAAACAATTGCAGAAGACTACAATGGGACTAAAACTAAAATGCCATTTTAGTCCTAAGAATAAAACTAAATTGGAATTTGCTGCCAAAATTAACACTACACATAGGTCCAATCAGGTGGGGGAGGAAAGTACTGTAATATGCCTTAGTGAACCCGTCAGGACCAGGGCTCTTCCAATTGGGCAATGATTTTATTGTCCTTTCTATTTCAGCGGCCATGATAGGGGATTCTAGGTCCAGGCGCTGCTCCTCCGACAGAGGTGGAAGACCAGAGGCAGCCAGGTATTCCTGGATGTCAGCCCTTTTAGCTGCCTGGGCCCTAGTTGTCAGGTCTGCATCCATGGAGTACAATTCGGCATAATAGTCACGGAATATAGAAGCAATTTTAGAGGAATGAGAAAGTGCCACTCCCGGGGGAGACTGGAGCTTATTGACATATGTCTGAGCTTGCCTCTTCCGAAGAGCTCTGGCCAGCATCCTGCCACACTTGTTACCATGCTCATAATATTTATGATAAAGATAACGTAGCTGTCTGCCTGCTTTACGGTCCAGTAAGCGAGAAAAAAGTTCTCTCAGTTCTACCAACCTCTAACGCCTGAGGGTCACCATGACGTTTATGACGGAATTCCGCCTGTTGCAGGGCATCCAGAACCCTCTGGAGGACTGCCTGATGTGGCCTCTTGTGTCTCGCTCCATGCCTCCCAAACCATCCCCTCACCTACCTCATCGATCAAGTTCTCTCTGAAATAATGAGTGAGAGTGTCAGAGACCCCCGCAGTCACTGCAGGGTCATCCAAAAGGTTCTCGTTTATACACCACGACCATGCGTGATGAGCACCATGTGCCAGGGCAATAGTGGCGGACATCGGTGCATGGTCCGATATAGTGATATTCTCTATGGAGGACACCTGCAGCAGCTTGAGGTTATACTGATCCACAAAGAGAATATCTATTCGGGTACAACAGGAGGTGGGACTGGAATGTTTTGCCGAAGTGTTTAAGAAATACGTGGGTGGGACGGCTATGGGATAAATCAAGTAGGGGATCTGGGCTCACGTTGAAATCCACTCCAAGAATCAGGTGGCCCTTTCTAAATTCAGCAAGCCACTCCACAATGGCACTCAAGAAGGTGAGCTGATTAGTATTAGGGGCGTACACTGTTGGGAAAGTATATACCTCCCCAGCTATCTTGCCCTTTAGGAAGATGTATCGGCCCAAAGGGTTCGACAAGTGTCCAATGGGTTGAAAGGGGCATGTTTTGTGAATAGCTATGGCCGTGCCCTTTGATTTAGGGACCGTAAACGTGCTCAGAAACCATTGGTTAAATAAGTGAGTAGGTAATTTTGGAGTGGGCTGAGGGGTAAAGTGTCTCTCCTGTAGAAACAATACCTGGGCCCCAATTCTTTTCAATTCTGCCCATAATTTACTTCGCTTTTGTGGAGAACAAAGGCACCGAACAATGTGAGATATTACCTTGAGAGGCGCCATAGTTACCCAGGTATGTAAACGGACCAGAAGGAGCTGTGATGATTCCGGCGTGAGTGGTGTGGCAGGTAGCGTGTCCTAGATAGGTCAGAGCAAAGAAAGGAGACGAGAAGGAAGGAGGGGATTAAAACAAAGAACGGTAACACGTGTGAAGTACAAGGGTGCAGCATAACATTGCAGGCTTGGGTTAGCACGCCCGCCATGAAAAGTAGTAGGGAGCCAAACACAGGGCACCCCCCAATAGTGAGGTGTCCCTTGTGCCCCAGCCCCCCATCCCACACTGAGTCTGCACTGAAATTGGGTAGGCCTACTGGGGGAATAATGACCACCATAGGGGGGAATGCAGGGCTTCCGCCACACCGAACACATCTATATGGTGCAAATAAGTAAACAGGGTTACAAAAGATCTATAGCCGCAGTTTTTTACTAGAAGCATAATAATTATAAGGGAAACAGTAGTGGCAGACTTTCAGGGCCTAGGGCCAACTATCAAACTGAGACTGCCCATCCTGGCCCAGCAGGACCAGAGATAACAGTCCCAAGCAGATCTGGAGGGGTTAGTGCCAATATGGTCCCTCTAGGAATTCAGATAATCTGGAACAACTGCAAAGGGTGCCATCAGTCTCTGGGAGTAGATGGGCCTGGGGAGGTGCC
>BLSH010154026.1:25118-51156 GCA_018402905.1 Glandirana rugosa
TACGTCAAAGAGCACGAAAGCCCTCCTCGACTCCCCATCGGTCTGCCCCCCCCCCCGAGATCTCCCACTTGAGACTTGGACCCTCTCTGAGATGACCTAGCTATATCCCACGGACGATCGAGTCTAAGTTCGTCTGTGATTTGGGCCCAATCTCTGAGTTCTTATAGTTCCCCATGTTTCATAGTCCTATCTAAGGATTATTTTCCTTTTTCTGTTCCCAAATGTCAGGTTTGTACAGCTGTTTGTATTTCTCAGAAGAGACGGGTCCATATTCCCCACTTTGTGGATGCTGTTTTTGGATCTGACCATACGCCAGGCCAAGCACCCCTTCATGTCCAGTGGCGGCTGCCCTGGACTCCTGAGGTTTATTTATACCTCAGGCCTCTCAAAAATGTTTTGTGTTTTATTATGTTCTTTGTTCTCTGTTTTCTCCACTGCCCATCAACAGTTTTTGTTTCCAACTGTTCTCCATGAGCGCTATGGAACCAACAAGCAACAAGGTACTGAATTGTTTCCCATCTGGTATTATATCATTATGTTCGGGATCTGTACACCAGGATCTTTTATATTTATTCTTAGCAAGGTAATGATTGAACTGCTTAATCCTACAAAACTATGGCTTTAAAAATATATTCTTGTAATGTGAAGGGTCTGAACTCCTTACAGAAACGATGGATGGCTCTAAAGGAGTTCAGATCCTCAGGGGCTGAGGTGATCATGGTCCAGGAGACTCACTTCAAATCTGGTAGCTCTTTTAAATTCGCCTCCAAGCATTTCCCCACAACTTTTGTAGCCTCCGACCCCTCAGGGAAAGCTGGAGTTGCAATCTTAATTAAACGCTCTTGTAACATTCACATAACATTCTCATTTTTGGACCCTCTGGGTCGCTTAATCCTCCTGAACTGTGAAAGGTTTTTGAAAAAACACAGTCATATTCCCAACCATTTACAATTATAGGAGGGGATTTCAACCTTTGCATGTCATCGAATAGAGATAGATACACACTTTTCCAATCCACTCCACCATTGCAAGCTCAGAAAATGTCCACATCTTTCCGCAAATTGGTTAGATCCTACAATCTCTATGACACATGGACGGTACGACACCCTACTCTTAAACAATATACATTTTATTCCCCCCCGCATAAATTATACTGCAGACTTGATTACTTTTTCATCACAGCACCAGTACTCCCGAGTGTAGTTTCTTCAGAGATAAATCCCATTACATGGTCCATGCCCCCATTGTTTTAGACCTGGCTTTAGCTGGCTCAACGCCAAGGACCTGTCATTGGCATCTGAATGAGACATTTCTGAGAACACACGATATTAAAAGGAAATTACAGAACAAAGTTTCAGAATTTTTTCAAATAAATGCGGGCTCAGTTGCGGAGGTATCCACTTTATGGGAAGCCCATAAAGCTTTTTTCAGGGGGGAATGTATTTCTACAGGCTTACGCCTGAAGCTGGACTCTAACAAATTAAAAGCAGAGCTTTTGGTCCAGTTGCGTGCCGCTGAAAAGACACTACTACAAGCTCCCACTGTAGACCGTTTGAGAACTGTGGTGGCGTTGCGCAACCGTATCAAATCTCTGGCCATGAACAACACCTACAAATCACTACTTTGGTCCAGACAGAGGTTTTATGAGTACGCTAATAAACCACATAGGATGCTAGTCAATAGGTTATGGCCCAGATCATCCCCGTCGATACCTGACCATCTATTACAGTTGGATATGGTACTCCCACCCATTGCCCCTGCACTATGTCTCAGGTCTTTTGCAAGTATTATGAGAACTTGTACAACTGCCTCAGCACTGATCCGAACTCTAAATTTACTCAAGAGAAGTTTGAAGCTTTCGTAAACACCATACAGATACCCAGAATAACTCCAGAACAAAATGCTCAGATCAATGCGCCTATTACGCTTGAGGAATTAGCGGAGGTGGTAGGCCATTTACCATCACATAACGCTTCAGGCCCTGATGGTCTCCCGTACTCATATTACAAAACATTCTTCCCAGTTTTAGCCCCTCACATGTTACAGTTATTTAATTCTCTGCAAAACAGTACACTTCCACACAGTCAATTTTTATCAGCATTTATAAGGGTAATTTCGAAGCCAGGAAAGTATCCTGCTTCCCCTGACAACTATCGACCGATTACCCTTCTGAATTCGGACTACAAGATATGCACAAAAATACTGGCAAATAGATTATCATTAATGCTGCCTTTTTTGATACATAAAGACCAAGTGGGTTTTGTCCTGGCCAGACACGCAGGCGACAATACGAGAAGGACCATTGATCTTATTGATTTACTGACCAAGACTAAACATCCTGCCATTGTCCTAAGTCTTGATGCCCAGAAGGCTTTAGATCACTTGAGTTGGCCTTATATGTTCGTAGTTTTACAGAAGTGTGGGTTTTCAGGCTCCATCATTGGGGCACTGCGAGCATTATACTCCAAACCCATCTCTCAGGTCCAGCTGTCCTCCCATTTGTCGCGGTCGTTCTCCTTGAGTAATGGCACCAGACAGAGCTGCCCCTTGTCACCTCTTCTTTTTATTCTCAATCTGGAGCCCTTGGCTGTAGCCATAAGGGGCCAGGCAGACATTCGAGTGAGGCTGGGGCAACGGGATTACAAATTATTTTTATTTGCAGATGATATTTTACTGACCCTAACTCATCCCCACACGTCCCTCCCCTCCCTGCATAGACTTCTAATGACTTTAAGATTAACTCTTCCAAAACAGAAGCCTTACCCATTAAATTTACCATTGACACAACTGATATCCCTACAGACGATGTTTCAATATCACTGGTGCACCCACTCACTCAAATATTTAGGTATCCGTCTCACCCCTTCCTACTCTGGGCTATATCAGGCAAACTTACCTCCCCTATTTTCTGAGCTAGATCGTTTAATGAAACAATGGACCTCTCTCCCGCTCTCCCTTCTTGGTAGAGTCAATGTTCTTAAAATGTCAATTCTCCCTAAATGACTGTACTTATTTGAAACTCTGCCTGTCCCCATTCCATTAGCTAAACTGAAGTTGCTCCAGAGGAAATGTTTATGCTTTATATAGAATAATGCTTCCCACCGGACTGCAGGCTCAGTAGTTACATCCCATAAAAATAGGGGAGGTCTGGGAGCTCCAGATTTAATAAAATACTACTAAGCCACACACTTACGCACCCTAACCTCTTGGGCATCCAGAATGGCCCCGAACAGGTGGTCTGAGATAGAAATGAGCATCACTAGGCCTGTACACTTATGTTACATGCTTTGGCCCTCTTCAAGTAAACATACCCCCCAACTGAACTCATTATGTCTAGGCCCCATGCTTTTTACCTTATCCATTTGGAAGAGAAGCTCAGGGAAATTTCCTCTTTCATCCCCACATCCTCCTCTTGCGAATGTACTCTTCAACCCAGACATCCCAGACAGTCTCTCCTATGAGAGACGCCATCTAGTAAACCCGGGGACTTATAAAATCCTTTCATTTACAGACTTGCAATCTAAACATGAGCTCCCCGATAAACTTCGATTCTCCTATCTACAATTTAAACATTTAACATATCTAAGACCCTTTCATTGGATAGACCCACTGACTTTGAGTTACTTTGCGCTAAAGGGCCCTATGAACTCCGACAGATTTCAATTATTTATAAAATTCTTCACGAGGCTACCCCGCTAACTGACGTCAGTCACAATTACATGAGGAAGTGGGCCACAATTTTGAAGCGACCTATCTCTTTGATAGATTGGGGGAAAATATGGGAATCAACTTCTAAAGTCTCCAGATGTGTGATACAAAAAGAAACAGTGGTTAAAATCCTTTTACTCTGGTACAGAACCCCAGACATCCTTCATGCACGCCATCCACAAACCCCCAATCAGTGTTGGAGATGTAATAAAGGCGTAGGCACTCACCTACATATCTTCTGGGACTGCCTATCTTTTGAGCCATTCTGGATTCAGATCCAAAATGTCCTACAAACTTTGCTGGGTGTCCCAGTTCCACTCAACCCCCTGTACTATTTGCTAGGACTCCCAATTCCAGGTATTTCGAAAACTGCGAAAAAGCTGGCATCCTTTATCCTCCTAGCGGTGAAACGGGTCATTCCTAGGTCTTGGCTTTCTACCACCCCCGACTCTTACAAAGGCTCTCTCTACATTGACAGACATAAGAAAAATGGAACATATGGCCGCAATGGTAGACGACTCTGTGTCACATTTCTCTAAGGTTTGGGAGGTCTGGGACACCTCCCAATACTCCTCGGAGCGACCTCACACACCGTCATCAGAGCACGTTACTTGGGGGATATAATATCTCTTCTATGGCTTCATGTTTTCGCTATGATACCTGGCATTAACCCCAGTTCTGTGGTTTTTAAGTGCATAGATCTTGACGTCCGCAGTGTTATTATCTTTTACATATCTCTTACATGTATGGTTAAAGATGGGTTTACTGTCTATCCTTTCTCTTTTGTTTATTGTGTTTTTCTTTTTTTTTGTTCATGTGTTGGGTATACTGAGCTTACCAAGCTGGGGCCCGACACCAAAGTGGCACTCCTGTATACCCGCTTCCTTATTCCCAGGTTATTCCGAAAGACAAAGGTCGTATCATCATTATTGTATGAATAATATGTATGATTTTCTGCATTGTACAACTTTGAAAATGTTATAAATAAACAATTAAAAAAAAAAAAAAAGAAAATAACAAACATGTTATACTTTATCCTCTCTTTTACAGTGGATTGGCACAGAGCAGCCCCAATCCTTCTCTTCTCGGGGTCCCTCTTCTGTGATCCTGGCCCCATCCTCCTTTTGAGTGCCCCCACAGCAAGCGGCTTGCTATGGGGGCATCCAAGCCGAGCTGCAGCTCCGCGTGTCCATTCAGATATGGAGCTGCGGTTCAGCCCCACCCCCTCTCTCTCCTGATTGGCTAATTGACTTTGATTGAAAGCAGTGGGAGCCAATGGAGCCGCTACTGTGTCTCAGCCAATCAGGAGGGAGAGTCGGGGATGGCTGAGACTGTTGTGGACATCGCTGGACAAAGATGGGGCTCGTTTAAGTATTAGGGGGCCCGAGAGGGGCTGCTGCACACAGAAGGCTTTTTATCTTAAAGTGGTTGTTAAGCCACTGTATAAAGTAAATGCAATCCCCTCTGTTAGAAAATGTTCTATGCTGCAGTGTCTGTATTTCGTAAAAAATATGCCCATTACTACCTTATTTCACAGTGCCGCCCAGCGCTCACGTGACTCCTTACTGCTTTCTCTCCCAATCTGACACCTACAGCGGGAGGGATCAAGAATCCCCCACTGACGTCAGTTGGGAGGAGAGGAGGAGAGAGCCAAGATGTCAGCCGGGGTGGAGAGAAGGAGAGAGCCGAAAAGTCAGCCGGGGAGGAGGGGTGCAGCGAGGAGTCACATGAGCGGCAAGTGGCGCTGTGAAATAAGGTAGTAATGGGCATATTTTTTACAAAGCACAGACAATGGAGCATAGAACGTTTTCTAACAGAGGGGATTGCATGTACTTTTTACTGTTATTTTAGCAGCAGGAGCTGATAGACAGGGAGGGAGGGGGGATAGAGGACAGATGTTAGACAGGAGAGCTGCGGATGACGGAGACATGTAAACTGACCATGGTGTCAGGGCTCAGCAGCCATGATAAAGCAGGGTCAGTTTACGGGGGGGAGGGGAGGGCAGAACCAGGCAGATCAACCAGGTTTTTTAGGTGATAGAAGGGGTCAAATTACACAGCACAAGAACTGTGCTGTTTAATATGCTTTAAAGGAACAGGATCCAATTTTTTTCTGAGGGTTACAAACGCTTTAACCACTTCAGCCCTGGAAGGATTTACCCCCTTAATGACAAGGCCAATCTTTCGCAATACAGCACTGCGTCGCTTTAACTGACAATTGCGCGGTCATGCAACGCTGTACCCAATCCTTTTTTCCCCCATAAATAAAGATTTCTTTTGGTGGTATTTTATCGCCTCTGCAAATAAAGAGCGACAATTTTGAAAAAAAAACAAACATTTTTTTTTACTTTTTGCTATAATAACTCTCCCCAAAAAAATTTAAAAAAACAAATTTCAGTTTAAAAAAAAGATCCCAATAAGCGTATATTGATTGGTTTGCGCAAAAGTTGTAGCGTCTACAAAATAGGGCACAGATTTATGGCGTTTTTATTTATTTATTTATTTTTTTCTAGTAATGGCAATGATCAGTGAATTTTAGTGGGACTGCGACATTGTGGCCGACAGATCGGACACTTTTGACACCTTTTTGGGGCCCGTGACATTTATACAGCGATCAGAGCTAAAAATAGCCACTGATTACTGTGTAAATGTCACTGGCAGGCAAGGGGTTAACACTACTGGTGATGGAGGGGTTAAATGTGTTCCCTGCTAGGTGTTTCTAACGGTGTGGGGGCTGGGCTGACTTGAGGAGAAGAGATCGCTGTTCCCATTTACTGGGAACAGACAATGTCACTCAACTCCCCTGACAGAACGGGGATTTGCTTTGTTTACACTGGCAGATCTCTGTTCTGTGTCTCTCTGTAGCGATCGCGGGTGGCCAGTGGACATTACGTTGGCCCCACTCGCTGATCGGCTCCCTCGCACAACAGTGAGAGCACATGCGTGCCTCCGGCGGCACGTGCGCGCCCACAGTGACTCGTTCCCACGCCGACGCACAATGATGGCGATTCACGGGAACGAGCCACTCTGCCGCAGTAAAACGACGACGGGCCATCATTAATTAGTTAGATAAATATAAAAGATACAAATTGGGGCGTAGTCTGACCTCACAAGCTGATGGCCGCCTAGGACAGGAGCTCTTGGCGCTATGGATCTTCGCTGTGTTCTATCAGAGGTATTTACTCCCCAACGCCACACCAGATCATGGGACAGCTTCCCACAGCTCCTCTGCCGCTCAGTCTCGCTCTCCTCGAGACAACAACAGAGGATTGAGCCAGAGTATACCGGACTTGTTCCGGTCCCAGAGAAGCAACATGGCAGCTCCTCCCTATGAACAGTCACAGATTCAAGCCTCAGCACCGCCACCGCCTGGATTAACTCCCGCGCCTGCCACAACAGGACCAGGGGAGAGCAGCGGGTTTACACCTCAACCCCCTCAGGATGCACGACCTGTGCACCATTGCTGCAGACATCAAAGATACCCTGCCTGCAGCCATATCTGACCTGTGTATGGACATACATGCGCTGGCAGATAGGGTCCATGATGTGAATACGGTAACTGCATGACATGACACAGTCAACTGCCAGTTGACTCACAAAATTGACACCCAAACCCTCCAGTTAAGAGACCTCCAATGCCACATGGAGGACCTGGACAATAGAGGCAGGCGCCATAACCTGTGTGTACATGGCCTGCCAGAATCTGTGGAGGCAGAACAACTTACTCCCACAGTTGTAGACCTTTTCAATGACCTCCTCGACCGACCTGCCCAGATGGTAGTCAGAATATCATCTACCGATGGTATCCTTTCCCTTGTTTTGAAAGTTATGAATCATCCTTCCTATTGGTTAAATTGGATGAAACACTGACCCATCTAAAGCCAGCCTAATGGTCAAAGCCAACCCTCATTGTAATGTGCTGAAAAGAATTAGTCTTCTGACAACAGAACAAATAAGCCCTTTTTTCCCCCTCACCTCCTACAATGCAGTGTGTTCCCATAAGAACCATTTATGATTCAGAACTGTAATATAGGTGGCAGGTGGAATGCCAGACCAAGACAAGACTAAAAGGAAACCAGACCTTTTCTACCTAAACCACATTGTTATGAAGAATGAGGAAGCTATAAAAGGTATACATTTATGAACAGAAAATATGTTCTTAATAGATCAGTGAGAGAGAGAGAAAGAAAGAGAGAGAGAGAGAGAGATCTGCTGAATATCCTCTACTCTGCTGGGATGGGAATGTTCACTCTACTCATCCTAATAACCACAGGTAAGTAACTCACCTAAAAAGTCTGCTCTGACCTACATTAAGGGCTGTTAAACAAACAGTTGAAAAAAAAGAAAACATCTGCCCATCATTATATATATAGGTTTTGTTGCTAACTTGTAGATTCCTGAAATCATTGTAACAAGTGAGGAGTGGAATGATTTCAGATGAAATTATTTTTCTTCAAAACTGCTGATTCTGCTCTTGGTGAAATTTTGCCAAAGTGGGAATTTTGCCTGTTGAGCTACTTAGGCAGAGTTGCTTACATAAAGATTGCCACAAAAAAAGACAATTTACTCTTTCATTTTATTTATTTAGAACCTTACTTTTTTATTTTTTGGGGATTCTAAATAAATTAATTTAGTTTATTACATTGTTTTTTATATTATTTTTTTTATCTTTTTTTAAAGCGTTTTTAATCGTCATTTGCATATTGTCCCTTTATTTTCTTCAATCTTTTTTTTTTTTTTTTTTTGCATACATAATTGAGGTTGCACTTTTCCTATTGACTTAAATGTATTGTTTTTCTCCAATAAGTTTCTGTTGATTTTTGAAAGAACAAGTTTAAAGAGCTCACTGTAGGTAAATCAATACATAACAGAGACCAACAACATAATAGGTAACAACATAATGGTTAACAAAACAGAAGATGATACATTCTTACTATCCAGAAAGGAAAATATTGATCGAGGGCAGAGGTTCATGTGATAAGAATGCTAGGTTCATATCAGCAATTCAAAGTGGGTGAATTATTTAAAAGAGAAGTATGGTATTTTCCCCCCTTTATACTTACCTAGGTGAATGCTGCATCTGTCCCCTGGCACTTCTACACTGAGAACCGAGCGATTGAACACCGCCGATGGCTCGGTTCTCATAGATCCCCGAGTGGAGTGCTTCTGACTGTCAATCAGCAGCTCTCCTCTCTGCTCACTGGAGGTGTGGAGGGGCGGGGAGCAGCCATCTCAGGCTCTCAGCGACTTACTGAGAGGCTGAGACGAGTGTCCATCCAGACACCTGGCGGATCCCGACTCTCATTGTCATGATGACGCAGTGCCTGGATGGACACCTGTGATATCAGCAGAGAGCGGAATTTAGTCTGATCTCTGCTGAAAACGGGTCACAGGGGTGCAAAAAAGTAAAGGAGAGAGAAAGAAAGAAGGAAAGAATGAACCTGTAGCTATACTTACCCATATGAGGTTGCGTGCATAAAAAACAAATGGCCAATTAGCTATGCTAGTTAGACAAAAACATTCAGCCCACACTATGGACAGAAAAGGTCAACCACATTTGTGGTCTGTAGGGGCATAGAAGGTAGAATGTAAGGATGTATAAGGATAATATCAGAGTAGAACTTCCTAAGCTTCCTGACTTCCTAAGCCCCCCAATGTATATTTTATGAGGCATGAGCTGCAGATAGGTACTCGGGTCTCTGATGGGCTGCAGATAGGTACTTGGGTACTCTGATGGGCTGCAGATAGGTACTGGGGTACTCTTATGGGCTGTTAAAAGGTACTCGGGTTCTCTAATGGGCTGGTGACAGGTACTCAGATGGTCTGGTGACAGGTACCGGGGTACTCAGATGGTCTGGTGACAGGTACTTGAGTACTCAGATGGGCTGGTGACAGGTACTCGGGTACTCAGATGGGCTGGTGACAGGTACTCGGCTACTCAGATGGGTTGGTGACAGATACCTGGGTACTCTGATGGGCTGGTGACAGGTACTCAGGTACACAGATGGGTTGGTGATAGGTACTCGGGTACTCAGATTGGTTGGTGACAGGTACTCAGATGGGTTGGTGACAGGTACTTGGGTACTCTGATGGGCTAGTGACAGGTACTCAGGTACTCTAATGGGTTGGTGACAGGTACTTGGGTACTCTGATGGGTTGATGACAGGTACTCAGGTATTCTGATGGGTTGGTGACAGCATAGGTGTGCGCAGCTTATTGCATTAGGGGGTGCACCACAAAGCGCAAACAAACACGAGTGTGTGTGCATATATGTCAGAAGGGCAGAGATCTGTGTCAGTAGTTTATTTGTATTTGATTTATTTTTTTACAATTTTGTTTTTTTTCTGCAGCCGGGCAGCAGGGGGAATCTGTACAGTACAGGGCGATTAGTGTGTGCCCAGGCACACCTGCCACCCTATGTGCGCACGCCTATGGGTGACAAGGAAAAGGCAAATAAACACCCTACGTGGGACTGTACTAGGCAGCAAACACCACACAAATAGTAAAAAAGAGTTGATTTTATTAAACTGGATCTTGATTTTGATTGAAAAGACAAAAGAATAATCGCCCCTTGCTGTAAACATATGCAAGGAAAATGGTACATGTATACAATGTATATACCAGCTGAGTCACATGTTAATAAAGCAGATCATACAGTCTACCACAGATGTTACTATGGGAATAGTATACATAACTTGTATGAAGAAAAAATCCGTTGTCCGAAGATGGAAAATAGTTTCGGGTCCGGTTGCGGCCCTTCATCAGGGGATATATCAACGGAACAAGTAAGTATATTGCTTTTGCCTATACTATATAGTGTATCTCTGGTTAAGGAAAAGAGAAACAAAGACAAAAAGGAGAAAAGTGTGGTAAGAGCAAAAATCCAATCAAAAACATCCTTATATTAATATATTGGGCGCAAGGAGTATGTTTGTTACACGAACCAGGGGAAAACCTATGGGTGACAGGTACTCAGATGGGCTGGTGACAGAAAGTCGGGTACTCAGATGGGCTGGTGACAGAAAGTCGGGTACTCAGATGGGCTGGTGACAGAATGTCGGGTACTAAGATGGGCTGGTGACAGAAAGTCGGGTACTCAGATGGGCTGGTGACAGGTACTCAGTAATCTGATGGGCTGGTGACAGGTACTCAGTAATCTGATGGGCTGGTGACAGGTACTCAGTAATCTGATGGGCTGGCGACAGGTTACTCGGGTACTCTCATTTACTAAAACTGGAGAGTGCAAAATCTGGTACACCTCTGCATGGTAGCCAATCAGCTTTTCTTTATAAAAGCTTAGTTGAAGAAGCTGAAGTTAGAAGCTGATTGGCTACCATGCACAGCTGTACCAGATTTTGCACTCTCCAGTTTTAATAAAGCAACCCCTGTCAGAAAGGACTTTCCGGTAGACAGGATGGCTCTTCTAAACAGTGTTGTTTGTATAGGCACAGGCTAATTCATGTTCCTGTTCATGCTAATAGAAATTCTTCACATGCTCATGCAATGCAAGCACATGCATATTCTGTTGTTCCTGTGCATGCATCTGTTGCTTGCATTGGTACCAAGCTGATTTAAAGGCTATTTAAACTGAGTCTGTGCTATGCTTCAATGCTGTCTTGTCTACAGCGTTGCTGTGCATACCTGTTACTCTGCCTCTGACTACTGTTACTGACCCAACTTGCCTTGACTTTTCCTGAACTCTGCCTGCATTGCTCCTGGCTTGCCTCTGACCACGCTTCTACTTGTTCACCTTGCTGCTGCTCTACTGATCTGTTACTGACTCGGCTTGCATCTTGACATTGCTGCTGCCTACACATCTGCACCTGATCCATCTGCATGTGTATGACTCAGTTCGTCTGACTCTGGACTGCCTGCTGTGAGCCTCTGCCTATATTCCACTGATGCTGCTCACCGCCTGTCTGCTACCAACCTGTGCCTGTTTGCTATCTCCAATGCAATAGTCCCAACCCACACATTCCTGCACAGATGGCCTTATTCAAATGCAGATGCTGAAGAGACCAACGGCTGGATCCGCATATCATCAGAGCAAGTGATGTCACCAGCACACCAGGATCTCCAAAAACGAGTACAAAGCTTTAATCAATGATGACATAGTTACAACAGAGAGTGATGTTTCGGAGACACGCAGGACCCCTTCATCAGGCACGTCACATGCCTGATGAAGGGATACTGTGTGGCTCTGAAACGTTGCTTCCTGCTGTAACTATGTGATCATTGATTAAAGCTTTGGACTCATTTTTGGAGATCCTGGTGTGCTGTTGACATCACTTGCTCTGTTTGTTAACTCCAGTACCAGCTTGCTCCTGTCTTCTGCTCATCCGGCACTCCTGCTCCACTGTGGTCTATTGATGGTCTTCCTCTGTTTGATCCTGGGAGTCCATCCAGCCCTGCTGCTAGCAAGACCAAAAAGCACTCATGTCACTCTGTACTTCTGCACCTCCTGTCTGCTCTATCAGGGGCCCCAAGTCAGAGGTGTAAGGGTCCTTTGACACGAGTGGAGCCATTTTGATGGGATCTGTTGCTCAGCGGGGATCCATCCATTGATCCCCAATGAGCCGACGGATGACAGGACCGTCTCTGCACTCTGCACCTCTATGGGGGCTCGGGTGAACATGGACCGTCTGTCTGTATTCATCCGATCCGATCCGCCAGACGGATGGAAAATAGGGTTTCCACCCGTATGTGTTTAGTGGATTGGAGCGGATGTCAGCGGACATGTCACGGCTGACATCCGTTGCTCCATAGAGGACAATGGAGCGTCCATTCAGGTCCACCTAAAAAACTGACAGGCGGACCTGGAAGGTCCGTGCATGTGACTGGGGCCTTAGAGAGGCCTTCCTCATCGTGTCAGGCTCTTCCACCAGGAACATGACAACCCCCATATAACATACATCAGAGGCAACGAAAGGGCTAAAGCTCATTTCACACTTATATTTCTCACAATCCAACCTAATTCTGCCTTCCCCAACGATGCCAAATCTCGCAATTTTCCAACAAAAATTTCTAGGAAATAAAAACTCTCAGTTTTGCTATTCCCTACTGTTTTTCAGTACAAGTAGGATGAAAAAACCTAGGTGATGTGCAGCTATATCTGTCTGTTAATAAAACCTTCTAATGTTTCGCCAGTTCCAAGCAGGTGATGTATACCGTTGTTGGCTTTGTTCATATCTCCATGGATCTCATGTTCATGTAAAGATGAAAACAGAAATGGAGAGCATATAGTCTGGCTGAGATGTCAAGTTGTCACAGAGTCAGATGTAAATACCGAGCTGTCAAATGGTCAGCAGCTCCATGACAACTTACAGCTCATAATGATGAGTAGACAAAGAGAGAGGTAAGAGAACCAGATAATTGATCTGCAGCCACCTAGAAACTGGAGACACCTATAAGTGAAAAGTGAGTGAGCTAAATACCACAAAGGGAAGTAGGGGAAATCTTTGCTCCAAATACCGGTTGCTATATAACAAAAATTCTGTGACTGCTGTTGAGCATTTCACAGCTCATTGTTCACACCCAGCTTGGTAATAAGCTTGACATCTCAGCCAGCCTGTTCAGTCTTCTGCCTCGTTCTGAGGACTCCCTTATCCCTCTTGGATGGTGCCCACTACATTTGGGTGTAATTTAGAGATGGTCTCAGGCGTGTTCGAAACTACATGCCCGATCCCTCCAGGATGCCGACACTGCACAGCGCTAATCACAGGCAGTGAGACATTTCCCGATCTGTGCAGCTGTGGACAGGAAATGTCTGGCTTCCTGTGATTAGCGATGTACGGCGTCGGCTTCCTGATGGGATTGGGCATGTGTGGTTTTGAACACGCCTGAGCCCATCTCTAGTGTAATTTCTATTCCATGTGAACTCCTAGTACCTCTCCTTCTCTACCCTGATGAAGAGCCTTGGATCATATTAGTTTAGTTATTACAGGTACTTTTATAGTGCCGTCAATTTACACAGCACTGTGCATACACTATATTGTCAAAAGTATTGTGACACCTGCCTTTACACACTCATGAACTTTAATGGCATTCCAGTCTTAGTCCATAGGGTTCAATATTGAGTTGGCCCACCCTTTGCACTAACCTTGGAGTGAATGATCCTATCCCTTAAACCATGGAAGCAAACGCTCCTCTTTATGGGAGACCAGAGGACTCCTACCATGTATCAGGTGGACACTGATTGGAGGTAAGAAGGGAGGATGGGGTTCACCGGCCCAAAAGGTCTGGTCAGGACCACAACATACAAAAAATATATATATTTGGGGGTGAACACCTTAACAAACGCATGGTGCTACTGTACCATGTGTTTGTTAGGGTGTTCCCCCCCCAAATATATATATTTTTAGACACTGATGTAGGACAAGAAGGCCTGGCTCACAGTCTCTGCTCTAATTCATCCCAAAGGTGTTCTATCAGGTTGAGGTCAGGACTGTCAAGTTCCTCCACCCCAAATCATCCATGTCTTTATTGACCTTGCTTTGTGCACTGGGGTTGGGTTTGTCCCCTTAGTTCCAGTAAAGGGAACTCTTAAGGCATCGGCCCAATAGAACACCTTTGGAATGAGTTAGAGTGGAGACTGTGAACCAGGCCTTCTCGTCAAACATCAGTGCCTGCTCTTTTGGAAGAATGGTCAAACATTCCCATAGACACTCCTAAACCTTGTGGACAGCCTTCCCAGAAGAGTTGAAGCTGTTATAGCTGCAAAGGGTGGGCCAACTCAATATTGAACCCTATGGACTAAGACTGGGATGCCATTAAAGTTCTTGTGTGTGTAAAGGCAGGCGTCCCAATACTTTTAACAATGTAGTGTATATATTGTGCATTCACATCAGTCCCTGCCCTCAAGAAGCTTAGGTTCCTGCCTCCTATTCATACATACTAGGGCCAATTTTGACAGGATCCAATTATCCTACCAGCATGCCTTTGGAGTGTGGGAGGAAACTCACACAGACACAGGGAGAACATGCAAACTCCAGGCAGGTATTGTCATGGTTGGGATTACAAAACAGCAATCCTAGTGCTGCTAAGCGGAGGTGCTAACCGCTACACGACTGTACTGTGGAGTGCAACGGGGTCCCATCCATTAGGGGTGCAAGGGCGCCACCGCCCCCCCCCCCATCCATGCATCTGGCCCCTTAATCCACATGCAGGGCGCTGGATACATGGATTCCAATGGGACGACGTTTGAAGCATGTGATTAGAGCTAGAGGCTCTAATAGGTTTCAAAAAAAGGGTGGGATCAGGACTGCACTGCGCTCCGAGCCTACACAGTTGTGGCAATAGTAAATTAATATGAATATATGAACATATTCAATATATTAAACATGAATGAGACCTGTTTCCCAATTGCCCAAAACACCAGGCGATTCTATTGGATGCCTAGGAGGAGAAGGGAGAAGGAGGAGGAAAGAGGAGAGCACGGCCGGAGGAGCAGACCAACCAACCCGCCAGCCACCACTGTGACCATGGATGGCTCACCGCAGTGGCTCAGCCATGCAGCACTCCCTGGCTCCAACAGGGGAGGGAGCAGAGATGGCAGTCATCCTGGCCTTACCGGGCAGGTAAGGAGGCCGTTCGTCATGCCTGAGGGTGTTCCCCACATTTCCCCGGGGGGGTTTTGTGTTGGTTTGCCGCCCCCCCCCCCCCCAAATTATCCAGCACCAGCTGCATCACCCTCCACACAGAGTCAGTCTCCCTTTATGCTTCAGCTTGGGATATTTCTGAAGTCTCTGTCCTCATGGTTTCTCCAGTGTCCACCCCTGACTTTCCATTGTTATTGCTGTATATCCCCCTGCCAGCTTCTTGATCAGAGCACAATTGCATCTGTTAATGAAACGTGGTATTGAACTATTTTTGGTGATACCCACAACTGAATTCAGTTTTCATTTACCGCTATTAAAGTGTTCTTATTTGCAAATTGTATCTAATTTTTTCAATTTATCTGCCCATGTATGTACAGTAAATAGAGAATTACAGGCTTTAGTCTCTATTCACAAAGCTTTAGCACTACGATAAGTATTTTTACGTGACTGTAATTTTTAAAGCTCAATACACTATTTTCCTTAACACTTCAAGACCCAGCCTATTTTTTGGGTTCGGTGTTCACGAGTTAAAACCATTATTTTTGCTATAAAATTACTTAGAACGCCGAAACAGTATAGATATATTTTTTCTAACAACCTAGAGAATAAAATGGCGGCCGTTGCAAAACTTTATGTCACACTGCAGCGGTCTTACAAGTTAAAAAATAAAACAACAGTAAAGTTAGGCCAATTTTTTCCCATATTGTGAAAGATAATGTTACGCCGAGTAAAATGATACCCAACGTGTCATGCTCCAAAATTGCGTCCGCTCGCGGAATGGCGACAAACTTTGCAACATAAAAATCTCCATTGGTGACGTTTAAAAAATTCTACAGGTTACATGTGTGTTTTGAACATAAGTGGGCGAGACTTACGTATGTATTCGCTTCTGCGTGCGAGCTCGTGGGGACGGGCACTTTATATTTTTACACTGTTCTTTTTTTTAAAAAAAAAAACACTTGATCACTTTTAGTCCTATTAAAAGAAATGTAAAAATTCCTTGTAATAGAAAAAAGCATGCCAAGACCTCCTAAATATGAGATCTGGGGCCAAAAAGACCTCACATCTCATATTCACATTATAACGCAAAAAAAAAAAAAAAAATGACAGTGTAAAAAAAAAAAAAATGGGCCCCTTAAGAACATTGGGCATAAGTGACTTGTGATGTCGCTTCTGCCCAGCCATGTTTTGGAGCCGAGTGAACGGCTTCAGCCACTCACTCGGCTCACGGACACTGGGGGGGCGCGATCATCTCTGCCGCTGCTGACGGGTCCGGTAAGTGGCGGAGATGACCGGACACCGTATCCACCGCTGAGACCACTTTTATCTTGTGCAGAATCGCCTGCACTACAAGAAGATACCAGGGTTATGGTAGCTATGTGCTACCATAATAATGGTATTCCACTTCAAAGTGACCACCATCACTTGGCGGTGTTGGTCCGGAAGTGGTAAATGTAAATAATATAACTGGGTACTAATTTTTCCCCCGCTGGAGTAAATTGGATCATTGGCTTTGCTGGGGTGTTTTGCCTTCCTCTGGATCAACTGTGGGTGAAGGATTGTATATGGGATTGTATGGTTATATATATTTTTTCTATTTTTTTTTTTGGTTGAACTAGATGGACTTTTTTCAACCTGACTAACCATGTAACTATGTAACTAAATGAAAATCACAGTTTATTTATTAAGAATAAATAGCATGGCGTGGGTGGATTTCTGCCAGTCACAGGCTGTGTCTTAGAATAACAAAAAGAAAATAGGAGATAATGGTATCTGCTTTTGCAGGCCAACATCCCTAAAATATTGAAGAAATATTTTTGACACTTCTGAGCCTCTAAAGTCCCATTGCTATGGGGGCAACTCAATTATTTTTCTTGTGTCTTAGAATTAGAGGGAGGCAAAGCCTCCATGAATCTACACATAATATCCTACCCCCATTGTGTTTAGGTGGTTAGTGGGCATGGAGGAGGAGGGAGGGAGGAGCTGTCATTGACCACTGTGTATACTCCCACATATGTGATAGGGAGGAAATGCTCAGCATAGAAACTCACTGGAAACTACGCCCTGGACTTTGAGCATCGCCTGCAGTTGCAGATTGTTCTGGCTTTTCTATGGCCGTGGGCTCTGCTATGCCTGTTCTATGCGAGTGGGCCATGCCCTGATTTGGTGGCGGTCAATCAAATCCCCTGAAGAAGCCCGTTCTGGGCGAAACATGTTGGGATTGCAACTTGACCTTCAGTTATACCACCACTTGGGTAACCCCCACCACGATTATCTGTATCACCAATTCTGTTTTTATAACACAATTGTATATGAAATTTTGCTGATTGTGTTTTATATGGACTATGTGTCAGAATAAAGATTCTTTGTTTTTAAGAAAATAATTTTTTCCTTGTTGTGGACTCAATTCTCCTGCACCGCATAATCCCACCAGGGAACCCTGATCGCTACAATTTACCTAAGATATATTGGGATGAGGTGCCTCTTTAGAATTTGCTGTGTAGCAATTTAACTGCCAAAGGAACAATTGGAGTTGATGTTCTAATCGTAATTTAAACCTTTAATATGCATGTAGGGAGGGTTTGGTAAAGATGCACTTAATATCTGCCCCAGGGTATCTCTGAATGCTTCTGAATATCTATAAATATATTTTTTGATTATATATTATATTTTGGGAAATCTAGATGATGATGCATCAAATGTATGGATGCTGATACTGCTTGGAATGGTGTTTTTATCTTGGTCAGAATGTTCATTTATTCCTTTTTTTGTTGTCTTATTTTACTGGTTGGTGTTGTCGTTGTTTACTTCAAAGTAAAATCTGAATTAAAAAAAAGGAAATGTACTGGAGGAGCAAAGACTTCAAGGTTCAAGAGAAATAAGAGACAAGGAAAGATTGCCCTCAGAGATCAGAAAGGGAGCTGTCCAGCATCTCAGGTGGCTCAGCGAAGAGAGCTCCATCCACACACCACAGAGGTCGTAGGTTCAGACCTGGACCCTGCGCCTTGCTCTCCAACTGGCCCTCCTTTCCCCCCCTGGAGATGCTCTCCAGACGTATTTTAAATTTCCCTTTTTTAAAACCTACCTTGTTTGGGGATCTTAAGGTTGATCACATGACACGCAGGGTCCTCTTCCTCTTCACATCTCCCAGCAGTGGGCTGATCCTAACCATGCAGATAGTATGACATCATCATTGCTCTTTGTATTGCTACATTGTGAGTGAAGGGTGCTTTCGTGACAAACTTCATCCACAAGATTTTATCAGTCTTCCAGATAGCGATTAAACTTGAGGACTGGGAACATCTTGGAACAAAAACATTTGCTGCAGGGGGCAGCACCAGATATGAGGAGTATATTGCAGCCTGAGCTCCTTTTTACATTTTAAACATTGCCTGGGGGACATAAGAAAAATAAAATAAAAAATTGGATTTGTTTGATGTTAAAAATATATGGATGCACTTTGTATCATCAAACCCTCTTTTGCCAAAATGAATTATAAATATTTGTATGCCTGGAAAGGTAACAGTCCAATAAATATGGTTTCATTTTTTTAGTGTGTATTATTTATGTATATATTTTATTGTGGGACACATTCAAAATCATTTGTTTTTATTTATTTATTTTTGCTTGTTTCAGTCAGCAGTGCTTTTGGTGCTGCAGATTACTCAGTATGCGGTTCCCCCTTGGTGTCCAGTCGGATAGTTGGCGGTACGGATGCGTTGGTTGGGGAGTGGCCCTGGCAGGTCCTTGTTATAGGTACAGAAGCACATGAAACATATATATGTGGAGGTTCCCTGATCTCACAGGAATGGGTTATGACGGCAACACATTGCATCCACCAGTGAGTATAACAAGTTACCTTTATAAACCAATTCTTCCATCAGACGCCAATCATTCTGCATTCTTCTGTTTTCTAAAAATCACTCATGTACATGTTAATTGATACAGTGTTCATCTTTTATAAAGTTTCCACTGCCAAGTGTGCCTCACTGATCATCATTGATTGGTTTATGTTATAGGTATAACTAGAACCTTCAGGGGCCAGGGCTCTGGTGCAAGAAACCATGAAGGGCCCCCCTTACCCAATCCTGGGGCCCTTGCCACTGATCCAGGGCTCTTTTCTCCCACTGCGGGGCCCTTTATTGCGGTCCCACAGCAGGACCCTTTCACGTGTTCTCCAGTGGGACCCCTCCCTGCATAGTTGCCAGGTCCGGCCCTACCATGGGTCCCAGTGGGTCCAGGGCCCAGTGCTCTCCTATTTATCAGGCAAATTGACAACAACCAAGATTTTTTTTTCCAGCACTTTTGTGTGTCATGATGGCAACTGCTCCCTGGGCCGCTCTGCCTGCCCCTATACTATCCTAAACATCCCTATACTGTCCTAGCCTATCTATATACTACCCTAACCTGTCTATATACTACCCTAGCCTGTCTATATACTACCCTAGTCTGCCCCTATACTATCCTGCCCACCCCTATACTGCCCTAGCCTATCTATATACTACCCTAACCTGTCTATATACTACCCTAGCCTGTCTATATACTACCCTAGTCTGCCCCTATACTGCCCTAGCCCGCCCCTTGGAATTGAACATAATGGTATGTCATATCATTTTGCATATAGACAAGATGCTGTTGCATGTAAATCTGACTTCCTGATAAATTGAATTATAGTTTTAATTATCATGATATAAAATAATGGATGTGGAGGCCTTTTGGTGGGTGTGATTTTTTTTTTTTTTGTGGAGGGGCGGCATTTCATTCTTGGACCCAGGCAGCACAATGTCTTGGGCCAGCCCTGATAGTTGCCAACCTTTCCCAAAAATTTTCAGGGACACTTTTTTTTCTATGTATTCAGCCAGCCATAGTAGGTGGAGAAGATATCTTAATTAGGGGTGGGGCATTTAAAATGGTCGTAGTTCTACAAGAATCTCTGTGGTGATCGTGGGATCTCCCTCCGGCTAGCAGTTCACTTCCCTCTATACAGTGGAGAGAGGTGGGGCCTCTGACCTGGGCGGGCACCAGATTTATTGCACAAGTGAGTTGCTCTGCTTGTACACTGAAGCCGATACCTGCCCGGGTCAGATACTCCTCCCTTCTCCACTGTGTAGAGGGAAGTGAACTGCTAGCCGGAGGGAGATCCTGCGGGCACCACAGAGCTGCCGATTGCCCCCTCTTGCCCCCCCTCCACTATATAGTGAACTGGTAAAGGGGGAGATGCCGGGTCTTGGGACCCCCCCATAGTGGTGAAACGCCAGGGCCCAGTCGCAAGTGCAACTGTTGCAACTCTGGTAGTTCCACCACTGTTTTATGTCACCAAAGAGCCCCTGTGTGAGTGCTAATTGTGTAGCAATAGTTTATGTTATAATATTTGTTTATTTGCTATTTATTTTCCCATAAAATTGGAGTTACCCTTTAAAGTCTTTGTTCTGCATACAGAGGTTTGGGAGCCTATATTTATGTGTCTGCCCTGTGTACCTGTAACTTGATTACCAAATCCTGGATCCTGTCCCTCTGCTTTTGCTTGCCTGTATGTTTCATTGTGACCATGGCCTTCAACTATGGTTCTACCTGTGGGTCCTGTGCTGCCACCTTTCTGCGAGTAACCTGGTGGCAGCCCAGACCTTTGTGTGTTGATGTCTTTACCAAAACTTTCTTTTTTATAACCAATGCTGCTGATCATTGCTCAATTTGGGACACTTTTTATTTTTTTACCTATTGAATAAAAACCCTCAAATATCAATCAATTACACACACAAAACAAGCACAGATAATAAAATGGATTTTTTTAAACCTTTTGGATAAAACATCTCAAATATCAACCAATTACACGCAAAGTGCAGAAATAATATAAGAAAAAAAAAAAAACTTTTTTGGCTATTTAGATTTTACTTAACTGTGTATTTTTCTTTAATACCCTGTTGAAAAAAAAACACCTTCAAATATCAATCAATTACACATTCTGCACATAAAATATGAAAGAAAATAAGAAAAAAGACACAAAAGCACTCCTTTTGGCTATTCTGTTTTTTTTTTTTTTTTACTAATTTCCTATTGAAAAAAACCTTCAACTATCAACCAATTACAAAAACACAAACCATGCAAAGAAAATAAGAAAAATGAGAATATAAGAAACACTTTTTTTGCTATTTAGATTGCATTTGTTCATTTATTTATTTACATTTTAAATACGAACCACCAATTATCGACCAATAATACACACTGAAGACATGAAAACAAAAAAACAAGAAAAAACAAAAAGCCCCTCTTTTTGGCTATTTAGATGTTTTTTGTTTTTTTTTGCTGTTGATCACATCATGTGTAACCATAATCAGGCATTTTGCAACAAAAACAATACTGAATAAATGTGTGAAACATTAATAACACTGTGAACTTTTTTTTAGGCTGGGTGGTGGTATTACACCTCTCATGACAAATGTTGGATTATACAGCAGATTTATGAAAAAAAATTAAGTGAAAATGTCCAAATTGGGCCCAATTAGCCATTCTCCCTCCCTGGTGTAATGTGACTTGCTAGTGTTACAAGGTCTCAGGTGTGAGTGGGGAGCAGGTGTATTAAATTTGGTAACATCACTCTCATCCTGGTCACTGGAAGTTCAACATGACATCTCATGGCAAAGAACTCTCTGAGGATCTGAAAAAAAATATTATTTCTCTACATAAAGATGGCCTAGGTTATAAGAAGATTGCAGAGACCCTGAAAGTGAGCTGCAGCACGGTGGCCAAGATCATACAGCGGTTTAACAGGACAGGTTCCACTCAGAACAGCGCCTCGCCGTGGTCGACCAAAGAAAATGAGTGCACGTGCTCAGCGTCATATCCAGAGGTTGTCTTTGGGAAATAGACGTATGAGTGCTGCCAGCATTGCTGCAGAGGTTGAAGGGGTGGGGGGCCAGCCTGTCAGTGCTCAGACCATACGCCTCACACTGCATCAAATTGGTCCTCATGGTTGTCATCCCAGAAGGAAGCCTCTTCTAAAGATGATGCACAAGAAAGCCCCCAAACAGTTTGCTGAAAACAAGCAGACTAAAGACATGGATTACTGGAACCATGTCCTGTGGTCTGATGAGACCAAGATAAACGTATTTGGTTCAGATGGTGTCAAGCGTGTGTGGCGGCAACCAGGTGAGGAGCACAAAGACAAGTGTGTCTTGCCTACAGTCAAGCATGGTGGTGGGGGTGTCATGGTCTGGGACTGCATGAGTGCTGCCGGCACTGGAGGGCAACAGTTCATTGAGTGAACCATGAATGCCAACATGTACTGTGACATACTGAAACAGAACATGATCCCCTCCCTTCAGAGACTGGGCCGCAGGGCAGTATTCCAACATGATAAGGACCCCAAACACACCTCCAAGACGGCCACTGCCTTGCTAAAGAAGCTGAGGATAAAGGTGATGGACTGGCCAAGCAGGTCTCCAAGCCTAAACCATATTGACCATCTGTGGGGCATCCTCAAACGGAAGGTGGAGGAGCGCAAGGTCTCTAACATCCACCAGCTCCGTGATGTCGTCATGGAGGAGGGGAAGAGGACTCCAGTTGCAACCTGTGAAGCTCTGGTAATCTCCATGCCCAAGAGGGGTAAGGCAGTGCTGGAAAATAATGGTAGCCACACAAAATATTGACATTTGGGCCCAATTTGGACATTTTCACTTAGGGGTGTACTCACTTTTGTTGCCAGCGGTTTAGACATTAATGGCTGTGTGTTGAGTTATTTTGAGGGGACAGCAAATTTACACTGTTATACAAGCTGTACACTCACTACTTTACATTGTAGCAAAGTGTCATTTCTTTTTTTTAGTTAAAAAATAAGAAAACAGTAAATGTAGGTAATTTTTTTTCCATATTGTGAAAGATAATGTTACGCCGAGTACAATGATACCCAACATGCAATGCTTCAAAATTGCGTTTGGTCGCGGAATGGCGACAAACTTTGCAACTTAAAACTCTCTATTGGCGACGTTTAAAAAATTCTACAGGTTAGCAGTTTTGAGTTACAGAGGAGGTCTAGTGCTAGAATTGTTGCTCTCGCTCTAACGATCGCAGCGATACCTCACATGTGTGGTTTAAACATCGTTTTCATATGTGGGCGGGACTTACATATGCCGTCGCTTCTGCGCGCAAGCTCGGCGCGACGGATCGCTTTAATTTTTTTTTTTTTAATTATTTATTTTGCTTTTTACTTTTTATTTTTACACAAAATTTTATCACTTTTATTCCTATTACAAGGAATGAAAACATGATCGGCATTTGACGGCGACATGGTGGCTCTATTGCGCGAATCGCCGTCATATGACGGCGGCTGCGAGATCGAGCCCAGTGAGCGCGCCCGCACACTCACTGTGTCCGGGGAGGGCCAAGGAGCGGATTCGATCTCCGCCGGCCACCCGCGATGCCCCCCCCGGAGTGAAAGAACGGAGGTCCGTGTAAGTAAACACGGACCTCCGTTCTGTGAGGGGGGGGAGGGCTGTGATCACAGCCTTCCTGTATATGGAAGCTGTGATCACTTCCCTTCCACAGCTAGGGCAGCCCCCATACAGTTAGAACACGCCCAGGGAACACAGTTAACCCTTAGAGCGCCCCCTGCAGGTTAACCCCTTCACTGCCAATGGCATTTACACAGTAATCAGTGCATTTTTATAGCACTGATCGCTGTATAAATGCCAATGGTCCCAAAAAAGTGTCAAAATGGTCCGACATGTCCGCTGAAATATCGCAGTACCGCTAAAAATCGCAGATCGCCGCCATTACTAGTAAAACATAAAAAAAAAAAAAAAACCCCAGAAATTAATTCTCATCATCCGTAAATGCGACCACTTTTGCGCAAACCAATCAACGCCGATTGCGATTTTTTTTATCACAAATATGAGGAAGAATATAAATCGGCCAAAACCGATGAGAAAAAATGTTTTTTTATATTTTTTTTTTGGATTTGTATTTTAGCAAAAAGTAAGAAATTTGTCACTCTTCTTTTGTTTATAGCGGCGATCAGAAATGACGCAGAGGTGATCAAATACCACCAAAAGAAAGCTCTATTTGTGGGAAAAAAAGGACGCAAATTTTGTTTGGGTACAACGTCGCACGACCGCGCAATTTTCAGTTAAAGCGACGCAGTGCCGAATCGCAAAAAGGGCTCTGGTCCTAAAGGGGGAAATCCTTCCGGGGCTGAGGTGGTTAATTATACTAAAATGCAAAAAAAAAAAAAAAATTAGAAAAAAATGACAGCCCAGAAAAAAAAAATGGGCCCTTTAAAACCGTTGGGCGGAAGTGACTTCTGACGTCATTTCCACCCTGCCATGTTATGGAGCTGAGTGAGCGGTTTCAGCCACTCAGTCGGCTCAAGGACACTGGGGGGGAGAGGATCCAATCATCTCTGCCGCTGCCGGAGATGACGGGAAAGCGGCGGGAGGGGGTGGGGGGCACCTCTCCCGCCGCTGATAAAAGTGACCTTGCGGGCGAATCCGCCGCTAAGACCACTTTTATCTGAAAGAGAATCGCCTGCAGAAAAAAACGATATCTGAATGGTGCCTGCAGCTGCAGATATCACTTCTCAAAGGCAGGAGATCAATAGCCGTCCACCTAAAGAGAAGTGGTTAACAATCACCTTGCCTAAGTTCCTACCATTGGACTTATGTACATCCGGTCCATTCATAAAGAAAAAAATATGAACAAGTTGTATTTCATTCATTAGATCCTGAAGGTCATTGATAGTAATGATCAGGGCTGGCGCAAGCATAAGGCCGCTCAAGCGGCCACCTGAGGGCGCCAGCAGATGAGGGGCGGTAAAATCAATCCCCAGTCGCTTGCTGCGCCCACACTGACTGGTCATTCCTAACTGGAATCTGTCCTTAGGCACAGATCCAGGCAGAACCGATCACTGTAGTGCCTCCTATCCCCCCTGACGAGCACCCCCCCCCCCAGTGCTATGCAGTGTGTGGTCCGGTCCAGCCTTGCAGCACTCGGGGCCGCTCCTCGTCCTGACACGAGGGTTACTTTGGTTTCGTTTTCACTCCGATGTGCAGGACCAAACTTTTCACTCCAGACTCTGCCAACACCAGCTGGGCTGCCTCCTAGGGTTGCCACCTTTTCTTCAAGTCAAACCCGAACACTTTAGCGGCGCACAGTTATTTTTTTGAATAGTATAAACTATGCACATATTTTGCTACTAAATAACATTTCTAATCTTTTAACTTAAAAACAAGCGTCCCCCTTTACATCAGAGTCCCCAGAGTTCCCCTTTCACATCTGAAGCCACAGAGTTCCACTTTTACATCTGATCTTGCAGAGTTCCCTTTCACTGTAAGGGGGGACTCAGCAGACTCTGGGGACCTAAGGGATGCTCTGGAAATCTTGATTTATGGGGGGAGCACTGAGAACTCTGATGTACGAAGAGGACTCTGATGTAAAGGGGAACGCTTTGGCCTCTGGCAAAAAGGGGAACTCTGATGTAAGGGGTGCTCTGAGAGCTCTGATTTACCTTAGTGAACTGATTTAGAGGCAGGAGAGGGAAGGGGGAGACTTCAGTCACAGGCAGGGATGGATGGTGAGCTCCCTCACCCCTTGGAAGTCAATACCTATCATCCAGATGTATCTGAGGCTGCTGGATTTCAAATTTCCGACCCCCACTTTTCTTTTCTGAGGCTCAGCACCAGGAAATGGAGTGTGGAGGTGCAGATCTCCTGTCTGTGTGTGTTGGGGGGGGGGGGGGGGGCG
>BLSH010154026.1:65003-83417 GCA_018402905.1 Glandirana rugosa
ACTCCGGGTCGTCCTCTAGTTGACGGTCGACCACCTCCGAGAGCATCTCAATTTCTTCCCTAGGTGTGGAGGACACGGTCGCATGATGATGATGATGTCTTTATATAAATGTTATTTTAAACGTAATCGTACTTGTAGAACTAGGCCAGTAGAGTAGACCGTGTTTTGGGAAGGTTTTAATTTGAAATGTATGCTGGTGTCCTTCACTAAGGTCAGTACTTTGGAAAATGTCCGCCACAGCCTTGGTCCGCGCCTATCCCTGGTCCTGGGCCTTTTTGGGCTATAAATCAAAATAGGTCTTTTGGGGCTCACCTGTCAGAAAAGGTGCTAGATGTCCCGACCACTGTCCTTTTTTGCCATCCTTCCTGCACAGCTACTCTCTCGAAAGTGGTGGGGTACGGCTCCACGTCATCCGCAGGTGTCATCTTCTGCAGATGGTAACTGACACGGATCAACTTCTGTTCCGCTGGCACAGGAGGTGTGGATCCCTTCTTTAACTCTACGAGAGCCTCCACCAGCTGGCAGTTGATCTCCTGCTGGGCCTCATGTTGTCTGTGACTTTCTTCCCGCTGTGCTGCAGCGGCTTGTGCAACTTGGAGGTTGGTCTCCCAATGAGCCGCTGTTGTCTGCAGCAAGGCCTTCAACATCTCCTCCATGTTGGAAAGTTGCCTGCTGAGTCCACCACGTGTGGGAGATTAGCTCCTGGGGATCGGTTTTCGGAGGAAAAATACTCAGCAGGCAGGCCAACTTCTTTAAAATCTGGTGGGTTGCCAGATTTATTGTAAAAGGTTTGCAGGATCAAACAAATTAAGACAGAAAACAAAACCTCGCCTAAACGTAACAATCATGATTCCTCGGATGGCCCCGACACACACAAAACATGAGCACAAAGCAAAGCCTCCAAGTGAGCGAATGCGAGGCGGCACGTATCGCCCGTCCATTATGGCGCCTCGCATAACTTCACACCCACTTATAACTGCACACCATTCAGAAAATGTGTTGTATATCACCACCCTTTGGGCGCCCCCCTGCAACCAGTTTTCTGTCCAGGTACATATACAGTACTATCATGGATACCAACAGACTTCAATATGTTAATTAAGCGTTTATGCCGTGTCAAATGCTTTAGCCAAATCTAGATACACTTTACCACAGGGCTTCCCAGAGCAAACTGCACTCCTGTGATGCACAGGAGAAGTACAGCCAAACAATTTTGGCTGTACTTCTCCTTTAACTTGCTTTGTGCCTTTCTTTGAAACGGCTGCCTGCCTACTAAAGTTGTTTACATTGTGTGCATGGAGTCTGTAAAATATTTCTGGTTATTGTCTCTGAAATAATACAGTCTAATCTTTTTTTCATGGTTTAACCTGTCTGGTTCCTCCCTATTAATTTTTTGCTTAGCAAAACTGCTTACATACTGTGTATGGACTACACCAGTGGTAGGCAACCTTAAAGTGGTGCAGATCTACCTGAACAATTTGGGAGAAGTCAAAGATTACCGGGCACAGTGCCACCTCCTCACACCTGTTTTTAACCTCTAATTGCCATAGTAATGTGCCGCAATCGCTTGCATTGCACGGCAATTATGGGTTTAAATCAGGTGGTGAGGAGGCAACATATTTCCTCCTCACCACCTGGCACCGTGGGTACAGTACAGTGCATCTATATTCGTGCGAAAGCAACCCTATACGATTATGCTTAGTGTATTGCTTCACGCTGACCTGAAGATCTCTTCTTTCCTGCTGCTGGCATCATTTTGGAGACCACTAGCCGGGATAAGAGATGGAGTGGAGTTGGCATCACCCTGCATGGGAAAGGAGGCGGCACTACAGAGGAGGCATCGGCTTATGCATTTCTTGCTCCCTACTACAGCTTCAACTTTACAAGTAGTCCATCTGCATTGCACTCTGTTTGATGCTCTGGAACGGCGGGTCAGCAAACCCAGACCACGATCTACCAGTCACCCGCATGCGATCTACTGGTAGATCGCGATCTACAGCTTGCTGACTACCCGGACTACACAAAATTTCTCACTATTGTTTATGAAATAATACACTCAATTACACCTTAAGGTTTTTCACCAATGCATTAAGGTGAAAAACCTTCCGTGCTGCAGCTGCCCCCCAGACCCCCCCACCTTCCTTTCTTACCTAAGCAATCTGATCCAGCTGCTGTCTCTCTCCTCATTGGTCAGATTGATAGCAGCAGAAACCATTGGCTCCCACAGCTGTCAATCAAATCCTGTGACACGGGAGCAGGAGGCGGGAGTCCGCCGCTGAGTCCATTGACAGAGACAGTGGGACTCAGACGTGAGCCCGCATGGTTGCTCCCAGGGTAAACAGCCACCGATGAAGAGGAGGGTCCTGGAGCGCTGCTGGCAGACCCCAGAAGAAAAGGATCAGGGCTGCTCTGTAAGTATAGGCATGTTTGTTATTTTTATTTTTTTTTAAAAGGAAGGTTCACAATCCCTTTAAATTTAAAAGGAAATTCATCTTTAAAGTGTCACTAAACCCACAACAGTAAAATCAGTCTGTATATGCAGTAAAGCATGCTTGTTATACTCACTGTGGAACCTAAGGGGTTAATCCTCCGCATATTGTAAAAAGGCTGTTTGATCCTGTCTTCTCTGATCCTCCCCTCCTTCCACTGACTCCAAAAAATAGCCTGATATTTACAGAGCCAGGGGACAAGCTGCACATGCTCAGTTTGGTGTGTGTTACTAGAGAGTTTTTGTTTTATTTTTTCTTGGGAAAGTGCATGTGATCAACACAGGGCCAATCAGCACTGTCCAGACAGAGGATCAGGGGGCCTGCATTCTCATGATACAATTGTGGGATAATGAAAACTCCTCCTACAAGCTCTAAAATCATGGTGCACCATAACACAGGGTACTTTGTTACAAGACATGTGCATGGCCGAAATTATTTATTTTTTTCATTTGGGGTTTTTTTTTCTTTAGTTTTTCGGGTCATTCGTTAAGATTGAAATTCGTTATTAAGAATAAAATCGTAAATTCGGCAACATTCTAATTTGCTTCGTTCCATTCATATAGATGCGGTATTCGTTATTTACAGTAATTCGTGAATTCTGAAAAATTTGAATTCTGTTTGTTATATTCGTATAGATGCGTCATTTTTTATTTTTGGTAATTCGTGAATTCGGAAAAAAATTGAATTTGGGACATTCTATTTGTATAGATGCGGTATTCATTATTTTGAAAATACAAAAATTTGGATAAATTTGTATTCGTTATGTTCACTAACAGGCAGACAAATTTGAAAGGAGATTCCAATACCTAACTCATTTAATAATTTATTATTCTAGTTTTTATTATTATTTATTATTAATAAATTGTAATAATAAAAAAAAAACTATAATAATGGTTAATAATTCCTCACTTTCATTAACAGCCAAATTTAAAAGGAAATTCAAATACATCCCTATAATTTTACGTTTATAACTATTATTATAGTTTTTAATATTATTATTATTAAAATAATAATAATAACAATAATAATAATGTAAAAAACTATAATAATGGCTATGGATAATAAACTTAATAATTTAATAATAATAGAAATTATCCGAATGTCTTTTGGTTCTTTCGGTTTTCGAATTTTCGTTCTTATTTTCGGATTTTCGTTCTTATTTTCGGATTTTTGTTCTTTTGAACTTTTCGGATTTTCGTTCTTTTGAATTATCGGATTTTTGAATTTTGGATTTTCGTTCTTTCCGATTTTCGAATTTCAGATTTTCGTTCTTTCCGATTTTCCTTTGTTTTCAAAAATAAATTTTCGGAAAAATGAGTGAAACAATGTTTCGTTTATTCGGATGTTTTCGAATTAACGAATATGCCGAATTTTGACTAAAAAACGTATTCGGAACTAAACGGATTGCACATGTCTATTTGTTACGTTGTGTTTTGTTGGTGATTTTTCAGGCACTTTAGAAAGGTGCATTAATAATGAAGAGCACCACAGCGAGCCTGCAAAGAGTTTTGAAATGATTTGTGTATTACGGGAACACGCACACGATTTTATTTGCATTCCTGGAGTGCGCCAGTGTGAATGGAGCATAACGGGGATCTATGTGTGCAGTGGGCACAAGGACACCTAGAGCCCAGGGAAAACACGCCAAACTGCCCCCCCGGGAGTTTTTTGAACATTATGTGTCAGCAAAAATCCACCCCCCAGAAAAATAAAACTGAACTCTAATCTGTATGCTTTCCTCCTAAGCATAAATCCCCCCTCCTACCAGTGCAAAGCCACCCCCCTCCTAAAATCCCCCTCCAAGCAGAAATGTTTGCCCCAAAATGCCCCCAGCTCAAATGCGCCTTATCCCCAACGCCCCTCCTAGCAGAAATTCTCTACCCCTAAAATGTCCCCTCCTAGTACACCCCCCCTCCACTCCAGATCCCACCCTCCCTGCACAAATCCTCCCCAATCCCCCTCCTAGCACATATCTTCTTCCCCCATCACTCTTCCTGACACAAAACTCCCTGAAACCCTTACCCCCTTATAAGACAAATCACCTCTCCCTCAATCAACTTGTGGTGCCCCCCACCTTACATGATACCACAGTGCCCAGGGAGGCCTCCCCTCTTGCCCACCCCTTGTCCCGGCCCTGTATCTATGTATGGCCTTCCTAAGAATGACCTTGTAACCATCTCCTTGTCTATGTTTCATCACCAGGAGTTCTATATGACACCCTCCAGAAGGTGATGGTTCCCCTAATAGACCGCAATACATGTCAAGTAATGCAAGAGAGTGCAGGAAGTACCGACCGCGTCCAGGATGATCAGATCTGTGCCGGCTACAAGGATGGGGGAAAGAGCGCCTGCCAGGTGAGTGATACCAAGAGCATTCCAAAAGAAAATCAAAAACCAATCCTCCTGCACTCAGGTCCATCAAACCAAGAGTTATACAATAGTGGCAAAGTGAATATTCCTAATAAATTCATGTGAGTAACCTTCCACATTCAAAAGGTCTTGCAGCCCTCCTCAGGACCATGGGCATCCAAAAGCACTAAAGAATAAAAAACAAGAGAAGGGCGCACCGGCCTAGTGCAATACTTTTCAAATGAAAACATACTCACAAACAGAGCAGTATAAAAGACACAACAGGATTAGTGGTAGGCGCAGTGCCTCCAAGGCACCTTTGGATCTCCATCTCAGTAGGAGGACCGGACGATGTCCGTGTAGCCAGGCTGACGCGTTTCCAGGGCGAACCCTCCTCCTCAGAGGCTGTGATGAAAAAGGTTTGCCCTGGAAATGCGTCAGCCTGGCTACACGGACATCGTCCGGTCCCCCTACTGAGGTGGAGATCCGAAGGTGTCTTGGAGGCACTGCGTCTACCACTCACCCTGTTGTGTCTTTTATACTGCACTGTTTGTGAGTATGTTTTCATTTGAAAAGTATTGCACTAGGCCGGTGCGCCCTTCTCTTGTTTTTTTTATTCTTACCAAGAACATTCCAGCATGGCACGCCTTTAGGATCTCTTCACAGGACGCGGAAGCAACGCATGGCCATGGGCGTCCGCAGATAGGGGCAAGGGGGGGCAATTGCCCCCCCCCCGGAATCAGGGATCGGATCGGGGGTTGCCCACTAGGTCCTTATCCTCTTGGGCTATGTATGAAGTTTCTGATCATCTTGTGTGCCATGTCTGCAGTCTCTGACCATCTCCTGTACTATGTCTGCAGTCTCTGACCATCTCCTGTAGTATGTCTGCAGTCTCAGACCATCTCCTGTACTATGTCTGCAGTCTCAGACCATCTCCTGTACTATGTCCGCAGCCCCTGACCATCTCCTGTACTATGTCTGCAGTCTCTGACCATGATAATGTGATAATGTCAAAAAGCGGCATAGCATGGGTGACATTAAAATTATGCCCCCCCCTGAAAAAATTTCTGCGGACACCCATGCGCATGGCATCAGTTATTGCCTAGATGCGACCATTTTTTACGTACTGTAATAGGAATAAAAGTGACCCATTTTTTTTTTTTAAAAAAAGGACATTGTAAGAATAAAAAGTAAACTAAATAAGAAAAAAAAACTGTTGGAGGGGGGCAGAGCCCACGGCCGGAGTGGATGACAGTGTGAAAGAGGAGCTCCGACACACCAGCTGCTCTATAGCTACTCACAGTGACCAACCCGAGCCTAAACACAGCGATCCTGGCAGAAAAGGACACGGAGGACCAGCAGGCTGCCATGGGGAAAAGAAAGGGCAGAGAGCCACCGAGAAAGCTGACAGACTTTTACACTGCAGTGCCGGCCAGGGACATCCAAGATGGCGCCGGCGACGGGAGACATGCTGTACCACACATAGGACACAGCGTGGACGGCTGTACGAGCGGTGAGTCACCTGAAACAGGCATTCCTGACCCTTCCTCAACCTCCAACAGCCCCATAAAGCAGAAAAGGAGGCTAAATCCAATGGGGGAATACTAACCCTGAGGGGGGGACATGGAGCAAGCCCCAGCATACAGTCAGAAGCTGGATGCATTCCCCACATCAGGCATGCCCATAACTGACATTATTATGAAAGACATGCTACTAACCCTCAGGGGAGCCATTCAACAGGACATTAATAATTTCATGCGCACCACAAAGATCTGACTATCACAGAGAATAGAATGGACTGCATGGAGAACAAAATGGGAGAATTCCCCATAGCACATAATGAGCTGGTGGATGCACATTTTGAGATGGAGGAGGAGATCAGATCCCTGCAATTAAAGCTTGCAGATTTAGAGGATCGAAATTGAAGGAATAATGTGAAATTCAGGGGGATACCTGAATCTGTAAAACCAGCGGAACTGCGCCCATATCTGCAAAAACTCGTGCTGACAGCTCTCCCATCTCTCACATCAGCAAACGTGATCATAGAGAGAGCCCACAGGCTGCCCAAATCACCGCACTTGCCTGACAAGATCCCCAGAGATACCAAATTTCTACCAAATAAAGGACCAACTAATGAGATACTCGAGACAGAACCAAACCCTTCCACAGGGCTGTCTTTAAGGCAGGGCAAAAGGGGAAGCTGCCCTGGGCCCCATCATTCGTGTGGGGCCCAAAGCAGCTGCCTCATAATTGCCAATTATCCCAGTTCAAATTCCCTATGAAGTTCTGTTACTAATGTTGTCCAGCTCTAACTTATTGCCAAGTACAGATGACTCACCTGCAGACCCTGTGTTTACATATAAATAGCCTGCATTGATATGTAATTAGAGGCGGCATTCATATGTATATCATGCCCCCCCCCCCGAGGTCATATCCACTTACACCTCTGCTGAATTCTGCCCACTGGGGTTGGGGAAAGGGGCATGCTAGAAAATCCTGCCTACAACTGTGGTCATTAAGCCCAGCATCAGCCTGTTCTGCAAAGGTAAGCAAATTGGAGGTGGAACCCTTTTTCAAAATAGCATGGTGCCATGGTGAATTTTGGGGGATGTGAATATGCACATGTCAGCAGATGGGCAGCACGTTTCTGTGGTGTCGGGAAAGCGATTTTGCATGCGTTCCCGACACAAAGAAATGTGATGGCAGGCTAAATGTCTCAGTTACATAGGTGGTCAGTTTAACTCTTCTCATTACATTGGGGCTTGGTGTCCTTTCATTCACACTAGTGGCCAGTGTGAAGGCCCCCTTACATTGGTTGTCAGTGTAAGTTCTTCATTACATTGGTGATTATTGCACATTTCCCTTTATATTGGTGCAGAATTGCCCTTACACTGGTGGTCAATGTAAATCCCCCTTTACATTGGTGGTCAGTGTAAACCCCCCTTACATTGATGGTCAGTACAAATTTCCTTGAAAATGGTTGTCATTGTAAATTTCCCCTTACATGGGGGTCATTGTATATTCCCCCTTACACTGATGGATGGTGTAAATGCTCCTATTACATTGGTGTCAGTGTAGAAATCTCTTTTTATATTGGTGGGTGAAGTAAAATTCTCCAGTACACGGTGGTCAGTGCAAATTCCCCCTCACATTGGTGGTCAGTGTAGAATCCCCCACTATATACTTGCCAAAGATTTCCAGCTTTGCTCTACATGAGAATTCCAGCTTTGCTCTACATCAGAATTTTCCACAGAGTACTGCCTCCTAATTAATCCGTTCCCCCCACCACTGCCACTGATCCCATCAACCCACCAGTGTTTCCACTGATCACCCCCCCTCCCCCAGCATTGCCAGTGATCCCAGTAGTCATAGGATCCCTATTGATGGATCCCCTCACCTCCATGGTGTGCAGACAGCGAGGGGATGATGTGCTGTAACCTTTAGCAACCAATCAATGAGCAGTAATGATGTGCTCTAACCTATGGCAACCAATCATTGAGCGGTAAGGATATACAACAACCTCCAGCAACATATCAGTGAGAAGTAATAATGTGCAGTAACCTCTAGCAACCAATCAGTGAGCAGTATTGATATACAGTAATCTCCAGCAACCAATCAACAAGCAGAAGTTATGTGCTGTAACCTCTAGCAAAAATTCAGTGAGCCATAATGTGTGCTGTAACCTCTATCAGCCAGTCACTGAGCGGCACTGATACACTGTAACCTCTGGAACCCAATTGCAATCGCTGCCTGATCTGATTCAGTCAACTGGTTTTGAATCTAGCTGCTATTTATTGAATGTCTCAGTGCAGGTGGAAAGCGAAATTACATGAAAGGGTGGGCCCAAGAAAATGTTTGCCCAGGGTCAAATCAATATTAAAGGTGGCCATGCCCTACCTGAACCATTTGTGGGTGTCAAACTTTATGCTGACCTGTCTCAAGCCACGATGGCAGCCATAATATGATCCCCATAGCAAAAATTCTGAGAAATCACAAAATTCTCTACAAGTGGGGCTTCCCGCCCAAATTAATGCTGGAAAGGAGCAACGAATCCTACACCATCTCCTCACTGGAAAAGGGTCTGGAAATACTAAAAACATGGGGATTATTGCCCAAAGATGACAGTCAAAACACCCCAAGACCATCTACTTACACAATAAGAAACACTTAGCTCTCCCCTTAACACTGCATAATGGAAACCATAATATTCAACCACTGAACATGGCCTTAAGGGACAAACCAGTGATTTTGTCTAACCCTGGTTGTCACCCAGTACCTTCCTACCACACTTAATTTTCTTCCTGTGTTATAATAATTTGGAGCACCTGATGTTCGGCTGAACAAAAAAAAAAAAAAACTCCAACTTTGTTTGCGGGAGTATCCCTAATTCACAATGTTAATGGCGCAGATCTATGCTACCAGTTACTAATTCCTATGAGATTTTTTCCTTTTTTATGTTTTTTGCACTGCAATTTTTTTTCCTTCTGGAAACACGGTCTGTGGATGCTAATAACGCTCTATGCATTAACTTCTTCTCTGAGCCTACAACATTCCTCCACTAGATGGCAACATAGCGCTACCTATCACTGGAATGCCCCTGGTGGTTCTCAACCCTGTCCTCAAGTACCCCCAACAGGCCATGTTTTGGGAATTTCTCTTGGATAAAATAGCTGTCCAAAATACAAAGCCATTGACTCTGATTTAAAGCGGTAGTAAACCCATGCATTTAACAGGTTAAAAACCAGTCACATTTCCGGCATGTGCCGGAAATGTAACACTCCCATTGGTTGTGCTCTAAACCATACTGTCAAACCATCCAATGGCTGGTGTCATAGCTGATCACATGTGCAGCATCATGGCAGTTGTAGATAAAACAGAGGCCAAGATGGCAGCTTCCTTGGCTGAAAATGATAAGAGGGTTTACTACCACTTTAAAGCACCTGTGCAAGATAAAGGAAAACCTGCAAACATGGCCTGTTGGTGGTACTCGAGGACAGGGTTGAGAACCACTGCCTTAGACTAATGTCTCTCAACACTAGAGGCCTCATAAACGAAGGTCTATCTGGAAAACAGCTCTGGAACAAAATCGTGACGTCTTATGTGTACAGGAGACACATTTCTCCAGTCTGCAACCACCGAAATGTACCCACAACAAATTCCCACACATTTTTGCAGCGAATGACTCGGGTAAACATAATGGAGTAATGATAGCTGTAAAGGACACGGTGGCATTCACACTTCAGGACAAATTGATTCACCTCCAGGGGCGTTATGTAATCCTGGTAGCAGAATTTTACAAAACCTTGTACACAGTGGTAAATCTTTATGCACCTAACAAAAACCGAAATGTATTTGTAGAACATTGAAAACCACAAAACAGATGCTGATTGTGTGCGGGGATTTTAATGTGGTTTTAAATGATGAGATGGTGGGCGGGAGGCGGCAGCCCTCTGTGGGGCAATACTGCATGGAGGAAAATCTCTATGATCGTTGGCGCTGCCTCCACTCCACCGAGAGGGATTAGACGTATTTCTCAGCAGTACATAAGAGTTTTCCCAGGATAGACGTTTTTCTCATGGATAAGTATTTATTGCAAAAGGTGATCAAAGCAACAATACAAAAAATATAACATGGTCAGACCACGCTCCCGTCTATATAGACATTATTGATGCAAATAAATCATCCCAAGCACCTTTATGGCGAAACAACACATTCCTCCTTCAATGAGGCTGCCAGAGTAGGTGAATTTCCTTCAGAAATGTTACAGGCAATTATAGTGACAATACCGAAGCCAGGAAAAGACCCCTCCCTTCCTCAAAACTGCAGGCCAATTTCATTGCTCAATTTAGACCTTAAAATCTATGCCAAAATTTTGGCTAATAAGCTGATGGACATTACACCGTTGCTAGTGGGTTTGAATCAAGTGAGGTTTGTAAAAGGCTGACAGGCCCCAGATAGCATGAGAAGAATGATTAATCTACTCAGGTATGCTGAAATGACCCACAAGCCTTCCATCTTCGTTACCCTTGATGCTGAAAAAAGTATTTGATAGGGTTCATTGGGGTTATCTTGCTACAGCCCTCACCAAATTTGGACTCAATGGCTTCATCCACTCAGCAATAATGTCTCTTTATTCAAACCCTACAGCAAAGGTGTATACAACAGGCATCCTGTCTGACCCATTTAAGCTCACACATGGGACCCACCAGGGTTGTCCACTATCCCCGATAGGCTTCTCCTTAGCTATAGAACCCCTGGCGGAAAGAATAAGGTCTAGCGCAAATATTGTGGGCATAAAAGTGGGCTCCAGAGTACACAAAATAGGGCTCTTTGCTGACGACATCATTCTTACATTGATCAACCCAGACTCCGCCATAGCCGCAGCAAATACCTTATTGAGTTAATTTGGGAAAATATCCTTTTACAAAATGAATACCACCAAATGTTATGCTCTCGCTCTAAATATCCTCAAAAGTAAGATAAATAACTTCAAAAAAATATTGCCCTGTACATGGGACTCTCCATCTGTAAAATACCTAGGGATACAATTATCTAGCTCAACCTCAACTATTTGAGGCTAACCTTCCCCCTCTTAATTAAGATGAAAGAGGAGCTCTTGTATATAAGTAAGTTCCAACTATCATGGATGGGCCGCATTTCAGCCTACCAGATGCAAATATTACCTTTATTACCTGTACTACCTGTATATGTCCTAGTGGGCAGATACATGGGCAGGTGAGCTCATTCTCTTTAAATTTGTTTTTTGAGATTTTTTCTTTTTTTACTTGGTAACAGAATTGCTTTAAGCAAATTTACCAAATGAAAATGGACCTGGCTGCTAAGTTTTAAAGTCATTGTACCCAGTTCCCTTACCATTTACTGAGTACTCAACTAGTTTGTGTATTAAACATTCTTGGAAAAGGTATGTGCTAAGATAAAAACATTTGTTGAACTGTCCTGAACAGATAGATGTTGGTGCAGCTGATGATTATTGATGTCTTACAGGGTGATTCGGGAGGAGCTCTGGTGTGTAAGGTCCGCGGCGTATGGTACCAGGTTGGAATTGCGAGCTGGGCAATAGGCTGTGCAGATGCCAACTTCCCTGGGGTGTACACACACGTGACAGCCCACCAAGCCTGGATCAGCTCCTACCTGAATGTTACATTCAATTATGTGTCAAATATCCCTGAACCAACAAGGATGTGTGGAGGAAACCTCATGAACAATGTTCCTGTAACAACAATCAAATCTGAAGGAAGCTCCATCACATTCTGTCCTTCACACCATCATTGGATGATCCTGGTCCCAACTACTCTTCTGCTCGCATTAAATTAACCAAAAACAGCCATCACAGCTGACCTAGACAATGGGGTTGGTTTACTAAAGGAACAGAGAACGTTCACTCTGCAAAGAATACCCAATCATATGGAAGGAGAGATAAACAGTTTTTTAGCTCACACGATTGGATGATTTAAGTCAGCAGAGCTCCATCTCGTTCACTGATCTAAGTGAAGAATTCACTTTACAAAGTGAGCATGCTCTACTACTTTAGTAAATCAACCATAGCGCCTTCTTTTCCCAACATATGAAAGAGAATTCCAGTTTTATGAAAGGATGGGGTATTTGTTTAAACTGAGGTTCTCCTTAAAGAGGAACTGTGGCCCACCTCCCCTTTTTTCTTTTACCTGATGGTGGTATCTGCACATTTCAGATACTCACCCATCCAATGGATCCAGCGTTGTCCCATTAAGATCATCTTATGCCCGTTTTTTTTTACTTTTCCTTATAAAACATATCAAATAAAAAAAAATGTAAAAATCTAATTTCTTTATAAATGTAGGCCAATATGTATTCTGCTACATGTTTTGGTAAAAATAATCCCAAATAAGCGTATATTGATTGGTTGGCACAAAAGTTATAGCGTATACAAACTATGGGATATATTTATGGAAATGTTGTTTTTATTATTTTTTTTTATACTAGTAATTGCAGCGATCAGCGAATTATAGTGGGACAGCGACATTGTGGCGGTCAATCAAACACTAACTGACACTTTGCAGGAACCAGTGACACCTATACAGTGATCAGTGCTAAAAACATACACTCTCACTGTACTAATGACACCGGCTGGGAAGAGGTTAAACATCGGGGCAATCAAAGGGTTAACTGTGTGCCTAGCCAGTGTTTTTGTGTATTTTATGTGCTACTTTTACCAGGGCGAGCTATGGATTTTATTCCCTGTTTTCCAGGGACGCAAAATCCATCCCTTTCCCTCCTGTCAGAACAGAGATCTGCCTTGTGTAAATAGGCAGATCTCTGTTCTGAGTCTCTGCCCAATGATCGGCAGTTGCCGGCAGACATCCAGTGCCCGGCACCCACAGAATGGCTTCACAGTAGAAGTGGCCCGGCGGAAGCACGTGTGCGCTCACCGTGGGCGGAAGTGCAGAATCACATTATATATATATATTGTGAGGGATCAGCTCTAGTGGGGATTGCTTTTCCTGGGATAAAAGCAGTTTCGCACAGCAGGCTTCATAAAATTCTGGCTTGCAGCCAGGTTTATTTAAAAGGTTGCACATAAAGAGAAATGAAAACATAAAACAAATCCTTGCCGTCTGGCGATAACTAAACAGTATAGGTCTCCTCACTATACAGTGTGGGGCTGGTCCCCAACACCCACAAAACATAAGCAAATGCAAACCTTCTCTTTAAAGTCTAAACACCAAAATGAGCTCCCTCAGTTTGTTCATTCTGAGTCCCATGCCAGACCACAACTGAGAGCTCTTCCTGGTAATTTAAGCCACCTGCTGGTAGACTCCAGTGAACCAAAATTCCGGACCGGAACCAGCCCAGCCATGGTGGCTGGTAATACCTGGGCTGGACTCCAACTAGTCCAATCTATATGAATGCATGCGAGGCAACAGGTAGCGTCCATCTAGTTCACCTCGCATACTGTCACATATCCTCCCCCTCTGCTCAAGCCCCTGCGGCTGAGCAACTGTTCCAACCATGCAGTGGACCGAGGAGAGGACACCTGCATTGTTTTGTAGTTTACCTGCTCTGTGTTCCACTGTAAACTTGAATGGCTGTGGGTCCAGGAACCACCTAGTCACATGGCTATTTTTCTCCCTGTTGTTGCACATGCACTTCAGGGGGGGGGCATGGTCGGTGACTAGCCTGAATCGTCTGACCAACAGATAATACCTGAGGGCCTCTAAGGCCCACTTGATGGCCAAGCATTCCTGTTCAACAATGGCATCATTTCTTTCATGCTTGTTGAGCTTCCTGCTCAGGTACACAACTGGGTGCTCCTCACCGTCTCTGACCTTGGACAGTACTGCCCTTAGTCCCACCTCAGAGGCATCTGTCTGTACATCAAAATCTTTGGAAAAGTCCGGGGTGACGAGCACTGGTTGTACACACAGGGCCTGCTTCAACCTCTGGAACACTTTCTCTGCCTCCGGATTCCATTTCACCATGACCGACCCTCTACCCTTTGCCAGGTCTGTTAGAGGGACGGCGATGGTGGCAAAGTCTGGAATGAAGCGCCTGTAGTACCCTGTGATCCTCAGGAATGCATGCACCTGTTTCTTATTCACTGGTTGGGACCACTTTTGTATCGACTCTCCTTCCCATGTTTCTTTTGTGACATCTAGCAGGCCCCTGAGGTGTCTACCATACAAGAGTTCAAACGGGGAATAATCTGTAGATGCCTGCGGAACCTCTCGTATGGCAAACATGAGATAAGGTAACAAAAAGTCACAATTTCTCCCATCTGTATCCACCTCCTTTTTCAACATACTTTTGATGGTCTTGTTAAACCTCTCCACCACACCGTCAGATTGGGGGGTGGTAAACAGAAGTACAGAGATGGGAGATTTTGTACAGCTTGCACAATTCTTTGGTAACTCTGGACATAAAGGGGGTGCCCTGATCTCTTTTGGGATCCCCACCCGACTAAGCACCAACTCCTTGGCAATAGTCTTATTGCAGGTATTCCGTAAGGAGGTGTCTTCAGGATAACGGGTTGTATAGTCGAGTATTACTAGAATGTGCTGGTGACCCAGAGCAGACTTTACCACTGGCCCCACCAGATCCATGCCAATTCTATCAAATGGCACTTCAATGATGGTTAGTGATGGTTAGTGTGACAAGTGGGCTACGTAAATGGGGTGACATAGTTACATAGTCAGGTTGAAAAAAGACAAGTCCATCTAGTTCAACCAAAAAAAAACAAAAAAACATTTATATATATATATATATATATATATATATAAAACCAAATAATGCCATATACAATCCTTCACCCACAGTTGATCCAGAGGAAGGCAAAAACCCCCAGTAAAGCATGGATCCAATTTGCTATAACGGGGGAAAAAAATTCCTTCCTAATTCCCCGAGAGGCAATCGGATTCACCCTGGATCAACTTTACCTAAAAATGTTAGTACCCAGTTATATTATTTACATTAAGGAAAGAATCCAGGCCTTTTTTAAAGCAATCAACTGTGCTGGCCAAAACCACCTCTGGAGGGAGTCTATTCCACATTTTCACAGCTCTTACTGTGAAGAAACCTTTCCGTATTTGTAGATGAAATCTTTTTTCCTCTAGATGTAAAGAGTGCCCCCTTGTCCTTTGTGATAACCTTAAAGTAAATAACTCAGCACCAAGTTCACTATATGGACCACTTATATATTTGTACATGGTGATCATATCCCCCCTTAATCTCCTCTTCTCAAGAGAGAATAAATTCAGTTCCTCTAATCTTTCCTCATAGCTGAGCTCCTCCATGCCTCTTATTAGTTTGGTTGCCCTTCTCTGCGCTTTCTCCAGTTCCCCGATATCCTTTTTAAGAACTGGTGCCCAAAACTGAACTGCATATTCCAGATGAGGTCTTACTAATGATTTGTACAGGGGGGCAAAATTATGTCTCTATCTCTGGAGTCCATACCTCTCTTAATACAAGAAAGGATTTTGCTTGCTTTGGAAACCGCAGCTTGGCATTGCATGCCATTATTAAGTTTATGATCTACCAACACCCCCAGATCCTTCTCCACTATGGATTCCCCCAGTTGTACTCCCCCTAGTATGTACAATGCATGCATATTCTTAGCCCCCAAGTGCATAACTTTACATTTATCAACATTAAACCTCATTTGCCACATGGTTGCCCAATTAGACAGTGCATTGAGGTCTGCTTGTAAGTTGGAGACATCCTGCAAGGACCGTTATTCCACTGCATAGCTTGGTGTCATCTGCAAACACTGAAATGGTACTTTTATGTTTAAAGAGTTTTATTGGTTTTACAAAAGTAGAAAAAGTCACAAGTGAAATACAGTGCTTATCCGCAACAAACACGGAATTACGGAGAAAAAGAAGGAAGGAAGAACACCCCTGAAGTAGGGTGCCACATGCAAGGGCAGACGCATGCTGTACAATAAAACAACTTAGACATGAATCTTGTAAATAAACAAAACATCTTCAGCCTTGAATATGGTGAGTATATCATCCTTCGTTTGAGCTACTATATAGTTTATGCCAACATTATTGCACCCTGATGTTGACGTGGAGGTGCCCACCGCCCCGAAAGGGAACTTGCTGCGATGAGCCTGAAGCGGCACAGCGCTTCTAGCGAGAGCAGGAGGACACAGTATGGGGTCTCAGGAGAGACTGGAATTATTAAGACTAAGATTGGGTGTAGAGAGGTATAGGTTGGTAAGCCTTCCAGGCCCAATAATGAGTATGTGCTTGCGGACAAAGTCCCAGCACCAACAGTTATTGAAGAGCGAGACTCCAGACTGTGTGCTCCTTGCAGGGTGATAATGGCATAATGAACTTCTTTGTCAATTTAAGAGTTCAAACATTAAAGAGAAACGGTAACAAGCAACATATGTGTTATATCCATAATAGTTGTAATCCACGAAGCATGTGGCACTTAAAGGGAGAAAAGTAGGGGTGATGGTGGAGGGAATGGGAAAGGAAAGGAAGGGAGAAGAAGGAAAATGAGAGAAAAAAGGGGGGGAAGCAAGTAATGGAGGAAGGGTAGCATAGGAAGAGTGGAGAGGAGAGATAACATAGTACAACTCACCTGGTCTGGCCGGTCAGAGCGCGACAACAGGGCGGCACGGCATACACAGGGCTAGCATGCAGGGTTAGCTTGTGCAGGGTTAGCAGGGAAGGAGGAGCGAGTCGTCAAAACCCGGGGGGAGGAAATGCGAAATCCAGGGCCTCCAGATTTTTTCAAATCTGTCCACCCTGTCCTGTTCGATAGCCTCCATTTTTGCATGAGTGAGCGCCCTTCCCATTCTGCCTTTGACTTCAGACACTAGTAATGTAGGAGATTTCCATGCTTTCGCGATGGTTTGTTTCGCTGCAGTTGTGAGATGCTGAAACAATCTAAACTGATTTCTAGTTAATTCATCTGGCTTTAGGTTCAGTAGGGCCGGGGCTGGGAGGACATCAATGGTGGTTCCAAGGGCTTTGGAGGCTAGAGCAAAAATGTTCTTCCAGAAAGATTGTGCAATTGGGCAATCCCACCAAATATGAAAAAAAGTGCCCTTTTCCGGACAGCCCCTGAAACAATTATCGGGGTATGCCGGAGCAAACTTAGCTACTCTAGCTGGGACAAGGTACCACCTCAGGAGAACTTTGTAATTTGTTTCCATGGCTAATACATTAATTGAGGATGACCGGGTGTTTGACCAAATGACAGCCCAATCCGCTTCGTCTAAATGATGTCCCAAATCGGAATCCCATCTAGCAACATAATTATGAGGTTTCGTACTGGTATTATTGAGTAAGGTCTGGTACAGGGAGGAGATGACGCCTTTGGCGTGAGGGTCAGATCGGCAAATGTTTTCGAAATATGTGAAACTATTTAGCGGAGAGTTGGTATTGGAGAATGGGGAGAAGAAATGTTTGACCTGTAGGTATCTAAAGATTTCCGCCGATGAAAGGCCATGCGACTCACATAATACAGGAAAAGTGTGAAAAGATGATGAGGAAACCAAAGTGTGGAATCTGAGTAGATTAGCTTCTTCCCAGCTCTTAAATAGAGAGGGTGACTCCCAGGCTGGAGGAAAAGCGGGGTTCCTAAGAAATGCTTGAAGTGGATTATGGGGGGATTGAAGGTGATGAGAAACCCTAAGCTTATCCCACAGAAGCAAAGAATGTTTAGTGATAGGGTTAGACACGTATGACCGGTATTTGGTATCCAACCAGAGTAGGTTGGCTATGGAGAGTGGATCTAAGTCCACCGCTTCAATCGATACCCAAAGTGGGCATTCCTTGGTGGCGTGATATTTGGACAGTTGAGCTATTTGTGCAGCCTGATAATAGGCTCGAAAGTTGGGGACACCTAGGCCTCCGCCCAGTTTCTGGACAAATAATGTAGATCTTGGGACCCTAGGTCTGTTGTTCTGCCATATGTACGACAGAACTCTGCTCTGCAAAAGACGTAGAAAATAAGCCGGGGGGCTAGTTGGTAGGACCCTAAAAAGATAAAGGAATTTAGGGAGGATAACCATCTTAATGACATTGATCCTCCCAATCCAAGATATCGGGAGGGAGGACCAATGT
>BLSH010154026.1:108331-120999 GCA_018402905.1 Glandirana rugosa
AATAATGGTGGCCACACAAAATATTGACACTTTGGGCCCAATTTGGACATTTTCACTTAAGGGTGTACTCACTTTTGTTGCCAGCGGTTTAGACATTAATGGCTGTGTGTTAAGGTATTTTGAGGGGACAGCAAATTTACACTGTTATACAAGCTGTACAGTCACTACTTTACATTGTAGCAAAGTGTCATTTCTTCAGTGTTGTCACATGAAAAGATAGAATAAAGTATTTACAAAAATGTGAGGTGTTCTCACTTTTGTGAGATACTGTATATATATATATATATATATATATATATATATTTCATTATATATACACATGGTCCCCAGAGAGCCCCCTCCCTTACATCAGTGTCCCCAGAGCCCCCCTAATTACATCAGAGTCCCCAGATAGCCTCCCGATTACATCAGGGCCCCCAGAGAGCCTCCCTACTTACATAAGGGTCCCCAGAGAGCCTCCCCCTTACATAAGGGTCCCCAGAGAGCCCCCCCTCATTACATCAGGGTCCCCAGAGAGAGGGCAGGCAGTGAGAGGTGATGTAATCATCTGCACAGTGAGGGCAGAACAGCTGTGATACAGGGCGGGTGGTGAGAGATGATGTCATCTCTCTGTTCTCTCACCCGATTGCTGGCAGGCTCTCCCATGCTGCCCACCCACTCTCTGGCTCTCCCGTGCTGTCCCCGGCTAGCTTTCCGGCTCTGTCATGCTGCCTGCCCACTCTCCCGTGCTGCCCGTCGGCTGGTTCTCCCGTGCTGCCCGCCGCACTCGCAGAGACCCAGACTATGGGCCCAAAATTCGGGGCTATAGCCCCAGAAGCCACCCCTTAGCGACACCACTGCTGGGGGGGTATCTTGCAAAGTGTTGGGGGGGGGGGCTTACCACTGATTCCCCCCAAAATATTGAAATTATAGACACACAGACACCTTAGAATAAAGTTAAAGAATAAAGTGGTTCTGAAGGCTTAAGGTTTTTTTTGTAGTAATCAAAGTTATATATAAATATAACTCACACTGGGGTTGATTTACTAAAATCGGAGAGTGCACAATCTGGTGCAGCTGCGAATGGTAGCCAATCAGCTTCTAACTTCAGTTTGCTCTATTAAGCTTTGACATTAAGCCCTCGTTCACATTGCAGCAATTTGGCATGCGATTTCACATGTCAAATCACATTCCAAATCGCTGGCAATTGACGGCAGTGGCACCATTCTAATCGGTTTCCAAAAGTAGTTTCTGTACTACTTTTGCAGATTTCAAGTGCGATTCCCATAGACGTCTGTGCAGAAACCCGTAAAGATATTTCTAAAATCGCACCTGAAATCGGGACTGACATGCGGGAATGAAACTTGCACCATTTCATTCCCGTACCAATGTGAGCCTAGGCTAAAACCTGGAAGTTGGTTGGTTTCTATACAGAGCTGCACCAGATTTTGCACTTTCCGGTATTAGTAAATCCTCTCCATAGTATAGATCTTCACTAAGTCATATGGAATGCACACTGTCAATAATCAATTTGTTTCGTTACAAATTCGTTTTCAGATGAAATGCAACATATTCGTTCATTCGGAAGCATTCGAATGAACAAAAATGTCTTTTGACAAATGTTTGCAAAAATGAATTGTCAGAAAGGACGAAAATCCAAAAATCCAAAAATTCGAAAGAACAAAACAACAATTCAACCTACGAGTTTAACGAATCAATTACATTCAAATAATTTTATTTTCCGTATTTTCTATTATAATTACATTTTAACTATTATTATCATTTTTATTATTATGTATTATTTATTATTATAAACTATTAAATTATAGGTAAAATAGCTGAAGTCAGTAATTCTTCTATTCAGGTCTCTGCGTCATATCAGCTAATTTGGGATAAATTAGAATTACATTTTTATTGGAATTTTTTTTCAAATTTGGCTAAAGTAACTGTTAAGCCCCGTACACACGGTTCGACGATCGCATACAATAGGTCGTACTCACGACTGTTGTATGCAAAATCGATCGTTCGTATGCGCGATTTGAACATTCGAACATACGACGGTCGTACAAGGGAGTTGTAGGAGCAGACTAGAAAACTTGATCATACCAACAAGCTCTCATACGACCACTATATCGTATGTACAGAGAAGTTGGTCCAACAAGTTGTATTGTGCAAAACACGCATGCTCAGAAGTCAGGAACGGCTGGATGCTAATTACATGCACCTGAACGTTCTTTCCCCGGCCGTACGATCGTGTTGTGCAGTCAGTATGCTGCATACAACAGCCAACATACGATTCGATGCGATCGTACGTGCGATCATCGAACTGTGTGTACGAGGCTTTAGTGAACGTAATGAATACAAATATAAAGGGTAAATAGAACTAGTGTGCAAACCAGTAGGTAAAATAAGTAGAGAATGTGTAGCGCTCACCAATAAACTTAGTAATACAATCTGCCCATAGGGTCAGAGAAGATTATGCATCAAAAAGTAGGTGAATAATTAAAAAAAAAAAAATCCAATTCATAATGAATACGAATGATCCAAAGTTACGAATGATCCAAAGTTATGAATGATCCAAAGTTACGAATGATCCAAAGTTATGAATGATCCAAAGTTACGAATGATCCAAAGTTATGAATGATCCAAAGTTACGAATGATCCGAAGTTACGAATAATTCAAAGTTACGAATGATCCAAAGTTGCGAATGATCCGAAGTTACGAATGATCCAAAGTTATGAATGATCCAAAGTTACGAATGATCCGAAGTTACGAATAATTCAAAGTTACGAATGATCCAAAGTTGCGAATGATCCGAAGTTACAAATAATTCAAAGTTACGAATGATCCAAAGTTACGAATGATCCAAAGTTATGAATGATCCAAAGTTATGAATGATCCAAAGTTACGAATGACGATCATAATGAATGAACTGATCAACTAACGAAAAAAAATGAATGAAACGAAAACAAAAGTAAACAAATTTTTCGGTAGTATGCATGTCTAATCAAAAACAACAATTCAAAAGACAGTGAGAGAGATAAAAGTGTAAAGTGGTAACAATGATGCATTAAGCAGTCCACTGAAGCATCACATGCAAGTCCTCAATTTTAATTCTCCCAGTATTTAGACCCTTTTCACACTGAAGCGCCACCAAAACAGCGCTAAACCGCCAGTCGTTTTTGTGGTGCTTTAGCGGCGTTTTAGCAACACTTTTGCAGCGCTTTTCGAGCACTAGCGGGGCGGTTTCTTTAAGGTCACGTGACAACGTGACCTTAACCATTTCAGCCCCGGAAGGATTTCCCAGGTTAGGACCAGAGCACTTTTTGAGATTCAGCACTGCGCCGCTTTAACTGACAATTGCGCGGTCGTGCGACGTTGTACCCAAACTAAATTTGCGTCCTTTTTTTCCCACAAATAGAGCTTTCTTTTGGTTCTTTTTGGTTTCTTTTGATCACCTCTGCGTCATTTCTGATCACCGCTATAAACAAAAGAAGAGCGACAATTTTGCAAAAAAAAAAACAGTTTTTCTTACTTTTTGCTAAAAATGACCAATTTATATTTTTCTTCATATTTTTGGTAAAAAAAAAAATCGCAATCGGCATTTATTGATTGGTTTGCGCAAAAGTGGCCGCGTTTACGGATGATGAGAATTCATTTCTGGGGTTTTTATTTTTATTTTTTACTAGTAATGGCGGCAATCTGCGATTTTTATCGGGACTTTGATATTGGGGCGGACATGTTGGACCATTTTTAACACTTTTTTGGTACCAATGACATTTATTCAGCGATCAGAAATTTAAATGTCCACTGATTACTGTATAAATATCATTGGCAGTGAAGGGGTTAACCTGCAGGGGGCGATCTAGGGGGTAACTGTGTTCCCTGGGTGTGTTCTAACTTTGGGGGGGCTGGGCTACCATGGGCATGAGAGATCTAACTGATCCCAGTGTCAGGAATCAGTAGATCTCCCATGCCCCCACTGACAGAGCGGGGAACCGCCGTGTTTACATCAACGGTTTCTCGTTCTTTGGCTGTGGCCGCTCATCGCGGCTCGCTGGCCGACATCGGGTCCTCCGAGCCGCAGGCACACTCCTCAGGAGCAGCCGCTCCGCAGATCAGCGAAAGACCACCTGCAAAGTATTGACTTGCTAAATAATTCCGCCAGTCTGCGCTTGTCCCATGCCAGGGATTCTCATTACACCCTGGTCAGCTTGGGGTTATCCCCTCGGTTATATTCAGCATAAAGCCAGGTACATCCACAAAGTAACAAAATAGATCATAGAGTTTTCTGTATAAAACGATAAAACAAAGGTCCCTTTTACAGCGTGGCGTTTGAAAAACGTGTGCAAAACATCAAGCGTTATTACCGCGTTATTGCTATAAATAGCGCTAATGCCCAGGCGTTTTTCAAGTGCTTTTCAAGCGCTTTTGAAGCGCTAGCATTAAATAAATAGCACATCCCGCTACATTACATCCTGCTTACTTCCTGGTATTTTGACCTTTCCACAACCTCTGGGCGTTTTGCTGGCGCTTTTAACGCGCTTTACATTCATTTCAATGTATATGGGCGTTTTTAATGTGCTATTTTTAGCACTCAGAATAAGACCCCTTTCACACCAAGGCGTTTTTCAGGCGTTTTTGCTCTAAAATTAGCACATAAAAAGCGCACCAAAAACGCTCCCCATGCATCTCAATTGATGCTTTTACACCGAGGCGTCGCTAAAAGTCCTGCAAGCAGCATCTTTTCAGCTTGTTTTGTGCGCTCAAAATAGCGCTTCAAAAACGCCCATGTCCATTGAAAATAATGGTTAAGCTCTTGAAAACCGCATGAAATGTGCACTGAGGCTGTGGAAAGGTTACATGATTGAAACGCAAATGCTTGAAAAGCGCTTAAAAAACGCCATTAAAGGGGCGCTATTTATAGTGCTAGCTCTTCAGAAGCGCGTCAAAAACGCACACTAAAATCATGCCGTTTTACAGGATTTTACAGGGTTTTTTCCAATGCCTCGGTGTGAAAGCATCCATTGAGATGCATGGGGAGCATTTTTGGTGCACTTTTTATGTGCTAATTTTAGAGCAAAAACGCCTGAAAAACGCCTTGGTGTGAAAGGGGTCTAAGCACAAAAAATCATGCTTGCAGGACTTTTTTAAACGTGGCGCCAGCGCGACGCCCCAGTGTGAATAGGTACATTGGAATGAATGGGCAGCATTTTAGAAGCGTTTTGGAAGCGCTATTTTTAGCACAAAAACACTGGGAAAGCGCCTCAGTGTGAAAATAGCCTTAGACCCCTTTCACACCAAGGCGTTTTTGCTCTAAAATTAGCACATAAAAAGCGCACCAAAAACGCTCCCCATGCATCTCAATGGATTCTTTCACACCGAGGTGTCGCGCTTGCTAGGCGTTGCTAAAAGTCCTGCAAGCAGCATCTTTTCAGCTTTTTTTGTGCGCTCAAAATAGCTCTTCAAAAACACCCATGTCCATTGAAAATAATGGTTAAGCGCTTGAAAAGTCCGGGGGGGGCCAGGGAGCGGGTGCGGCGGACTCGATCTCTGCCGGCTACCCGCGATGCCCCCCCCGGAGTGAGAGAACGGAGGTCCATGTAAGTAAACACGGACCTCCGTTCTGTGAGAGGGGGAAGGGCTGTGATTGCTTCCCTTCCCCTGCTAGGGCAGCCCCCATACAGTTAGAACACGCCCAGGGAACACAGTTAACCCTTAGCGTGCCCCCTGCAGGTTAACCCCTTCACTGCCAATGGCATTTACACAGTAATCAGTGCATTTTTATAGCACTGATCGCTGTATAAATGTCATTGGTCCCAAAAAAGTGTCAAAATGGTCCGACCTGTCCGCCGCAATATTGCAGTACCGCTAAAAATCGCAGATCGCCGCCATTACTAGTAAAAAAAATAAATAAATAAAAACCCCAGAAATGAATTCGCATCATCCGTAAACGCGGCCACTTTTGCGCAAACCAATCAATAAACGCCGATTGCGATTTTTTTAATCACAAATATGAGGAAGAATATAAATCGGTCAAAACTTATCGCCCCCTTATATAATTGCGTCAACATCGTGGTAAAATTGCTGGACTTTCAAATCGCACCAGTGTGAAAGGGGCCTTATACAGTGATCAGAGCTAAAAATAGCCACTTATTACTGTATAAATGTCACTGGCAGGCAAGGGGTTAACACTACTGGTGATCAACGCGTTAAATGTGTTCCCTGGGAGGTGTTTCTAACTGTATACGGGCTGGGCTTACTCGAGGAGGAGAGAGATCGCTGTTCCCATTTACTGGGAACAGACGATCTCACTCAACTCCTCTGACAGAACGGGGATTTGCTTTGTTTACACTGCCAGATCCCCATTGGGTGTCTCTCTGGAGCGATCGTGGGTGTCCGGTGGACATCGAGCCGGCCCCACCCGCTGATTGGCTCCGGCGGCACGCGCATACCCACAGTGGCCCGTTCCCGCGCCGACATACAATGACGCCGATTCGTGGGAACAAGCCACTCTGCCGTAGTAAAACGACAGCAGCCGTCGTTAAGTAGTTAGATAAAGATATAAAATCTTCTGACTTTACAACCCCTTTCAGTTTGGCACCCCTGTTCAAGATACCCATTTGGACAAGCAGATTAACCACTTCAGCCCCGGAAGGATTTCCCAGGTTAGGACCAGAGCACTTTTTTAACTTTCAAAAATTTTTATTGAAGTTTATGTTACAAAACATAGCAAAAAGAAACAGCCACAAGATGATTACATCAGTCTGCCGCGTATAATCACAAATGAAAGTAATTAGACTAGTAATATAGTTACACGTAACAAGTAAGCAGTGAGTAGAGGAACTATTGAAAAACATATAAGAGGGAATAAAAGGATTGAGACGTCTATATCAATCAGGCAGGCTAACTGAGAAGAAATTGGAATCCAACAATACCAACTCCTACGACTGCTGCGAAGGCTTATGTAGAATTTTTAACATCAGCAAAGCCACTGTCACATATCTTGAGGATACAAACAAGCCCCTCGCATCATGCCTTGCATGGATGGAGATCTCACAAGGGACACCCTAAGGTGCTCGCACCTGGAAGATATCCTGAGGGAAGGCTCCCACACTCCCGGCACACCCCTAAAGGGAGCACACTGTGCCAGGAGCTGTGAGCCCCTAGCCCCCCAAGGGCCACCCTCGGAGGGCCCACGTCTCTAAGTGAAGCTTGAATGTGACACCGTCAAGGCTTCTGAGTGACCTCCTATTGCATCCAATTTCTCAACCCTATGTTAACGAACCTCTACCCACATAACCATAAAAGATGTGATGAAGAGGTAATAAGGAAAGCGAGAAGATGATGGGAATAAGGAGGAAAAGAGAGGTAGAGTAAGTTAGAGGGAGAGAGGGCAAGATTGTCTAGAAGGGAGAAGGATTGGGTCAAGAGCTGCTGCCAACATCGAACACCTAAAGAGCTTGGTAACCCTGAATACCTGGGGTAAGGGAGACTCCCACAAATTGTGCCCATGGTTCCCAGACTAATTCGAATTTGTGTAAATTATCTGTGAGAATACTAGTTAACCTTTCTTGACATATTAACCATGAGATTTTCAGAATAGCAGATTTTAGAGGAACCCTGTCCTGTTTCCAGGCCCTAGCTATTGTTACCTTGGCCCCTAGGAAGATAAAATGAATTAATTTCCTATTGTGCTTTGAAATATTAGAGATGTTGTCATTCAAGAGTGCTATCGTGGGGGACCTCTCAAGTTTGCATCCTGTTACCTTTTGAATAATGCAGAATATTTTGGACCAGAAAGCTCTGATTCTCTGACATTCCCACCAGATGTGGGCCATAGTGACCCTGAGGAGACAGCCCCTGAAGCACAGAGGATCAGCTGATGGGTAAAATGAAGCCAGTCTGGCTGGTGGGAGATACCACCTCATCAAGACTTTTACACTGGCCTCAGAGATGGTAGTGTTTAGGATGCCCTTGAAGGATCTGGAACAGGCCACATGCCATTCATCCATATCCAGTTCCCAATCGAACTGAAGATCTGATTCCCAGTTAGTCATGAAGGCTGATTTTTTATTGGGAAGAGTGAGTGCTTCATATATGACTGAGATACTACCCTTCTGCTGTGATGGCTGACCGCACCAACGTTCATAGTTCGTAAAATTCGGGGGCAGGGGCTTCTCCCTCCAAATTTTGTGAAGGTAATTAGATATTTGATAAAATCTGAAACGTTCCGAATTTGGAAGCTCTAATTTGTTTATATAGTAATTAAGAGATATCAGGCCTGTAGCTATAAAAAAATGTCCAATACGGAATAGTCCCTTATTCAGCCACCATTGAAAGGCTTTAATATTCACCTCCGGGGGGAAGTCTGGATTATTAAATAAATGTGCTAGGGGTTTGATCGAGGAGACCAAGGAGGGTGTCAATTTGATTTTATCCCAAAGGACCAGTTCATTAGAGAGAGTGTGGGGACCATAATTGGAAGTCTATCTTTAGGAGAGCACCAAAGCAGGTATGCCTAGGAATGGCCTGTCTCTCTATCTGCACCCAGTCTTGCCTTTCCTGCCTAAAATAAATTGAGGACAATTGAGCTAGCCTGGTGGCCTGGGACCAGAGCACTTTTTGCGATTCTGCACTGCGTCGCTTTAACTGACAATTGCGCGGTCGTGCGACGTTGTACCCAAACAAAATTTGCGTCCTTTTTTTCCCGCAAATGGAGCTTTCTTTTGGTGGTATTTGATCGCCTCTGCATCATTTCTGATCCCCGCTATAAACAAAAAAAGAGCGCCAATTTTGCAAAAAAAAAACAGTTTTTCTTACTTTTTGCTAAAATACAAATAAAAAAATATAAAAAAACATTTTTTTTCATCAGTTTTGGCCAATTTATATTCTTCTTCATATTTGTGATTTTAAAAAAATCGCAATCTGCGTTTCTTGATTGGTTTGCGCAAAAGTTTACGGATGGTGAGAATTCATTTCTGGGTTTTTATTTTTTTTTATTTTTTACTAGTAATGGCGGCGATCTGCAATTTTTAGCGGTACTGCGATATTGGGGCGGACATGTCGGAACATTTTGACACTTTTTACAAATTACAGCGATCGGAAATTTAAATGTCCACTGATTACTGTATATATGTCATTGGCAGTGAAGGGGTTAACCTGGGGGGGAGAGCTAGGGGTTAACTGTGTTCCCTAGGTGTGTTCTAACTGTGGGGGGGGAGGCTGGGCTAACATGGGCATAAGAGATATAACTGATCCCAGTGACAGGGATCAGTAGATCTCCTATGCCCACACTGACAGAGCGGGGAACCGCCGCGTTTACATCGGCGGTTCCCCGTTCTTTGGCTGTGGCCGCTCATTGCAGGTCGCCGGCGGACATCGGGTCACTCCTCTGGAGTGCGGCGGGCCCCCTAGCGGCCACCCGCAGATCGCCGCCTTTTTACGGCGATTTGTGGGACCCGTCCACACTGCCGCAGTAAAAGGGCAGTACGTGGTCGGGAACCGGTTAAAATCACCAAATCAATCCCTCGGTAGACAATGAAATTCCAACAAGTCAGAATATCATCTACCAATGGTATCCTTTCCCTTGTTCTGAAAGCTATGAATCATCCTTCCTATTGGTTAAATTGGATGAAATACTGCCCCATCTAAAGCCAGCCTAACGGTCAAAGCCAACCCTCATTGTAATGTGATGAAAAGAATTAGTCTTCTGAAAACTGAACAAATAAGCCCTTTTTTCCACCCTCACCTCCTACAATGCAGTGTTCCCATATGAACCATTTATGATTCAGAACTGTAATATAGGTGGCAGGTGGAATGCCAGACCAAGACAAGGCTGAAAGGAAACCAGACCTTTTCTACCTAAACCACATTGTTATGAAGAATGAGGAAGCTATAAAAGGTATAAATTTATGAACAGAAAATGATGTTCTTAATAGATCAGTGAGAGAGAGAGAGAGAGAGAGAGGGGGAGAGAGAGAGATCTGCTGAATATCCTCTACTCTGCTGTGATGGGAATGTTCACGCTACTCATCCTAATAACCACAGGTAAGTAATTCACCTAAAAAATCTAATCTGACCTACATTTTCATTAAGGGCTGTCCAAAAAAGAAAACCATCTGCCCATCGTCATGGGCGTCCGCAGAACTTTTTCCGGGGGGGGGGGCATAATTTCAAGGTCATCCATGCTCTGCCCCTTTTTGACAATGTCATAATTACATTATCACGGTCAGAGACTGCAGACGTAGTACAGGAGATGGTCAGAGACTGCAGACATGATCCAGGAGATGGTCAGAGACTGCGGACATGATACAGGAGACGGTCAGAGACTGTGGACATGATACAGGAGACAGTCAGAGACTGCAGACATGGTACAGGAGATGGTCAGAGACTGCGGACATAGTGCAGGATACGGTCAGAGACTGCGGACATGGAACAGGAGACAGTCAGAGACTGCATACATAGCACAGGAGATAGTCAGAGACTTCATACATGGCTCAAGAGGATAAGAACCTAGTGGGGAACCCCTATTCTGATCCCTGATTCCAGGGGGGGGGGCAATTGCCCCCCCTTGCCCCTACCTGCGGACGCCCATGCCCATCGTCATATATATCTTTTTTTGCTAACTTGTAGATTCCTGAAATCATTGTAACAAGTGAGGAGTGGGGGGATTTCAGATAAAATTAATTTATTTCAAAACTGCTGATTCTGCTCTTGGTGAAATTTCACCTGTTCAGCTGCTCAGGCAGAGTTGCTTACGTGAAACTTGTCACAAAAAAAAGACAATTTACTCTTTCATTTAAGTTATTTAGAGCCTTACTTTTTTCTTTTTTGGGGATTCTAAATAAATTAATTTAGTTTATTACATTGCTTTTAATATATATATTTTTTCTCTTTTTTGGAGCGTTTTTTATAGTTATTTGTATATTGTCCCTTTATTTTCTTCAATCTTTTTTTTTTTTTTTGCATACATAATTGAGGTTGCAACTTTCCTATTGACTTAAATGCATTTTTTTTCCAATAATTTTCAACTGATTTTTTTTTTTTTTTTTTACTTCAATCGTTTTTATTAAGTTTTCATGAAAACAATAGTTACAAGGGTAAATGAATATGAAACAGACAAATAAACAGACAATATCTGTCGAGTAAGGTTGGGTCGTATAGACAGACTTCTACATATGATTGCATATGAGGATGAAATGCTAAATATTGTTAGTGATTGAGATATGTGATACATATTATAAATTGGAGATAATAGATTGTCTCCTATCCTGGACACCCCCTGGGGAGCAATACTGTGTCAGGGATGGAGACACCCCCCTAGTAAAAGAAGACAAAGAGAAGAACTCGCTTTAAATGTGAGGTGCATTCTACCCCTTCCATAAAACTACCACCCATATCCTACTTGCAGCAAGACAAAATATTACTAAAAATTGGAAAAATGCAGCTCCCCCCTCTATTCTGGAAGTAATTAAGCAAGTGCAAGAACATCATATGTTCAAACTTATATTGGCAAAAGATAAACAAACTCACAACAACTCTTCATTGCATGGGAACCTTGGTCAATTTGGTATAAATCCAATATCAATAAATAATGTGACTAAGTATTTTGTGGGTGCAAATTTCCTCTATTAAAATCTCCTCTCTCTACTCTCCTTCCCCTCCTCTTTTCTTCCTATCTATTACTTTCCCCTCTACCTAATATCCCAGATAAATGTGATCCCCCTGGGATTGGTTATATATACTGACAGAGAACAATAAAACGAGACGTAGGTGGGGGGGACGCAAGCTCCCCTATGGGGTGTCAGGGTGCAGGGATGGATTGTCCCCTTCCCCCCTAGAATTACATTTTGGATAAGTTCAGGGTGTAGAAACGCCTAGGAGATGGATCTAGGCAACCACCCAACCGAACAACCAATCTCTCAAGTATTCTTACTAACTGTATAAAGTATCTGTTAGCATTGGCTATACCATACCACAATGTTGTATTTGTATTTTCTCACAATGATAATATCAATAAAAAATATTGCATCATAAATGTGAGGTGCATTATTCACAATTAGAGTTGAGCGAACACCTGGACGTTCGGGTTTTGCTGGTCCGTCCGAACTTCGGGACAAAGTCCGGGTCCGGGTCCGGACGGAACCCGAACGATCGCACGGACAACGAACCCCATTGAAATCAATGGGGACCCGAACTTTTAGACACAAAAATGGCTGTAGCAAAGTCCTGGAAAGCCCCAGAGGGTTGCAAAAGGAAGTAAAATGGGGGTAAGGGTAGGGCAAGTGCCCTACAAAAAAAATGGGGACAGGGAAATAACTTTAAATATTTAAAAAAAAATAAAAACAAAAAAAAGCAAAAATGGAGGTGAATGTGGATCATCTTCAAACTGTGTCTGAAAAGTATTAATTAACGGTAGAAACCATATAACTGTTCTAAAATTATCTTCAAACTAGGGCAAGTGCCCTACAAATAAATGGGGATAGGGAAAATAAATTAAAATCAAGTAAAAAAATGGGAAGGGGGGTGGATGTGGAGTAGGAGCCTAGAGGTTGACTAGGCCGTGACCGTGGCAGTGTAGGTGGAAGTGGCGGTGGTAGAGGAGTAGGAGGAGGTAGCCAACATGGTATTTTTTTTTTGTATTGAGGCCTATTCAAAAAAAGAAGTATATGAATGGCTGTGTGAG
>BLSH010154026.1:126671-138137 GCA_018402905.1 Glandirana rugosa
CTTTAAACTTTTTCGTCAGTCTGTCAAACCTAAACGAACTCTTAGCGTATGGGGTCAATAACGTCTTTAAAAAAAGTATTATTAAAGTATTAAAGTATTGTAAAACCGAGGATCGGAAGGATAATCCCTCGAAGAACAAAACGAGTAACGGAATTACCAACACTTATCACAACTCGCTTGGGCCTGACATTGCAAGTCCAGGCATGGCTTGAAAGCCCACAGGTACCGTGCCTGGGTCTGGGCCTGTAAAGTTTTTAGCAAGCCCAAGCCAGGCCCCAAGACGATAAAATGAGGTGCACAACTCTTCGCTTCTCAACACGTGGAGTAAAATAGCAGAACCCCGGACCGAACCCGAACGATTTTTGAAATGTCCGGGTCTGGGTCCGTGCCATGGACACCCGAAAGTTCGGTACGGACCTGAACGTTACAGTCCGGGTTCGCTCAACACTATTCACAACCATTAAGGCAATGAGCAAAACAAGAAGCTCCCTAATAGGAAGGCTAGGAGCCAAAATGTTATGAAATTATGAAATTATTATGAAAAAAATTTCTGCAATAACTGGGGTATGCGATTCTCAAGCAAATCCAAACTGTCTGACTGCTTTTTCAAATTTCTGCAATAACTGGGGTATGCGATTCTCAAGCAAATCCAAACTGTCTGACTGTTAGCATTGGCTATACCATACCACAATATTGTATTTGTATTTTCTCACAATGATAATATCAACAAAAAATATTGCATCATAAATGTGAGGTGCATTATTCACAACCATTAAGGCAATGAGCAAAACAAGAAGCTCCCTAATAGGAAGGCTAGGAGCCAAAATGTTATGAACCCATAGTCATTCATGTCCTGTCTGTTTGCTTACCTCGTGGTTGTGTCAGCTTAGAGGTCGTACACATCACCACCTGTGGGCTAAGTAATTTCCTCTCAGTGAACTCCAACCCAGCCTCCAATTAAGCAAACACTATATTAGACCAGGTGCTGCAAAGTCTCCTTGCCGATCAATGTTGTGTGTGTTTGGCTTAGTGTGTGGATGTTCCTGTCGTATGCTCTGAGTCCATTTCTGTTTACCGATCTTTGGCTTGTTCTGACTATCCCTGCTTGCCTGATACCCGACCTTCGGCTTGTTCTCTTTTTCTTCTGTCTGCTTGATACCCCGACCTTGGCGTGCTCTTCCGTCTGTCCCTGTCTGTTTGTGGCCCTGACCTTTGGCTGGGCTTCTTACTTTTCTTTGCTATTCCTATGCTGCTGCTTCCTCTCTTCCACCTGTAGCCAGCGGAGCGTGAGCTAGGGGACCCCAGGGGCCGCAACCTGGATCCAGTTGCAGCCAAATCCATCCTCACCACCAGAGGCTCTGGCAAATACCTACTGGCTCTTAGACTCCGCGCCCCCGGGAAACTGATGCACTAGCTTCCTGTGTTTCAGTGCCAGTGCTCCAGGGGTCCGTCTTCCCGTACCACCCGGAGCTCATTAGATGCAGTCAGCTATAGGTCCACAACCTTAATGCTGCACTTCGCAACCTTAGCATGCGCTTCACACTTCTGTGGTGCGATTCACATCCCTGCGGTGCGCATCTGTCACCTGTCCCCAGGTGTCCTGACACAAAAGCTTTAATAATTCCTGAGGAACCAATCCAGTCTAGCCATGGTTGCCATTGTTGACAGATATGATCTCTCACTATTTTTGGTTCTAAGATTCGTTCGTAGGTAAAATGTACCTGAGCGTTGTTCACCACATCCAAAACAGTGGGTGGATCAGGTTTTTTTCATTTTCTGTTAATATTAAGTCTTGCTGACAACAATATATGAATCATTGTGTGTCTAAAATGTTTTGGATAGTGTTCCATTTCAATAGATAAGAGATAAGAGCGCTAGTCTGGGCCTTGGGGGCATTGTCATTTGGGTGATTTCAGATAGTAGATGCAAAATTGCTGTCCAATAGAGTGTCAATTTGGGGCATTTCCAGAATATATGGAGCATGTCCCCCCTTTCTCCACACATCCTCCAGCATTTGTCATCTAGTTTCTGGTTGACTCTAAACACTCTATCAGGAATAAGGTACCAACATTGTGTTAATTTTATTTACAGTTCCCAGAGGGTTAACCACTTAAGGTCCATAAAGATTTCCCATGTTAGGTCCAGAGCACTTTTTGCCATTTGGCACTGCGTCGCTTTAACTGACAATTGCACGGTCGTGCGGCGTTGTACCCAAACTAAATTTGCGTCTTTTTTTCCCCACAAATAGAGCTTTCTTTTGGTGGTATTTGATCCCCTCTGCGTCATTTCTGATCGCTGCTATAAACAAAAAAAGAGCAATAATTTTGCAAAAAAAAAAAACAATATTTCTTACTTTGTGCTAAAATACATAAAAAAAAATTAAAATAAAAAAGCAAATATATTCATCAGTTTTGGCTGAATTATATTTCCTCATATTTTTGGTAAAAAAAAAATTGCAATCGGCATTTATTGATTGGTTCGCACAAAAGTTGCCTTGTTTACAAACCATGAGAATTAATTTCTGGCGTTACATTTTTTTTTATACTAGTAGCGGCAGCGATCTGCGATTTTTATCGGGACTGCGATATTGGGGAGGACATGTCGGACATTTTTGACACTTTTTTGGGACCAATGACATTTATACAGCGATCAGAAATTTAAATGTCCACTGATTACTGTATGAATGTCATTGGCAGTGAAGGGGTTAACTTGCAGGGGGAGATCTAGGGGTTAACTGTGTTCCCTAGGCGTGTTCTAACTGTGAGGGGGTTGGGCTGCCAGGGGCATAAGAGATCTAACTGATCCCAGTGACAGGGATCAGTAGATATCTTTGACATGCTGCCTGACAGAGCCGGGAACCGCCGTGTTTACATCGGCGGTACCCCGTCTTTATTCTCTGCCAGGCAATCGCGGCTCGCCAGCGGAGATCGCGCTCGCTCAAGCCGCGGCCACACTCCTGCAGAGTACAGCGGGCATAAAGAGTGCGCCGCCATTTATAGATGGTTATTCGCGGGGCAGAGCCACTCAGCAGCAGTACGCGACATGGTCGGGAAGCGGTTAAGCAGCATGTGTGTCCCCCAACGGCGTCATCTGTGATGAAACACATAGGGTGGGGCGTAGGAGAGTGACATCATCACGCACATGGAGTTGATTGAATTCCAGGTCCAAACTGCTAGCCCATAGGAAAGCCAAGTTACAAGCTATGTATTGATGCCTGACTGCTGTTTTTTCACAAATTGAGGCTGCACATCCTTTATAGGCTTTGTGGAGGAGATACATTTGCCAGTGAGAGGCTTTAACCCCTCATGCACTGAATGACCATTTGTAATAAAAATGGCCATTGGGATTCGGTTGGGGGCTGAAGTGAGTCCTTTTGAATTAAGGTTCACTGTGCATGAATTTGTTTTAAGCAGAAATTTGTTTCAAGCACTTGGGTGTCTCTTTTCCTGAGTTTGTGAAGATTATTTCACTTATATTTAATATATTTGTAAACTTTATGGGAACATTAAGGCCTCATACACACGGACGTTTTTTAACGCCGGCGTTTTCTGGCTGTTTTTGCAGCTCTCCATGTTAGTCAATGGCCCCATAAAAATGCCGACGTCTTTGAGCTGTAGGTGGCGTCGGCGTTAGTGAGCTGAAACTAGAACCCACGGCCAGCGCGTTCCGAGGCTGTAACGTTTTGGCATTTTTTGACGCCGACGCCACAATATGCCAACAAACGCCACCTAATATTATACTGGCGTTTTCCGGCGTTTTTTGACAACGACGTTTTTAGGTTGAAAAATAGCAGAGGGATGATTTTTTTTAAAAAAACGCCTATTGACGCCGACGCTCACTAACGCTCAAAAACGCCGATGCATAACGCCACAAAACGCAGACTTTTTTTCCTTGACGTTGGGCCCGACGTTTTGTTTATTTTTTTAGAAACGTCCGTGTGTATGAGGCCTTAAAGTTGGATCTTTAACCACTTGCCGACCGCCGATTGGCATCTGACGGCGGCAAAGTGGCTCGTTCCCGCAATCGGCATCTGACGGCGGCTGCGGGAACGAGTTTAGTGAGCGCGCGTGCGCCGCCGGAGGCGCGCCCGCGCGCTCACTGTGTCCAGGGGGGGCCAGGGAGCGGGTGCGGCGGCTTCGATTGCCGGTGTAGTGAGTTTTCTATTTAACCACTTGCCGACCGTCAACCGCATATCATGCATATCATGCACTGTGAGCGCGCGCGCGCCGCCGGTGGCACGCCCGTGCGCTCACTGTGTTCGGGGGGGCCAGGGAGCAGGTGCGGCGGACTCGATCTCCGCCGGCTGCCTGCGATGCTCCCCCACAGTGAAAGAACGGAGGTCCGTGTAAGTAAACACGGATCGCCGTTCTGTCAGAGGGGGAAGGGCTGTGATCACAGCCTTCCTGCATATGGAAGCTGTGATCGCTCCCCTTCCCCTGCTAGGGCAGCCCTCAGGGAACACAGTTAACCCTTAGAGCGCCCCCTGCAGGTTAACTCCTTCACTGCCATTGGCATTTACACAGTAATCAGTGCATTTTTATAGCACTGATCACTGTATAAATGCCAATGGTCCCAAAAAAGTGTCAAAATGGTCCGATATGTCCGCTGCTATATCGCAGTACCACTAAAAATCACAGATCGCCGCCATTACTAGTAAAAAATGTAAAAAAAATAAAAGCCCCAGAAATTAATTCTCATCCTCTGTAAACGCGGCCACTTTTGCGCAAACCAATCAATAAACGCCAATTGCGATTTTTTTTTTATCACAAATATGAGGAAGAATATAAATCGGCCAAAACCGATGAAAAAAAATGTTTAGCAAAAAGTAAGAAATTTGTTTTTTTTGTCGCTCTTCTTTTGTTTATAGCGGCGATCAGAAATGACGCAGAGGTGATCAAATACCACCAAAAGAAAGCTCTATTTGTGGGAAAAAAAGGACGAAAGTTTTGTTTGGGTACAACGTCGCATGACCGCGCAATTGTCAGTTAAAGCGACGCAGTGCCGAATCGCAAAAAGGGCTCTGGTCCTAAAGTGTGAAATCCTTCCGGGGCTGAAGTGGTTAAAATGAATATATGGACTTCAATACTCAAAGTCAAAGTGCCCACATTACCATAATTAATTGCAAATCTAGGTATTTTAAATGGAACGTTTTAAGGTACTAAAAATGTCTCAATCAGTACTATTTATAAAATTCAACATTTTATTAATGAGATATATACAAGAATATACATTGGAAAGCACAAAACCTTTGGTACATTTGACACCATGTTGTAATATAAGTAATGCTTTTAAAGTAAAGCATCATCTTACAATATTCCTGCAGGTGCATTCGTTTTACAATGACAACAATAGTGAAGAGATGACTGCTCACTTCATTGAACATTTCAGTTTCATAAGGAGAAATGTTCAAATTTCAGTGTTTTTGATTTGATTACATTATTGAATACATTTTATTACTATTATGTTATTATTTTTGATAATTATTGTTATTTATTATATTATAATTTATGATTTCGTGTTTCAAACTTTATCATACCCGGGATGTCTACTAGACTCTTGTTTGGACAGATTTAAGTGAGTTATTCCTAAGAATTACAGACCTACAATATAAAACACCAAATTTCTATGCAAAACAACGTACCGCTTCTAGACGCAAAAATCTTACATAATCATCCCGCCAGGGAGGTTAAATTCCTCACAATCCAGCCTAATTTTGCCATCCCCAACGATGCCAAATCTGTAAATTTTCCCAAAATGTCTGGGAAATGAAAAATCTCAGTTTTGCTATTCCCTACTGTTTTTCACTACAAGTAGGAAGAAAAAACCTAGGTCATGTGCAGCTATATCTGCCTGTTAATAAAACCTTCTAATGTTTCACCGGTTCCAAGTAGGTGATGTATAGCGTTGTTGGCTTTGTTCATATCTCCATGGATCTCATGTACATGTAAAGATGAAAACAGAAATGGAGCGCATATCGTCTGGCTGAGATGTGAAGTTGTCACAGAGTCAGATGTAAATACCGAGCTGTCAAATGGTCAGCCGCTCCATGACAACTTACAGCTCATAATGATGAGTAGACAAGAGGTAAGAGAACCAGATAACTGATCTGCAGCTACCTAGAAACTGGAGACACCTAGAAGTGAAAAGCGAGTGAGCTGTGTAAATACCACAAAGGGAAGTAGGGGAAATCGTTGCTCCAAATACCGGTTGCTATTTAACCACTTCAATACTGGGCACTTAAACCCCCTTCCTTCCCGGACCAATTTTCAGCTTTCAGCGCTGTTGCAGTTTGAATGACAATTGCGCAGTCATGCGACACTGCACCCATATGAAATTTTTATCATTTTTTTCACACAAATAGAGCTTTCTTTTGGTGGTATTTAATCACCCCTGGGTTTTTTATTTTTTTGCACTATAAATTAAAAAAAGACTAAAAATTTTCAAAAACAATGCATTTTTCTGCGTTTCTGTTATAAAATTTTGCAAATAAGTAATTTCTCTTCATAAATTTTGACCAAAAATGATACTGCTACATTTCTTTGGTAAAAATAACCCAAATTGGAGTTTATTTGGTGTTGGCGGACAGACAGATGTGATGGGGACATACAGATGTTTTGTGTATGGTGACAGATGTGACGGGGACAGACAGATGTTTTGTGTATGGTGACAGATGTGACGGGGACAGACAGATATTTTGTGTATGGTGACAGATGTGACGGGGACAGACAGATGTGTTGTGTATGGTGACAGATGTGACGGGGACAGACAGATATTTTGTGTATGGTGACAGATGTGATGGGGACATACAGATGTGTTGTGTATGGTGACAGATGTGATGGGGACATACAGATGTGTTGTGTATGGTGACAGATGTGACGGGGACAGACAGATATTTTGTGTATGGTGACAGATGTGATTGGGGACATACAGATGTGTTGTGTATGGTGACAGATGTGATGGGGACATACAGATGTTTTGTGTATGGTGACAGATGTGATGGGGACATACAGATGTTTTGTGTATGGTGACAGATGTGATGGGGACATACAGATGCTTTGTGTATGGTGACAGATGTGATGGGGACATACAGATGTTTTGTGTATGGTGACAGATGTGACGGGGACATACAGATGTGTTGTGTATGGTGACAGATGTGACAGGGACATACAGATGTTTTGTGTATGGTGACAGATGTGATGGGGACAGACAGATATTTTGTGTATGGTGACAGATGTGACGGGGACATACAGATGTTTTGTGTATGGTGACAGATGTGACGGGGGCATACAGATGTTTTGTGTATGGTGACAGATGTGATGGGGACATACAGATGTGTTGTGTATGGTGACAGATGTGATGGGGACATACAGATGTTTTGTGTATGGTGACAGATGTGACGGGGACATACAGATGTTTTGTGTATGGTGACAGATGTGATGGGGACATACAGATGTTTTGTGTATGGTGACAGATGTGATGGGGACATACAGATGTGTTGTGTATGGTGACAGATGTGATGGGGACAGACAGATGTTTTGTGTATGGTGACAGATGTGACAGGGACAGACAGATGTTTGGGGACTGTGACAAATGTTTTGGGGACATACAGATGTTTTGGGGACTGTGACAGATGTTTTGTGTATGGTGACAGATGTTTGGGGACTGTGACAGATGTTTTGGGGACTGGGACAGATGTTTTGTGTATGGTGACAGATGTGATGGGGGTCATACAGATGTTTTGGGGACTGTTTTATGGGGACACTTATGTGTATGGGGACAGGGGTATCAGTGTGCTTGGTGCACTGTGTGGGGGGCGATCTGTGACAGCTTTCTGCATGAAATCCTCATCATACAGAAAGCTGTCACAGAGCTGCACCTCCCCCCCCTTCACCCCCCCCCCCCCGCACTGACCTCTCACTGAGCTCGGCGGGGGGGGGGGAGAACTGTCACAGAGATGTTCGTCTCTGTTTACAATGTGACGGCTGTGATTGGACACAGCCGTCACATGATCGGGAGGGCCAGTCACTGCGCCCGTATCCCGATCTCTGCTCAGCTGGATCCTGTGATCATAATGATCACAGGATCCAGCAGCAGCGCGGCGCGTGGCCGTGCTGCGAGTTCCCGTTCTGCATGACATAAATACACGTCCTGTCAGAGCGGGGAAGCTCCCACCCGGCCGTATATATACAGTGGCCAGGTGGGAGGTGGATAACAAAAATTCTGTGACTGCTGTTGAGCATTTCACAGCTCAGTGTTCACACCCAGCTTGGCAACAAGCTTGACATCTCAGCCAGCCTGTTCAGGCCTTCTGCCTCGTTCTGAGGACTCCATCATCCCTGTTCTTTGATGGTGCCCAGTACATTTGGGTGTAATTTAGAGATGGCTCAGGCGTGTTCGAAACTACATAGTAGAAATACAAAACAATGACCCCTGCGCAATAGTATGAGGGGGGAAGAGTTGGTCTTGCTGCCTTCCGTGGATAGGGGTGTCCCAGATGACACTATATATTAGAAGAAAAAGAAGGTGCACTGGCCTAGTGCATTATCCCAGGGTAAAATTTATTAAAAAAGAGATTAAAAATACTCACAAACATATGATGATAATACGCATGAAGCCCCTAGCATGGGGTGAATGGACATATCTTGGCAAAAGTCCTGGACCGTGATGGAGAGGACGTGAGAGCTGCACCAGCTAACATGTTTCGAAGGCCATGCCTTCTTCCTCAGAGCGGTACATGCCCGATCCTGCCAGGACGCAGACACCGCACAGCGATAATCAAAGGCAGTGAGACATTTCCCGACCTGTGCAGCTGTGGACAGGAAATGTCTCACTGCTTGTGATTAGCGATGTGCGGTGTCGGCTTCCTGGAGGCATCGGGCATGTGGGGTTTCAAACACGCCTGAGCCCATCTCTAGTGTAATTTCTATTTCATTTGAACGCCTAGTACCTCTCCTTCTCTACCCTGATGAAGAGCCATGGATCATATTAGTTATTACAGGTACTTTTATAGCACCGTCAATTTTACACAGCACTGTGCATACACTATATTGTCAAAAGTATTGGGACCCCTGCCTTTACACACTCATGAACTTTAATGGCATCCCAGTCTAAAGCCCCATACACACTATACAATTTTCCTGTAGACTTTTGTCTTCAGTTTTACCAAAACCATGTAATAGGAGGTCCAACCTTTAGAGTTTAAATTTGCATGTAATCAGGCAGGCCCTTCGACTACATGATTTTGGTAAATCTGAAGACAAAAGTCTGCAGAAAATTGTATAGTGTGTATGGGGCTTTAGTCTGTAGGGTTCAGTATTGAGTTGGCCCACCCTTTGCAGCTATAACAGCTTCAACTCTACTGGGAAGGCTGTCCACGAGGTTTAGGAGTGTCTATGGGAATGTTTGACCATTCTTCCAGAAGAGCATTTGTGAGGTCAGGTACTGATGTAGGACAAGAAAACCTGGCCTGAAGTCTCCGCTCTAATTCATCCCAAAGGTGTTCTATCAGGGTGAGGTCAGGACTGTCAAGTTCCTCCATCCCAAATCAACCATGTCTTTATGGACCTTGCTTTGTGCACTGGTCCAAATCATTTGGCGGAGGGGGGATTATGGTGGGGGGTTGTTTTTCAGGGGTTGGGATTGTCCCCTTTGTTCCCCTTAGTTAGTCATGGATTAAATCAAGAATTTAATTTCAGCTTTTTATGTTATACAGATTTATTGTACTCCGGAGCTGTTGCACAGGATAGGTAGGAGATAAAACTCTGAATGCGCAAGATGTGCTCAATCCCCTGGCTCTTATTTGCACCTTTTTTTGAGATGTCTAAAGCTGTTCGGGTACTGGCAGGAAGTTCTGGATGGACTAAACTCTGTATATGAAACCAGGCCGACTCCAGATCCCGTTGTATGGCTTCTGGGATACATAAATTCTAATAGCATGGATCATAACCAAATAGTTTCCAGATCTCTTTTCATAGCACAAAAGCTGATGGGTTTCACCCAACCCTCCTATTTTTGGGGACTAGATTAGGGAGTCGGAAAAATATGTAATGTACTTATATTCCACGTAATAATCTTAGCAAGTTTGAAAAAAATCTAAAGAGAGTGGAGACGCATCATGTTCTAATCCTAATTTAAACCTTTAATATTGGGCATGCATGTAGGGATGGTTTGGTAAAGATGCACTTAATATCTGCCCCAGGGTATCTCTGAATGCTTCTGAATATCTATAAATATATTTTTTGATTATATATTATATTTTGGGAAATCTAGATGATGATGTATCAAATGTATGGATGCTGATACTGCTTGGAATGGTGTTTTTATCTTGGTCAGAACATTAATTTATTCCTTTTTTTTGTTGTCCTATTTTACTGGTTGGTTTTGTCGTTGTTTAAAAAATTTCAAAATAAAATCTGAATTAATAAAAAAGGAAATTAATTGAAGGAGCAAAGACTTCAAGGTTCAAGAGAAATAAGAGACAAGGCAAGATTGCCCTCAGAGATCAGAAAGGGAGCTGTCCAGCATCTCAGGTGGCTCAGCGAAGAGAGCTCCATCCACACACCACAGAGGTCATAGGTTCAGACCTGGGCCCTGCGCCTTGCTCTCCAACTGGCCCTCCTTTCCCCTCCCCTGGAGATGCTCTCCAGCCATATTTTACATTTTCTTTTTTAAAACCTACCTTGTTTGGGGATCTTCAGGTTGATCACATGACACGCAGGGTCCTCTTCCTCTTCACATCTCCCAGCAGTGGGCTGCTCCTAATTATACAGATACAATAGAAAAAAGGTGCAGCGCTAGTTCAATCAATAAATCGACAGTCTATTAGTCAATACATCCAGGGAATGATAGGTGTTCAAGGATGAAATCACACAGGAAGAAAGTCCCAATCCGTGTCAGGGAGGAAATGAAAACACTCAGGTGCCACTCAACACCCCTGCTGATATACTCTTACCAGAGAGCATGCGACCCCCTGATAAGAGTGGTCTAACACGCTTTGTTTACAAGTGAGATGGTCTCCCTTCCTGCTGCTGCAATCAGGTAGTCTCCCCTCCTGCCGCTGCAAACACTATCGACTCTTGTCCCCACTGTGGATACCTCCAAGTCACTCCAATGGATGGCTCACCCAGACATATAGGAAATAAAGGTCCCAATAGTGTAATACTGTTTGCATAAGTTTAATAGTAAAATAGAGTAACACTTACAAACGATTCGTCTTTGATAAAGCATAAAACGACATCCACCAGATTCAAAAATGGCCGCGCTGCAGCCGCGCATGCGCAGTAGCTAGACGTTGGTAACGCAGGAGTGGTCAATGTGCGGGCGTCCCTACCGGTTTCGTCATACGTGACGTCATCAGGGATACGCCCACACATTTTGACCACTGGATTTATACCTAACAGAAGCCCGGGAGGGCCAATCAGCTCTCGTCTAACAGGTTCTCCATACTTCCGAACCTCCTATCAGTAA
>BLSH010154026.1:202224-224398 GCA_018402905.1 Glandirana rugosa
AGGAGGAGATTTATTGATCTATAAAATAAAATAATATATAAATGTATATAAATATAGATAGTACAGTCATTGTGATAAGTTGTGATATCCTATAACGAGGAGGGAGGAGGGGAAGGAGAAAGGAGGGGGGGGGGATACTCTGTTGAATAAACAAGACAAATTTAACACATTTAATCCTATGTATCATACCTTAAATGTATCTATGCAGCTCACACTCGCAAATTTATAACAATAATAATAAATTATATAGATAGTGTATATGTATGCTGTCGAACTCCGGACGTAGATATGCGCCTACAGGCCCATGGGAGACAACACCACTAGATGGGAATAAGATGGATTAGGGGACATTGTAGCAATATTCTATAGTGTTGAATATTATTACTGACATGATAGATATAAATATATGTAAATATATAATAAAATAAAATATCTAGTTATTTAGAGGAGGAAACTTACAAGAATTATAATGAACAAATGGTGAGCTTCTTCCCCTTACATTGCATGTATGTGGACTTCATAGGTAACGTGTATATTATGTATACATATGAATTGCCTTTGTGTGATTGCTTTGTCCTCAGAGATGCTAGTAATACCCTGGGAATACCTCTGAAAAACATATAATCTCCAGATTTAATAAGATCACTGGGATATACACTGTTATACTTTTTGTAAGATCCTTCCTCAAAATAACTGGATATTTCAAGGGTTCCCATCCTTGGAACGAGGCTTGGTAGAGCCGCGGCCATATTCATAAAATGTCCCCGATGATGTCACATATGACAAAACATGTAGGACTTAGCCTATGTCTGAACTCCCCATGCCAATTGAGGTTGTATACAAGCAGTGGTGTATCATCCATGGGTGCAGGGTGTTCACTGAACACGGCCCCTGAGGGGTGGGGAGGCCCACTGTACTCTGACCCACACTGCACCCATGGATGATCTCTCCCTGGTTGACAGCCGGGGATGATCGGTGCGGTGTGGGCTTGCACACGGACCCACTAATTTCATGATACGCCCCTGTATACAAGTCATTTTTATCCCAAGAACTACCATTTTAACCGCTGATTATTTACTGGATTGCTGTAAGTGTTTAGTAACCTTTTCTCAAAATAAAAGTGTTTTACACTATGTGGACCCATTTTTCTTTCTTATTGATCACGTCTGAGGAACACCAGAGCTTTGTTTGGTCAGCCATGTTACCTTCCTTTCCGGTCTAACCACTGAGGGATTTGCTTTGAGTGCTGGATCATTATTTAAATGCCTGTCTAGACTCCTATAACGTGGAGTCTAGAGATCTGGTAAGCTCACATCCTGTTTATTATCACGGTGGAGGTGCACCAGGTGGATATTCATCTAAACAAACCTATTTTGTTGGACACAATTTCAATTAACTTTTTTTTCCATCTGTCACTATGCACTTTAGTGTTCAAGCACTATATGGACTTTATTTTAGTGATATAATTTGAACTTCATTTATTTAGCGCTGCAACGTTTATTATATACTGTATATGTTTTTGCACAATTTTTTCTGTTGTTATATTTGCAAACAGCTTTAATTCACTTAGGTTATTATCACCTGTGCAGTAATATTTTTTACTTTTTGCAAGACTTGACTCAATACATTTCTCAGGTTGCTATTGTTACCTCATCAAGAGTTTCAGTGGAGGAAAGATCGATATTAAATCATCAAATACATTGTACAAAAAAAAGGCAAAACTATCTTTAAAAAAAATCACTTATACAACAGGCAACACGATAACACCACCGTAAGAAGTTAAATATATATATATATATATATATATATATACATCTATAGGGTGTCATTTCACCAAACCGTTGCACCAATGGCATGGTCACCCATCGCCCCTCTTCATCAGTGGCAGGTACAATAGCAATCCAAAGGGGACAAAGCCCCTCTTGAATAACAGCAGGGTGACTCTAAAACAATAACAATAATCCCCATTAGCCCACAATAGCCATATATATATTCTTATGAATGTAGATTCAACAACCATGTATTATTAATACATTTGTGCAAAAATATGAAGATAAGTAAGAATAAAAGCAATGAAAGACCAATAAAAAGTCCATATATGTGAAATATAGTACAAAACATCCCAAAATTGACAATATTGAACTGTGAATCAATCGGAACAATAATTACTCTCCAAGTGAATGACACCAGTGCTCACACACTCCTTACCAGATGGAGAGGTCTCAATAATCAGGGATCAATTGCACTTTGCTATGATACAACCACAATATCAGCAATGGTAATTCAGGTTTGACAGGGATCCAGACAGATGGAAAGACCACAACTTATAGAGATCAAATGTGCCTCATGGTGACCTAACCACAACATCTCCAATAGCTACTTAAGTCTGTTATGGCTCCATTCATCTGGCATATAAGGTATACGCATAGTGCAGAAAATTTTTGTTGATGAGTGTATTCTGATGGCAGGGAAGCCTCCCCTTGTCAGAATACAATAAAAAAAAGAAAACACAGTATATATTTTTAAATATTGTTAATGTTAGGTCCTGACCAAAATAATAAAGAAAATATGAAACATCATACATTCTTTAACTTTGCCAAATCACACTTGTGTTGATTGCTCATTTTTTTCAGTTCCTGTACAGTGTAGATTCAGTCTGGTTTCAGGTTAGAGTCATAAGCTGTGGATATGGCTGTTCCGAACCATATTACCCTGGGGTGTACTGTATACCCTGGTGGCAGCCTACCAACATTGTAGCAGGATCCCCCTGAACCAAACATTCAACGATGTCCCAGGTATTTCCCCACCAACACTGAAATGTGGCTTCAATAGCCAGGGAGGAAGCATGCAGTACTTACACCTTCACTGGACCATCTTGTTCATAGTTTCTCTTTTGTCCTACTATCTATAACCAGTTACTGTCCACCTATATAATCAGCATACTGCAATAAAGGGCTTAATGGACCACAGAGTCCACATCCAAACTTCCTACTACAGTTAGAAGAATAAACACATATAACAGTCATAAGCATACGTGAAGGTGATTCCCAAAGTATAGCTGTTACAAAACTCGACTAAGGGGAGCACCTAAGAGGAATTCCCATGCCAAATGATAACAATATTGTCAATATAACAACTGAAAAATATTACTTGGGAAGCAAAGAGAATATTATTCAATAGATAGTTATATACCCAATATCCCATAATGAGGTTGGCAAAACGTGGCGTTAAACTCGCACCCATAGCTGTTCCTCTGATTTGTAGATAATATTTGTTTTCAAATATAAAATAAGTATTCCAAACAGAACTTTTTGAAATAAATGGAGTCTGTTTCATCCCAGTAGCTGGGGAATGACAGCTCTGAAACCAGAAGTGACAAAATGACCATTGTTTCCAGGTTCATTCCTCACATAGGAGATCAGGGAATGGGTGTGTCTCAGTCTCCTCTAGATCTAAAAATTCTGGCTGTTTACCACAGTCCTTCATGGAGAAATAGTAGAGCTCAAGAACTACTTTGGAAAGCAGTGATCACTTTTACTGAACAGCCAATCACCAGCTGTACAAATGATAAACCAACATCTTAACATTCAATCTTACTCCATAATGTTTGTTGAGCTTTAAAAATGATACAAAGCTTTTAACTGCTCCAAGTCCAAGAAATGTTAAAATTCTAAGGGTATGGAGTCATTAATGCTTCTAGTGTGGTCATGTAAAAGTCTTCCAGGGGAACTTTGGAGGACCTAGTATTTATAGTTCTCACATACCTGGTTATCGGCCGAAGTGCCTTGCAGCACCAAAATGCCGAAGTCCTTGCGGCACTCCTGAAGGTGGAGACCAAAGAAGCATGGGTTGCCAACTGTAAACTTGCCTGAAGATCTGAGTAGATAAATCACCAGAAGGAGACTTGACCATGCAGCATTGTCAGCAGGGCAGAAGACATTCTAAATAAGCGGGTGAAGTCTTGACAGTGCAGAGGTTACCAGTAAGATAAAAGTAACTCTAGATGCACAGTCGGATCTTAACAGGTGAGTGGTACAGGAAGCAAAGTCAGAAGCCAGAACCAGAATCATGCAGGGGGTCAGTCAGGAACAGGAGCAAAAGTGTGGCCAAGATCAAGCAAGGTCATACACAGGAGGCAGACAGTAAGCGAAGTCTATGAAACAAGCCAGGGTTAGAGCCAGGAGAGAAGCCAAGACAAAAAAAACGATTAAAAAAAAGTTTATCTTGCACTTTGCAGCTTTCGAGAAAATATGGGATAAATCCACATAGTCCTGGGTCTTATATTATTCTAAATGCCATAAAGCCATACACCGGACAGAAAATGAGGCGAAAGACAAGGCAAATTTGTGCAGTGGCCCAGTGTAGTTTTTGCTTCGCCAGGCATTCTAGCTGCAAAACAGTATGGCAGAGTTTTTCCTGTGATGAGTAGGAGGATGAGTACGTTGAGAAGGTGGTAGGGGTGACTGTGCTGTTATGAGCACCATGGTTCAAGACATCAGGTAACACCAACAGCTTCACCAGGGTGCCCCATCCTGCATCCTTCCCAGCCACCAAGATATACACCTAGTGCATGATGAAAAAGATGTAGTATCCCTGCCCATGCTTGCTGTACCATGGTCATGCGGACCCTGCCACTGACAGCATGGTCTACTGACATTAATACATTATTATTATTATTATTATTATACAGGATTTATATAGCGCTAACAATTTACGCAGCGCTTTACAACTTGAGGGTAGACAGTACAAATACAATACACTTAAATACAGTAGGAATCAGAGGGCCCTGCTCGTTAGAGCTTACAATCTAAGAGGGAGTGTCAAGAGATACAAGAGGTAATAACTGTGGGGGCTGTGCTGATGGAGAAGATAAATGTAGAGTTGTTAGGTGGGGGCCAGATAGGCTTCTCTGAAGAGATGAGTTTTCAGGGATCGTCTGAAGGTGGACAAACTAGGAGAAAGTCGAACAGATTGGGGTAGAGCATTCCAGAGGATGGGAGAGGCTCTGGAGAAGTCCTCGAGGCGAGCATGGGATGAGGTGACAAGGGTGCTAGAGAGGAGGAGGTCTTGGGAGGAGCAAAGAGATTGATTTGGTTGGTATTTTGAGACCAGGTTAGTGATGTAGCTGGGGGCCAGGTTGTGAATGGATTTATAAGTTATTGTTAGGACCTTGAATTTAATACGTTGGTTGAGTGGCAGCCAATGTAGAGATTGACATAGGGGTGTAGCAGATGCCGAGCGGTTTTTAACATTTTAACATTACCTTTCAAATGCTGGTGAAGGAAAGAGATGACTTTCTGGGCAAAAATGGAGGCTAGGTACCTGCCACTGTGGTGTAGCACCGTCCATAAACTTATAGAAGGGGCCTAACTCATAGAGCTAGAATGAGAGCAGTTGCAAAGCCAGCAGTTTTGTCAGGCTAGGATTGAGATGCATTATGATTAGTTGGTTGGTACGGCAGTAAAATTGTACATTAGTTCACCTGGTTCACAAACCATGGACAGGCTGGGTTCTCTTCAAATCTATGCACAATAAGTCCCAAACCCAAATCTTATTCCTAATCATTACTGAATACATTCTCAAAGCCTCTACATTGCACATCTGTGCTTTGTAAAGTTCTCTTGAGCCTAGACTCAACTGATTACCCATTTTATTTGGAAAAATGAGCAGAACTCCTTGGATCCTTCTTTGACCAGCAGAAAGGCAACACCTCGTGTTACTGTTACACACTTTTTCTTTGAACTCTACCATAAAAGAATAAACGCATTAACGTGATTGTAAACGATCCCCTTGTAAAACAGCCCATTCAGTTTAAAATAGAAATGAAAGGCAAAGCATTTTTGTATAGGTATAAAAAAAAATATAAATACCTTTTTTTCCTTTTTTTATAAGTGATCACCTTTCCTCTGTTTTAGCTGCATAAGAGCTGGGGGGAGGAGAGCAACAGTACCCTGAGCTTCCCAGTGAATGGCTGTGCAACAGGGGCATGTCAGGACCAGTCTGATCATTGGAGGAGAGTACACTGAGTTCCCAGCATAGCTAGAGAACTTTTTAATAGGAAAGCAGAGGGACTAGCAGGACCACCAGGGATTTCACGTAAAGGAAGCAATACAAAGATAACAGGAGACTTTCTCATACAAGTACATGGTACAGCAGGCACATATCAAAAATATAAAGTGTTGGGGTAACAAACACTTTAAGCTTCTATTATGCTTGTAGGCAACTGCAGTCTATTTTTTTCCACTTCAGATGCAGCTTATCCACAATGGCAATGCAGGTGCAGGAGGAAGTCTAGAGCCTAATTTCTCTATGCTCACCTCAGTCCCAGAGAGGCAGCATCCGATTGGATGCTGATGTACCATGCGACTTTGCCGGCCATCTTGGGTCAGGCAGAATCTTTTTAGGCTCCTGGGTTTGGCACACATTTTATTAGACAGATTAGGGATAAGTCATCTGTCTGTCAGGGACGATACTTAACATCAAGAAGGGGCTCCAGACAAATAGGGAAAGTGCAGGACCATGCCATCCATCCTGGAAACCTCCCCACTTGGGTACAGACCAGCCAAGCAGCATTCCTCCCCTTGAGACAGACGCTGTCGGCACACCTGAGAGCTACTGCAACTACTCATAGCTGTACATCCTGTGAGTGCACCTGGTCGGATCATGTTCCCGTTGGGGTTGTTGTGCATTACTGAACTCCAATTTTAATACAGTTCTGTTTTCTACAAGAGGACTCTGCATATTTACTGCTGCTCCACCTCCCCACAGGCTGTTATCACATTTCTCCTCAGCTGCTTATCCTGTAATTCCTTTTCATTGTGGTGACATTGCCACTCAAGAAGCACTTAAATTGCCCTCTGGTAGGACTATATAATCCTGGGTGGATGTCCAAAATTACAACAGCTGAGTGGTTAGCACTTACGCCTAGCAGCACTAGGGTCATTGATTTGAATCCCAACCATGTAGCTTCCTGCACAGAGTTTGCATGTTCTACCTGCGCCTTTGTTGGTTTCCTCCCACACTCCAAAGACATGCTGGTAGGTTAATTGGATCCTGTCTAAATTGGTCCTAGTATGTGTATGCATGAACATTAGAGAGGGATCTTAGATTGTAAGTTCCTTGAGGGCAGGGACTGATGTGAATGTTCTATATACAGGCGGTCCCCTAGTTAAAAACATCCAACTTACGAACGACTCCTACTTACAAACGGAGGGAGACAACAGGAAGTGAGAGGAAATCTCCCCCTAGGAAGGGAAATTCACTCCTGTAAGAGTTATTATGGGAAAAAGGGGTCTCCACTGATGCTTTATCACCAATCCTTGTTTCCACAACAACCCAAATTTTTCAAAATCCAATTATCATTGGGACAGGAAGGGAGGTGAAATCTTCTGAACAGAAACATAGACAACAAAACAAACATTACAGGGGGGTTACCCCTTCCCTATGCTATCCAAAAAGCTTAAAAATATTTTGTTTGGCTGAAGCTTCACTTAAAAATGTCCCTATTCCCACTTTCAAACAAATTCAACTTAAGAACAAACCTACAGTCCCTATCTTGTTTGTAACTCGGGGATCGCCTGTATATATATTCAATTTGGGTGAGTCACCCCGTTTGGTATTTCAGGCAATCTTCCTGGAGCTGTGTCACAGTGGGCTCCCAATGTTCCACCACAAATAAATAAAAATAAAAGTCGGGACACGTCCTCCAATGTGATAAATTTACTGAAAAATGTCTTCATACATGTCGTTCAGCTCAGCTGACTACAGTTTGAACAATCTCTGTTCTTCATCAAAGCTGTATGTGTACTTCACCACACCAAACTTGAAACCTAATTAGTACTTAACAGGGTGTGACCACACAGGTGCATCTCCCATCACCTTTCCAGTTCTAAATGAACCCTTCACATGTTTTATTTTGTTACCATCAAAAACAATGCAAACACTGACATAAATCATATGCAAACCAAAAAATAATAAACTTGAATAAGTATCAAATTCATGCGAAAAAATGTGCAAAAAAAATTGAAAAACAGAAAAATAAAACAAGCAAATTACAAAACACAAATTGGTTAACATGAACTAGATCCACCCAGCCGACCCACAATAGGATTCATAATATTCCTCTATCTGTAGGATTATAGGTAGCATTCTGAACTTTCAGCACGTCGATGCTGATATTGCCATCATTTATTTTTCACCTAAAACAAACCATGAAATTAATTACCATCAATCTATTTACAAAAACAGGTACGGATCATAATCCCAGTTCCTACCCTGGGGATATAATGAATTAAATCTGTTAATCCACCAGACCTCCCTTTGCTTAAGTTTTAAAATTCAATCGCCACCCCTCCTATCTCTACATACCTCCTCCAAAACCAAAAATCTGAGATCCGAATCCCTATATTAACCCACAAATATAATCAGTGCAGTACAGGGATATAAAATATTAACTAAATGCAGTGAAAAAAACAATATGATTGAATAAAATGTTAATGGCCCTCAATTGGGCTAATAGTGATTTCTGCCAAACACCCTTCAGAGTGTATCCACGTGTGACTCTCTATGCAAAATCCATAACCAATGCTGGTGTAGTGCAACCCAAGATGAAAACAAAAAGTTCATCAAAGTCCAAAATTGTGAAAAAAGTTCCACCGTTGTGCAGCTATATGTGGTGATTCATAGTGTCATCATAATATCCAGTGACTTCAGTGACCTCCACCATTGGCTACAATGCCTGCTCACCTCAGAATATTGACCCCCACTACAGAGCCTCACACGCCTGACACAATGTCTCTCCGACTGACATCAGCCACCTACTGTCCCTGGATACCACCGATTTCCTCATGGAATCACGATTATGAACCAGTCTTAGTCTGCAGGGTTCAATATTGAGTTGGCCCACCCTTTGCAACAAAAACAGCTTCAACTCTTCTGGGAAGGCTGTCCACAAGGTCTAGGCGTGTGTCTATGGGAATGTTTGACCATTCTTCCAGAAGCGCATTTGTGAGGTCAGGCACTGATGTTGGGCAAGAAGGCCTGGCTCACCATCTCAGCTCTAATTCATCCCAAAGGTGTTTGGGTTGAGTTCAGGACTCTGTGCAGGACAGTCGAGTTCTTCCACCCCAAACACGCTCATCCATGTCTTTATGGACTTTGCTTTGTGCACTGGTGCGCATTCATGTTGGAACAGGAAGGGGCCATCTCCAAACTGTTCCCACAAAGTTGGGAGCATGAAATTGTTCAAAAGTCTTGGAATGCTGATGCTATAAGAGTTTCCTTCATTGCAACTAAGGGGCCAAGTGCAACCCCTGAAAAACAACCCAGCACCATATTCACCCCTCTGTCAGATGATTTGGACCAGTGGACAAAGCAAGGTCCATAAAGACAAGGATGAGCGGGTTTGGGGTGGAGTCCTGACCTCAACCCGAAACCCCCAACACTTTTGGAATGAATTAGAGGGGAGACTGCAAGCCAGCCCTACCCGTCCAACATCAGTGCCTGACCTCATGAATGCACTTTTGGAAGAATGGTCAAACATTCCCATAGACACACTCCTAATCCTTGTGGACAGCCTTCCCAGAAGAGCTGCAAAGGGTTGGCCAATTCAATATTGAACCCTATGGAGTAAAGCTGAATACGCTCTATACAACTTTTGGTGTTCTATTTACTTTAGACTTACTTTCAACTATGTAGTGCAAGGGCCTTCCTGATTGCATACAAAATTGAAAGTGATTAGGTTCAACCTCATATTATATGGTTTTGGTAAATAGAAAGGAAAAAAACTAAAGAGAAGTGTATAGTGTGTATCCAGCTTAAGACTGGGATGCCATTAAAGTTTGTATCTGTGTAAAGGCAGGTGTCCCAATACTTTTGGTAATATAGTGTATATATTATATTATACAGGTGTAATATGCTTAGCACTGAAAAACCATAAGCAGAACTACTGCTAGCGGCCTCTTTTCCAGGTTGTACTTTTTCCCTCCTCCCTCCGCTAATCCTACCTAGTCTTGTCTATCCCCTCAAAACTGTTATAGAAACTATACGTTATATAAACAGAAAGAGAGATAGGATGACTTGTCTATGGCACATTTTTCTGCTCTTGTAAAGCTATTAAAAACTTTAATAAGCAAAAAAAGAATGAGCAAACAAAACAACCATATAGGGAATTGCTGCTAGCGACCTTTCTTCCAAATTGTACTTTATACCTCTCCAGCCTCCCCTAACCCCACCTGTGTCGTGTCTATCCACTCAGAATTGTTGCAGAACAATATGGTTTGTAATATAAAAAAAAGAGTAAAACAGAGAAATGGTGTTATATATGACATGGTCTGATTTTGTAAAACAAATAAAAACTTTATTAGAAAAAAGAATGACGTAGCTGAAAAGGTTTATATTCATAAACAGAAAATTGTGCTCTTCACAGATTAGTGAGAGAGAGATATCTGCTGAATATCCTCCACTGTGCAGGAATGGGAGTGCTCACTGTACTCATCCTGATCATCACAGGTAAGTAGCTCACTGAGAAATTCTGCATTGACCCTAGGTCTCAGGGAGGACTACCAAAGGAAAAGGCTAACCAAAGAAAACTGGGGGTCCAATGAGCTGGCCATCATCATATCTGGGAAATGTCTGTCTAAACTTTCTATGCCAACCTGAAGATTTCTGAGATTGGTATAAAATGGGTGTGTGCTTCCAAAAATAATTAATTGGAACGCAAAATTACTGATTCTGTTCTTGGCAAAACTTGACCAAAGTAGGAATTTTGCTCATTGAGCTGCTTATGGAAAGCTTTGCTAGAAAATAAGTAAAACCTACTCTCTTCTGTTATTTATTTAGAGTGTGCCTTTTTTTTGGGGGGGGGGGGGGGGGGTTGAGGGTGTATTTAAGATGGTTTAGTTTATTATTTTAGCTACATTATCATTTTTTGGCAAAAAAACACTCTTAACTTTTTTTCCCCCTAATTGTAATATCTTCAATTAATGTAAATATGAAATAGGAGGAAGATTTATCACCTTGAATTAATTTTTCAGCATTTCTTTTTACAAAACGTTTTGAAGAAGAGATTCCATCTTTGCATCCTGACCCAGAAAATGGGGTCTGGTTTTGGGTACCACAGTGTAGAAAGAACTTAGAAGTCTTGCCAAAGATTTAGTGACAGACAACTCAATTTAAGCAATATAACATCTTACTTAGAATGAAAGAAAAGCTCTGATAAAGGTTCCAAAGGTGATTAATAATGCCATTACAATTAATAAAGCAAAGGAGAAAGATATGCTGGTTGAGGTTACAAATAATAAAGCAAAGGAGAGAGATATGTTGGTTGAGGAAATTGAATGGACTTCCCTTGGGGGGGGGGGGGGATTTTTTTTCCAGCAATAGATAAAAGGGGGGGGGGGTATTTTTAGATAGTTTGGTTTATTCAAATTTTAGCTACAATAGAATTTTCGGCAAACAAACTCTCTTAACTTTTTTTCATCCTTAATTGTAATCTCTTCAACTGATGTAAATATGAAATAGAAGGAAGATTTATCACCTTGAATTCATTTTTCAGCATTTCTTTTACAAAACTTTTTGAAGAAGAGATTCCATCTTTGCATCCTGACCCAGAAAATGTGGTCTGGTTTTGGGTACCACAGTGTAGAAAGAACTTAGAAGTCTTGCCAAAGATTTAGTGATGGACAACTCAATTTAAGCAATATAACATCTTACTTAGAATGAAAGAAAAGCTCTGATAAAGTTTCCAAAGGTGATTAATAATGCCATTACAATTAATAAAGCAAAGGAGAGAGATATGCTGGTTGAGGAAATTGAATGGACTTCCCTTTAGGAGGGGGTAGGATTTTTTTTTCCAGCAATAGATAGATAAAGGAGGGGGGGGGGGGCTATTTTTAGATAGTTTGGTTTATTTAAAATATAGCTACAATAGAATTTTCGGCAAACAAACTCTCTTAACTTTTTTTCATCCTTAATTGTAATCTCTTCAACTGATGTAAATATGAAATAGGAGGCAGGTGTATCATCTTGAATTATTTTTCAGGATTTCTTTTACAAAACCTTTTGAAGAAGAGATTCCATCTTTGCATCCTGCCCCAGAAATGGGGTCTGGTTTTGGGTACCACAGTGTAGAAAGAACTTAGAAGTCTTGGCAAAGTTTTAGTGATGGACAACTTAATTTAAGTGATTTAACATCTTACTGGGAATGAAAGAATAGCTCTGATAAAGGTTCCACAGATAATTAATAATCTCATTATAATTAATAAAGCAAAGAAGAGAGACATGTTGGCCGAGGAAATTGAATGGACCTCCCTTGGGGGGGGGGGGGGGTAGTAAACATTGTTTTTCTGCAACAGATATTAGGCAGGAAGATGGGGGGGGGGGGGTATTTAAGATAGTTTTGTTTATTAAACTTGTATCTACAATAGAATTTTTGGCAAACAATCACTCTTAACATTTCTTTATCCCTAATTGTAATTGGCTATATTGTTAAAAGTATTGGGATACAAAACAAGGTCACTGTCCACCACCTATAACTGGCCACTACAGCAAGGAGCTATGGAAGGGCATCTACACACAAACAACAAAGAATTCCAATGCTCAACTTACCGACCAGTCTGTCACCAAACAAATTCACCAGTCTAACAGTAGCGTTTAAAAGGCAGGGGATTGGTTACACAAATTTGCAAGTGCATGCGTAAGCTTCAGGCCCCGACAAGGCTCCCTGTATACTGCAGACCTAACTCTGTATAAGAGGCTTCACAATGGAAGCACATGCAATTTAATGGATAGATGGAGGACAGGTGACTGGAGGAGCCCATCCCTCCTAAAAGGTCACCTGTCCTCCATCTATCCATTAAATTGCATGTGCTTCCATTGTGAAGCCTCATATATAGAGTTAGGTCTGCAGTATACAGGGAGCCTTGACGGGGCCTGCAGCTTACGCATGCACTTGCAAATGTGTGTAACCAATCCCCTGCCTTTTAAACGCTACTGTTAGACAGGTGAATTTGTTTGGTGACAGACTGGTCGGTAAGTTGAGCATTGGAATTCTTTGTTGTTTGTGTGTAAAAGTATTGGGATGCCTGCCTTTACACTTTACACGCCCAGTCTTACTCCATAGGGTTTAATATTGAGTTGGCCCACCCTTTGCAGCTATAACAGCTTCAACTCTTCTGGGAAGGCTGTCCACAAGGTTTAGGAGTGTCTTTGGGAATGTTTGACCATTCTTCCAGAAATGCATTTGTGAGGTCAAGCTCTGATGTTAAATGAGAAGGCCTGGCTCGCAGTCCCCGCTCTATTTCTTCCCAAAGGTAATATATTGGTTTGAGGTTAGCACTCTGTGCAGGCCGGTCAAGTTCCTCCACCCCAAACTCGCTCATCAAGGTCTTTATGGACCTTGCTTTGTGCACTGGTTCAAATCATTTGGTGGAGGGGGGATTATGGCTTGGGGTTGTTTTTAAAGGGTTTGGCTTGGCCCCTTTGTTCCAGTGAAGGGAACACTTAAGGCGTCAGCATACCAAGACATTTTGGACAATTTCATGCTCCCAACTTTGTGGGAACAGTTTGGGGATGGCTCCTTCCTGTTCCAACATGACTGCGCACCACTGCACAAAGCAAGGTCCATAAAGACATGGATGAGTGAGTTTGGGGTGGAGGAACTTGACTGGCCTGCACAGAATCCTGACCTCAACCCAACAGAACACCTTTGGGATGAATTACAGCGGAGACTGCAAGCCAGACCTTCTCGTCCAACATCAGTGCACAACCTCACAAATGTGCTTCAGGAAGAATGGTCAAACATTCCAATAGACAGCCTCCTAAACCTTGTGGACAGCCTTCCTAGAAGAGTTGAAGCAGTTATAGCTGCAAAGGGTGGGCCAACTCAATATTGAACCCTACGGACTAAGACTGGGATGCCATTAAAGTTCCTGTGCGTGTAAAGGCAGGTGTCCCTAAAGTTTTGGCAATATAGTATATACATGTCATATATATATATATTTGAGAAAGTCCTTCATAGTGTTGTAGTTGACCAGAGCTCTTGTAATTGTATAGTGGAGGAAACAGAATGTTCTGCTTCCATCTCTTGAGGTTCCTTGAAACCAGGCAAAGAATCCTCAACCTTGTGATTTTCTTGTGAAGTGTGTCTCCATGCAGGCCCTTTCCCGATTTCTGGTTACTCTTGATGCTATTACAAACTCAAGTCTCTCATCAAAAACCCCAATGCCATTCATAGAAAAGGCAGCCAAGGAAGCGTTTTTCAGAGTATTGCGACCTTAATAATATTTAAATCCCTAAATTTCCTGAAAACATTCAAGATGACTTTTTGGGTGCCTCTGCTCTGAATGCCATCAAGACTTTTTAAAATACTTTCTCTAATAAAAGTATGTGACTGTTTTGGAACATTAGAGCGTCTCAGGGAACTCTGACTAATTAGATGGTCTGGTGATTTTCAGGAGTCTGTTTTTGGAATGAGGGAACACCAAGAGAAAATCCATAGAAACGTAGGCTCAATATTCAAACTTCATGAAGAGAGTTGGATTACGGACACCATTACATGAAATACATTTTTGTTTTGGCTGTCCATATTTTTTGGAATTATATTTTAAAACCCTGGTTAGAAAATGCTAGGATTAAAGGAAAAGTAACACCAAGGCCTCGTACACATGAGCCGATGGTTGGTCAACCGCACGTCAAACTTTTTCCCAAATTGGGAGACGGGGGTTTGGTCTAGCATACTAACGTGAAGCAAGTAATCGGCCAACAAAGCCGAACGTTATGACGTGTTACGAGCGTATAACGAGGATGTTCAGGTGAATGTGATTTGTGAATTAGGAACACAGGTTACACGACCGAACACTTCCTGGATACCGAGCATGCGTGTTTGCACTTCCAACTTTTGGTTGGTCAACTTCTGCACACACCAGCCAACAATCGGTCAACTCCTTGTTGCCCAACACAAGTTTTCTAGCCTTGTCGTCCAACTTTTGTTGGACGACGATTGGAAAGCGGCTGTAGGATCGTGCGTACACACGATCGGATTATCGGCCAACAGGCTGTTGGACGACCGTTGTTGACCAACCATCGGACCGTGTGTACGGGCCTTAACACTGGGAGTTATACACAGTAAAGCACAGTCACTGTGTAGTAAAGGTGAGCAGAATCATTTGAGCAAAATTGGTTTAGCTGTTCAGTTTTGCCCATTGCCATTTGATACCCTGGATGTCAATAAACCTGTAAGATTGAGAACATGTTGGAAAAGAATTACTGTTGGTGACAGCGCCAAACTGGAGATGTGTATTGCAGCACGAGATATTTTTTATTTGAAACTTTGCCTGGAAAAAAGAGGCACTAAAGTATAAATTCAAATTCATTTTTTTCAGCCCACAATGCTCTCAGTGCTTCAGTGTGCGGTTCCCCCAGAGTGTCCAGTCGCATAGCTGGCGGTACAGATGCGACCGAAGCATGGCCCTGGCAGGTCAGTCTGCAATATTCAGGATCACATAAATGTGGGGGCTCCCTGATCTCACCAGAGTGGGTTCTGACCGCAGCACACTGCTTCACACGGTGAGTATACTATATTACTTTTAGAGACCAATTCTTCCAGCAAGCTCCAGTAATTCTGCTTTTCAATACAACAATAAAGTGTTTATCTTTTATAAAGTGTCCAATTGGTAAGTTTACATCATTGATGGTAATCAGCAATTTTCAGACAATAAAAATCCGCTGTTTAAATAATATTCTTTGATCCCTCATTCAACTTCATCCAATTGTGAGTGATAGATAGATAGCATAGGTGTGTGCACGGGGTGCGCCAGGTGTGTCTGGGCACACCCTAATCACCCCCCGCATATATTAAGGGTAGGCTGGTGACCAGGGACAGAGAAAAAAAACAGCAATGGGAACGCTGATCCAATGAGTTAAACCAGGGGTCTCCAAACTTTCGAAACAAAGGGCCAGTTTACTTTCGTTCAGACTTTAGGGGGGCCGGACTATGGCCATTGGCAGTAGAACATGTCCAGTGGGAGTAAACCATACCATATCGTTGGTGTCAGTGGGAGGAATAGTGCCCCATAATTGGAGTCAGTGGAAGGAATTGTGCCCCATCATTGGTTTCAATGGAAGGAATTGTGCCCCATCATTGGTGTCAATGGAAGGAATTGTGCCCCATCATTGGTGTCAATGGAAGGAATTGTGCCCCATCATTGGTGTCAATGGAAGGAATTGTGCCCCATAATGTCAATGGAAGGAATTGTGCCCCATCATGTCAATGGAAGGAATTGTGCCCCATCATTGGTGTCAATGGAAGGAATTGTGCCCCATCATTGGTGTCAATGGAAGGAATTGTGCCCCATCATGTCAATGGAAGGAATTGTGCCCTTTTGATGGTGTCAGTTGGAGGAATAGTGCCCCATTGTTGGTGTCAGCAACAAGAATGATGCCCCATTGTTGCTGTCAGTATATGGAATAGTGCCCCAAGGGCCGGCTTAAGGCAAGCAAAGGGCTACATCTGGCCCCAAGGCCACAGTTTGGAGACTCCTGAGTTAAACCAACACGGGAGGGCCCCCCCCCGTGTTGGTTTACCTCATTGGATCAGTGCTCCCATTGCTGTTTATTTTTCTCTGTCCCTCATTTGGTCTGATGAGTTGAGGAGCAATAGCCAGAGTTTACCCCTTCCTTTCCACTAGCCACAATTGAGCATACTAATGTGCCTGTTATTTTGTTGTCTGGTGACCAATGAAAGCACTTTGGGTCAGGGCTCAACAGGCTCAGTCCTCAGGGTAGCAGTGTGGGAGGTCCGGCTGAGACTGAAGCTGTTCAGCATCATCTCCATCTCCGTGGTGCAGAGCGATGTACAGAGTGGTGCAAGGAAAGTGATAAGCAGAAAGGGGTAGGGAGAAGAAGTTCTATAATCTGATCATAGTCTTCCAAGGGGGGAGCAGATCAGCAGCAGCCAGTCGAACACACGCAAAGCCTCCACACTGATTCTTCTGCTCTCCGCCCGGCTTGTCTCCCCAAACCTCCCACCCATTCATATTAGAAAAATAACACAGCCACAAGGTGTTCTATTGGGTTGAGGTCAGGACTCTGTGCAGGCCAGTCAAGTTCCTCCACCCCAAACTCACTCATCCATGTCTTTATGGACCTTGCTTTGTGCAGTGGTCCGCAGTCATGTTGGAACAGGAAGGGGCCATCACCAAACTGTTCCCACAAAGTTGGGAGCATGAAATTGCCCAAAATGTCTTGGTATGCTGACTTGGTATGATAGTTCCTATCATAGGTGTGCACAGCCTATTGCATTAGGGCGTGCACCCCAAATGTATTAAAATTTGGACGGTGTTAGTAGAGCAGTGGATTTGTCAGTACAGCAGAGTTTGGTGTTAGTAGGGCAGTGAACAGTGTCAGTAGTTTTTTATTTGTATTATTTTATTTTTTACAATTTTTTTTAGGAACCCTGTTTGGGGACTTTGGTGAAACATCAGCAAGGGGAATCTGCGGTTCACAGGGTGATTAGCGTGTGCCCAGGCCAGTCAAGTTCCTCCACCCCAAACTGACTCATCCATGTCTTTATGGACCTTGCTTTGTGCAGTGGTGGGCAGTCATGTTGGAACAGGAAGGGGCCATCCCCAAACTCTTCCCACAAAGTTGGGATCATAAAATTATCCAAAATGTCTTGGCATGCTGACGCCTTAAGAGTTCCCTTCACTGGAACCAAGGGGCCAAGCCCAACCCATGAAAAACAACCCCACACCATAACCCCCCCCTCCACCAAATGATTTGGACCAATGCACAAAGCAAGCCAGGCCTTCTTGTCCAACATTAGTGCCTGACCTCACAAATGCGCTTCTGGAAGAATGGTCAAACATTCCCATAGACACTCCTAAACCTTGTGGACAGCCTTCCCAGAAGAGTTGAAGCTGTTATAGCTGCAAAGGGTGGGCCAATTCAATATTGAACCCTACGGACTAAGACTGGGACGCTATTAAAGTTCATGTGCCTGTAAAGACAGGCGCCCCAATACTTTTGACAATATAATGTGTGTGTACTGTGTAAATATATATATATGGTTCAGGGGTTGTATACATTATAATGGGGGTGCTGCATGCAATACTGCTGGTGTGCGAAATGTATTAGTGTAGAAGTGCAGATCTCCTTGCTATAAGAGTGTGGAGGGGATGCATATATCTAATATATATATAGTATTATGGGTTGCCACATTTATTTTGCAGTTTACATATACACACAGTGGATATTGAAAATACCCCCCCCCCCCCTTTAACCACTTCAGCCCCGGAAGGATTTCCAGCTTTAGGACCGGAGCCCTTTTTGCGATTTGGCGCTGCATCGTTTTAACTGACAATTGCGCGGTTGTGCGACATTGTACCCAAACGTAATTTGCGTCCTTTTTTTCCCCAGAAACGGAGCTTTCTTTTGGTGGTATTTGATCACCGATGCGTCATTTCTGATCGCCGCTATAAACAAAAGAAGAGCGACAATTTTGCAAAAAAAACCCAAATTTCTTACTTTTTGCTTACTTTTTGCTAAAATACAAATCCAAAAAAAAAATAAAAAAACATTTTTTTTCATCGGTTTTGGCCGATTTATATTCTTCCTCATATTTGTGATAAAAAAAAAATCGCAATTGGCGCTTATTGATTGGTTTGCACAAAAGTGGTCGTGTTTACGGATGATGAGAATTCATTTCTGGGAGTTTTTTTTTTTATTTTTTACTAGTAATGGCGGAGATCTGCGATTTTTAGCCGTACTGCGATATTGGGGCGGACATGTCGGAACATTTTGACACTTTTTTGGGACCATTGGCATTTATACAGCGATCAGTGCTATAAAAATGCACTGATTACTGTGTAAATGCCATTGGCAGTGAAGGGGTTAACCTGCAGGGGGCGCTCTAAGGATTAACTGTGTTCCCTGGGCGTGTTCTAACTGTGGGGGGACTGTCCTAGCTGGGGAAGGGAAGTGATCACAGCCTCCATGTACAGGAAGGCTGTGATCACAGCCCTTCCCCCCTCACAGAATGGAGGTCCGTGTTTACTTACACAGACCTCCATTCTTTCACCCCGGGGGGGGGCATCACGGGTGGCCGGCGGAGATCGACTCCGCCGCACCCGCTCACTGGCCCTCCCCGAACACAGTGAGCGCGCGGGCACGCCTGCGGCAGCGCACACGCTCACTAGGGTCGATCCCGCAGCCGCCGTCGTATGATGCCGATTTGCACAAAAGAGCCACTCTGTCGCCGTCAATTGCCGACCAGCGGTCGGCAAGCGGTTAAAATAATTACATTTTATTGTTTGCAGCTTGAAATGAAGACAGACACCGTTTTTGTTTTATCCAGCTGTATTTACTGAAAGTGCACTCTATAACATCCAAGTGAAAGATATAACCAACATTCCAGAAAAAAACAAAATAAAATAAGACGTCGCCCAGATGGAATAGGAGGTCCTTACAACAAGTGCCCCCATCCCACTTGCCCAGTATCCTTCTGTTTGTCATGAGCGTAGTTTATTGTTACTTGTGATGTTTTAGGCAATAGGTGTATGGAAATAGCACCCTAAGGTAAAAGTACAGCAGATTATTTTTTTTTTTTTACTAGTAATTGAAATATTTCCACAAATAAACGTAAAAAACACAGAAAAATAACTAAAAGTGTTAATTGTTTCCTAATAGCTTTAAAACTGCTACTTTATACTCACATTGTGTAAAATAAACAAATTGCAACAAAATAGATTTTTAAAAAAAGGGCGGGGGGTGTTGCTTTTTTTAATACCGGATGCATGCATTTGATAATGTCTCTTAACATTTTCAAAGTTGATATTAAAACATAAAATATACTAAAGATGCAATACCTACAGATACAAAAATAACTCAGCAAATGCATAAATAAATGGAAATTGCACATTTTGTAAGCAGAACTCCAATAAAAAAGGTAAAAGCACTCATGCACACTTCAGCTAAAGAAAAAACAAAAAACAGTTTTTCAGGCAGTTAAGCTTTTATTTCAGCTTGAAGAAGCGTGAGCTTTTTTGTGCTCTTTTGCACAGTTTTATTGAGCTTCTTTGTGCTTCTTTGAGCATAAACTTTTTTTTTGTACAAACCCTCTCCTCAGCTCATTTTTCTTATATTCTTGTGTGTTTTCAAGCTTCTTTGAGCTTTTTTCATGCCTTTTCACACTTCTTCACACGTTTTTGGGCCTGTGGGTCTTTTCTGCTCTAAAGCTTCTCTCAAAAACGTGAGTTTGGTTGGGTTTTTTTCTGCCTGTAAGACCATATGCCTGTAAACTCCCAAAAAAGCCACAGTGTGCATGGGCATATTGGCTAACATGGAGCTTAAAAGCCTGTAGGAGCCGCTTCTTTGAGCTGCATTGTGCATAAAAAGGCAGTTATTGCTGCAATACTCACCTTCAATCCAGAGCTGTTCATAAACAGAACTGCCTTTCTATCACTAGACATACTCAGGCTTTCAGGTAAATGATGGCTAGCATCATATAACGCAGCTCCTCTGAGTCTAGGCTGTCATGGGCTGGTCTCCAGGCTGTGACTGAACAGTGAAACGAGAAGCAGCACAGTCATGGTTCATATGTCTGTCAATCTGCTCTCTCACCCTATCAGCATGCTCCATGTCAGCACATTTGGAGCTTTTATGTTGCACTTGTTTACAACATACATATAAATTGCATTCCACTTCCAGGATATGAAAAGAGATTACTGTGATGTAGCATTAAATTAACTTTTATGACCCCACACAGGGCTTTTTTTCTCAGAAAATAGTTGCAGGAACTCCACCCTTCGGAGTCACCCTTTGTCTCCGCCCCCTACCCACCTCTGAGCACTGTCTCTTGGCTCCACCTCCTACCCACCTCCTAGTACCGCCCCTTTTAGAGAATACAGAACCAGGTATCATTTTGTGCTACTAAGTAATTTGTATGGAATTTGATAGACCTTGCCCGGGCAACAATAGACCACCCCAGCAACAATAGACCCCACCCCAGCAACAATAGACCCCCACCCAGCAACAATAGACCCCACCCCAGCAACAATAGACCCCCACCCAGCAACAATAGACCCCAGCAACAATAGATCCCACCAAAGCAACAGACCTCCCCCCAACTACAATGGACCCCCTACAACAAAATACCACCCAGCAACAACAGATCTCCCAGCAGCCAGCATCAGTAGACTAGACATGTGCATGGTCAAAAAATGTGTTTTGTTTTGTTTAGATTCATTAATCTACTTATTTAGTTTCATTAAATCCGGTCGTTTTGTTCAATTCATATTCAGGATTTGTTTTATATCTTTTTCAAATTTTCTTTGAATTTACCAAAAATTTTTCGATTTGAAACATTCAACATTTTGAATTGGTCCAATCGAAAACTTGAGTTTTTTTTCGATTCGAATGCTGCAAAGTGAACAAACAAAAGAAAAAACTTCACCAAATGATTAAAGTGACTCTTTAACCATTTAGCAACCGGACCATAGCCGAATGATGGCTACAGCGCGCTTTGTTAATTCTGGGAGGACGTACAGTGGCGTCCACCCAGAATTGCGCTCCCACGCACCCTCTGGGGCGCGCACCTGGGAATATCTGTGACCGGACTCGGCGCACCATGGATTATGGTAAACGGCTGCTTGCAGCGGCACTTTAACACATGATTGATCAGCTGGTGCATGTCTGACTTATCTCTCCCATCTCCATACCGATCAATGCAGTGTGAGATGAGAGGGAGAGATCAGATGCAGCAGCACTGTGGGCAGAATCTGTAATGCCCACAGTGCTGCTCTGTGCCAGTCTACAGCCCCCCATCCAGCCATCCATCCATACTCCAATCCATCCTCAGCCATCCATCCATGCTCCAATCCATACTCCAATCCATACTCCAATCCATCCTCAGCCATCCATCCATACTCCAATCCATACTCCAATCCATCCTCAGCCATCCATCCATGCTCCAATCCATACTCCAATCCATCCTCAGCCATTCATCTATAGTCCAATCCATCCTCAGCCATCCATCCATACTCCAATCCATACTCAGCCATCCATCCATACTCCAATCCATCCTCAGCCATTCATCTATACTCCAATCCATACTCCAATCCATCCTCAGCCATCCATCCATACTCCAATCCATACTCCAATCCATACTCCAATCCATCCT
>BLSH010154026.1:242080-254525 GCA_018402905.1 Glandirana rugosa
TTTGACCACGGGTGAGTGAGTGGGGTTTATTCGAAATAAGTACTAGACGACTTTGAAAGGGGGGTGTAATAATTATCAGCGTAATGACGGACTACTCGCCTGATCGGCGTGCTCTCATATAACGAGTACTCCAAGTTTCAGCAGATCATGAATAAAGCTTATTTGGGGTGAGTGAGTGGGCACCAGTTTGAAAAGTTCCAAGGTAATGAAGCAGTGCGGTTGAGATGATGGGGTTGAGCTTGCCCAGGGAGAAAGTCTGTGGTTCCAATGAGGAATGAGCAGGGAACAGAAGTACTTCACAAAGTATTCGGGGGTTCTCCTCCATTGTTGTTTGGGCGCAGCCGCTTCGCTGGATCCTTTCTGGGGCTCCTCTGCTCTCTAGAGTTTGGTGAGATAGGGCCTTGGGTGGCAGACGGGCTGGATTGTTTGGAGAGTGCGGATCTAAGGAAAGCCTCTGCCTCCCTGGGAGTGTGGAAAGTTAGCTGTTTACCTTCATTGGATTGAATCCGTAGGATTGCTGGGAAGGCCAGAGAGAAACGTATCTTCTGTTTAAAGAGTTCTGAGCAGACCGCTTGGAAGGCCTTGCGCTTCTTGGCTACCTCAGCAGAGTAATCAGCAAATATTAGCAGGTTAGCTCCTTCTATCCTTAAATTGCGATTTTTCCTGAAGGCCTGTAGTATTTCCAGTTTGTCCGCATAATTAAGGTATTTGACAATGACAGCTCTGGGGGATTTACGGTTAGGATCTGGCGGGCCTATTCTGTGGGCTCGTTCCACGGTGCAGGGTGCTGGAAGACCTAGCGCTTCAGGTATGCGGGAAGAGCAGAGATGAGTGAGTGCGTTGTTAGGGCAGTTCTCTGGTAGGCCTATGATCCTTAGGTTACTCCTCCTGGACCTATTTTCCAGATCTTCGAGCTTTTCCTGGATTGCTGCAAACGCTTTGTCTTGTTTTTCCAGCGTGCCTGTGATCTGATACAGTTCGTCATCTATGTCAGATATCCTGGCTTCTGTAGCTGAAATCCTACGGGCCTGTTCCCCCAGCTCCTTCCTCAGTTGTGATATGCCTGACTGCACAGCCGTGTCCACCACCTGTGAAATGTTAGGGAGCAAGAGGGCTGCCACAGCTTGGGCTATTTTGGCATATTCGTCCGGTCCCTCCGCGATGCGGGGCTCCGGGGCCTGTGTGTCCATTGTGACCGTCGCCTGCTCCGTGGCGGCGGCCATCTTTGTACACCCTGGTGTCTGGCCCTGTGTTGTAGCGCGGCCTGGAGCGGCGGGTTCTGACCGAGGAGCGGTGAGAAATTTGTCCATCCGACTCCCGGCAGCTTCCCCTCACTGACCTGGTAGTTTTTTTGGGCTGAATCCCGGTGTAATGGCAGTATTTGTGCCTGAGGGAGCGGAGCTGCGCGCGCTCACTCCTCTCTCATGAGGCGCCGGAACCGGAAGTTCCCTGCTGACTTTTAATAAACAGAAACTTACCTGTCTCCCGGTCCAGCGATGGATGCGCCCGAAGCCTCGCTTGTCTCCCCCCTCCTCCCGATGGCCCCGCCATTCCTAGCGTGGGCACCCGGCCCGGCTTCACGGCTGGGCACGCACTGCTCATGTGCGAGTCACGCTGCGCGTTCCTATTGGCTATGCAATCTTCTGGGACCTGTGACGTGTCCCAGAAGATTGCCAGTAGGGAGGGGCCGCCTAGGAGGAGAGGAGGAGTCGCCTAGGCGGCCAGGCGATGGAAGGAGTTAGTGTGACAAGAAGTCCCTGTCAAAACAAGGTACACGCTCCCCACCCCCCCAAAAAAATGACTTTCCAAATGTGGCATGTAAGGGGGTAAGTAGTGCTTAACCTCTTGCCGACCGCCGATCGGCATCTGACGCCGACAAGGTGGCGCTCCTGCGCAAATCGGCGTCATATGACGGCGGCTGCAAGATCGCGCTCACTGTGTCCTGGGAGGGCCAGGGAGCGGGTGCGGCGGCTTCGATTGCCGCCAGCTACCCGCGATGCCCCCCCGGAGTGAAAGAACGGAGGTCCGTGTAAGTAAACACGGACCTCCGTTCTGTGAGTGGGGGAAGGGCTGTGATCACAGCCTTCCTCTACACGGAAGCTGTGATCACTCCTGCTAGGGCAGTCCCCCCACAGTTAGAACATGCCCAGGGAACATAGTTAACCCTTAGAGCGCCCCCTGCAGGTTAACCCCTTCACTGCCAATGGCATTTACACAGTAATCAGTGCATTTTTATAGCACTGATCGCTGTATAAATGCCAACGGTCCCAAAAAAGTGTCAAAATGGTCCGACATGTCTGCTGAAATATTGCAGTACTGCTATAAATCGCAGATCGCCGCCATTACTAGTAAAAAATAAAAAATAAATAAAAACCCCAGAAATTAATTCTCATCATCTGTAAACGCGGCCACTTTTGCGCAAACCAATCAATAAACGCCGATTGCGATTTTTTTTATCGCAAATATGAGGAAGAATATAAATTGGCCAAAACCGATGAAAAAAAATGTTTTTTTATATTTTTTTTTTGGATTTGTATTTTAGCAAAAAGTAAGAAATTTGGGTTTTTTTGCAAAATTGTCGCTCTTCTTTTGTTTATAGCGGCGATCAGAAATGACGCAGCAGTGATCAAATGCCACCAAAAGAAATCTCTATTTGTGGGGAAAAAAGGACGCAAATTTCGTTTGGGTACAACGTCGCACGACCGCACAATTTTCAGTTAAAGTGACGCAGCGCCGAATCGCAAAAAGGGCTCCGGTCCTAAAGGGGGAAATCCTTCCGGGGCTGAAGTGGTTAAAGCGGAAGTTCCACTTTTGGGTGGAACTCCGCTTTAAATGATTCCTGTAACTGCCAATTACAATCACAATTACACAGGATGATTCAGTGTTACTTTTTAAAGATTGTTATAATGTTACACAGTGCAACAACTTTGTTAGTTATTAAAGGTGATCCATGGATGTAAAGCCTTCCTAAGAATGTCTTTGTTATTATTTTTTCTATGTTTCATTACCAGGGAGACCACCTATAAATGGTGCCCTCCAGGAGGTCATGACTCCACTAATAGATCGCAGTACATGTCAGACAATGTATTCCAATGCCGGAAGTGCCGACAGCATCAAGCAGGATCAGATTTGTTCCGGCTACGCGGATGGGAAAAAGGACTCCTGCGAGGTGGGTGACACCAAGGGCACTGTAGCATGGCTCACCTTTAGGTCTGGACCTCCTCACGGAAGGTGAAGCAATGCATGGCATCAGGCATAGTGGCGAGAGCAATGGGGAGGATGGGGTTGTAGTTGAGAGGGTTGGGGTGCATTTTATAAGAGGGGGTATAAAACAAAACCGTGAAAGCAGAGATTGGTGATGGCAAACAGACACAGTGACAAGGGGGTTGGGGGCACTGCCAACCTCCCGCAGCGTTTTTTACTGGCAAAACATGGGGAATTTACTGGCGGAGCACATTTTTTACTGGCAACCTGAAAAATAACTGAACTCCTATTAAAAACTAAGACAATTGATATGTAAACACAACATGGAAACACTGACAATACCCATATCAAGTAGTTTGCCTGGTTTACACTTAAAAAGTCAGCACGGCATGAGAAATTATCAGACCCTGATATTTATAGACAGTTGTAAAAAATCACTGATTTTTACGAACTGTCAGTAAATTTACTGGCGGTTGGCAACACTGGTTGGGGGCCATGCTTCCTGCAGGTAGGAACTATGAGCAATGAAATGTATGTAGCAGTGTAGCACCATTAAAGTATCCAAGAGTATCCAGTGCATTACAGAATGATGTGTGTGTGTAGGCGCAACAGAGTGCTGCAAGCAGAAAACATAAACAGGAATACATTGTAACAGAAGTCAAGCAATACACAACAAGCCCGGTGGCAAGACAACCCAACTGGGAAAATTCACAGGACGTAACATCGAAGTATCAGTAGATGTAAGTCTCAGGGAAGCCGACAGCGTCTGTCTGGAGGAGTAGATTGCTGCCTGGCTGGCATATACCCAAATGAGAAGGTTTCCAGGAAGAATGAAGTGTCCCTGCACTTTCCTTACTCCTTTGGAACCTTTCCCTGATGTTAAGCACTTGTGTTGGAGACCGCGCTGGACTGACTTGGTCACCGGACATGAGTGTGTATTTGTGTGGACAAAAAGGAAGGAATGGCCTCCGGGTGGATAGTGCCCAGCAATGGATGGCGGTGATGGGCCCACTCAGGGATTGGACTGCTGCCTTTTCTGTGCGAGCTTAACCACTTCAGCCCCGGAAGGATTTCACACTTTAGGACCAGAGCACTTTTTGCGATTCGGCACTGCGTCACTTTAACTGAGAATTGAGTGGTCGTTGTACCCAAACAAAATTTGCGTCCTTTTTTTACCACAAATAGAGCTTTCTTTTGGTGGCATTTGATCACCTCTGCGTCATTTCTGATCGCCGCTATAAACAAAAGAAGAGCGACAATTTTACAAAAAGACCCAAATTTATTACTTTTTGATAAAATACAAATCCAAAAAAAAATATATAAAAAAACATTTTTTTTCATCGGTTTTGGCCGATTTATATTCATCCTCATATTTTTGGAAAAATAAATCGCAATCAGCGTTTATTGATTGGTTTGCGCAAAAGTGGCCGCGTTTACGGATGATGAGAATTAATTTCTGGGGTTTTAATTTTTTTTAAATTTTTTACTAGTAATGGCGGCGATCTGCGATTTTTAGCGGTACTGCGATATTGTGGCGGACATGTCGGACATTTTTCACACTTTTTTGGGACCATTGGCATTTATACAGCGATCAGTGCTATAAAAATGCACTGATTACTGTGCAAATGCCATTGGCAGTGAAGGGGTTAACCTGCAGGGGGCGCTCTAACCGTTAACTGTGTTCCCTGGGCGTGTTCTAACTGTGGGGGGGCTGCCCTAGCAGGAGAAGGGAAGTGATCACAGCTTCCATGTAGAGGAAGGCTGTGATCACAGCCCTTCCCCCTCTCAAAGAACGGAGGTCCGTGTTTACTTACACAGACCTCCGTTCTTTCAGTGCGGGGGGGGGGCCATCGCGGGTAGCCGGCGGCGATCGAGTCCGCCGCACCCGCTCCCTGGTTCCCCCCAAACACAGTGAGCGTGCGGGCGCACCTTCGGCGGCGCGCGCACGCTCACGCTGCTAGATGCTAGTCCTGTGATGGCGGTTTGCGATAACGGACCACCTTGTCGCCGTCACGCTGCGGCGGACGGTCGGCAAGTGGTTAAGATCGTTTCAGCATGTAGACTTATATAAAAAGGAAGGAGCACCCGGTGCCCAGAGAAATGTAACTTCTAAAATATGGTTCACGGATCTTTATTAAAAATTAGCAACATGTACATTAATCCAATGTGAGACTCCCCCTTCTTCAGCGGTAGCAAACAAAACAAAGGATGGATAAAATATACATATACACTATATTACCAAAAAATATTGGGACGCCTGCTTTTACATGCACATGAACTTTAATGGCATCCCAGTCTTAGTCCATGGGGTTCAATATTGAGTTGACCAACCCTTTGCAAAGTCAGGCACTGATGTGGACAAGAAGGCCTGGCTTGCATTCTCCACTCTAATTCATCCCAAAGGTGTTCTATCAGGTGAGATCAGGACTCATCCATGTCTTTATGGACCTTGCTTTGTGCACTGGTCCAAATCATTTGGTGGAGGGGGGATTATGGAGTGGGGTTGGGCTTGGTCCCTTAGTTCCAGTGAAGAGAACTCTTAAGGCGTCAGCATATCAAGACATTTTGGACAATTTTATGATCCCAACTTTGCGGGAAGAGTTTGGAGATGGCCCCTTTCTGTTCCAACATGACTGTACACTAGTGCACAACAAGATCCATAGAGACGTGGATGAGCGAGTTTGGGGTGGAGGAACTTGACTGACCTGCACAGAGTCCTGACCTCAACCCAATAGAACACCTTTGGGATGAAGTAGAGTGGAGAATGCAAGCCAGGCTTTCTCGTCCACATCAGTGCCCAACCTCACAAATGTGTTCTGGAAGAATGGTCAAACATTCCCATAGACACTCCTAAACCTTGTGGACAGCCTTCCCAGAAGAGTTGAAGCTGTTATAGCTGCAAAGGGTGGACCAACTCAATGTTGAACCCTACAGACTAAGACTGTGATGCCATTAAAGCTCATGTGCGTGTAAAGGCAGGCGCCCCAATACTTTTTGGTAATATAGTGTAGCAATATATAGAGAGCCGGTTACCTTATTTGGTGAATGTGAAATTGGATAAAGATCGAAAAACATAAAAAACAAAAAACATGTATACAGAGCTGAAATATGAGCAAGGAATAATATGGGTATATATGCATTATGCTAATGAGTGTGTATATACTGTACATCAGTAATTGTTTGTGTTAAAAACCTCTAAATGGCATATATACTGTAGATGGAGATGATTGGACCATTAGGATTAATGTTATTGTACATATGAAGAAGTGAGGCGGTACTGAATAGAAGCTAACCTGTGGCTGTGTACTATTTGAAGGGAAGGATTCCCATGAGTGGTTATGTTGGATCAAGGTTTCTGTGGGGAGACAAAATACAGGGGAAGAAAGGACTGAAGAAAAAGGATAACATGCCACTTGGGTGTTATGAATTATGAATTTCGTATTTTAGTTGTGAATAGGACTGTGCCGGCAGTGGCGCGGGAGAGTGGTGTACTGAAAATGGAGGAATCTGGGTGCAGGGGCTTGAGTTTTGAGGGACTGAGTGTTGGAGGAATGGGGCTCTAAAGTTGTGGGTTAATGGTGACAGGAAAGTGGGAGTTAGGTACTGTCCCTGACAGACAGATATCCTGTCCCTACACTGACCCCTCGCAAAATACGCACCAACCTTGAGAACCAGGCTCTTAAATAGACTCTGCCTGACCCAAGATGGCTACCAAGGTCACATGGGGTGCCAGAAACCAATTGCATAGCTGCCTCCCTGTGACCAAGGAAACCATAGAGGAACTAGGTTCATCTCTATTTCCTTCTTCACCTTCATTGCCTCTGCTGATAAGCGCCACCTGCAGTAGAGAAAAAAGAGTGCATCTGCCCATATGTATGTAGTCATGTGACTTACAAAACAGTTGGAAACACTCAAATTTCCATTCCCCATTTACAGGCTCCTATCCCACTCTCCATTCCCACCCTTCCCCACCTTATCCCTTTGACCATTCATCTGATCTTTGCTCTGCTCAGGAGCTACAGCCACCTGAGGAAACTTCGCATTCACCATCTATGTCCCCTGTCAAGCACTTTGGTTGAATCTGCTGACCCATCACTACTGTGTCCTGTAGTGATGTAGGAGCCAGCAGAAAGAACCAGAGAGAATGATAGGGGATTAGGCATTCAATACACCCATAAGTACTGTTATGCAAAAACTATTTCTATGCCAGAGAGTGAATATTAGAAGAATGGATGGTACAACAGGTAAATATAAATCCTCTTCTTTTATCAATATCTTACAGGGCGATGGAGGAGGACCACTGGTGTGCAATGTCCGGGGCGTATGGTACCAGGTTGGAATTGTGAACTTTGGAATAGGCTGCGCAAACCCCAACTTTCCCGGGGTGTACACGTTGGTGACGGCCTACCAAACCTGGATCAGCACCAAAAACCTGCAAGTTACATTCAGTGATGTGCCAGATATCCCTAAACCAACAAGAACATGTGGAGGAAACCTCACCGACATAGGGTACACCAGTTCCACTACACAGAGAGGAAGTACTGCCGATACTAAGACCAATGTTCCTGGACCAACAAATGAAGGAAGCACTGCCGATACTAAGACCAATGTTCCTGGACCAACAAATGAAGGAAGCACTGCCGATACTAAGACCAATGTTCCTGGACCAACAAATGAAGGAAGCACTGCCAATACTAAGACCAATATTCCTGGACCAACAAATGAAGGAAGCACTGCCAATACTAAGACCAATGTTCCTGGGCCAACAAATGAAGGAAGCACTGCCAATACGACGACCAATGTTCCTGGACCAACAAACGAAGGAAGCACCGGATATATAAACACCAATGTTACTGTACCAACAAATAATGGAAGCACTGAATATAAAACCACTGTAGCAAAAACAACATCTGAAGGAAACATCATCACATCCAGCCTTTCACACCTCCACTGGATGATCTTGGTTCCAACTACTCTTCTGCTCACATTAATATAATCAAAACCTGCCATCTCAGCTGATGTAGACAATGGGGTTGATTCACTAAAGGAGTGGAGAATGTTCACTTTGCAAAGAATACCCAATCATGTAGAAGGAAAATTCAAGAAAATTGTATTTTTGCCCATCCATGATTAGATGATTGAAGTCATTACAGCTTCACCTCATTCACTGAGCTAAGTACAATAATCACTTTGCAAAGTGAACATTCTCCACTCCTTTAGTAAATCAACCACACTGTCTTCTATTACAACATAAGAAAAATAGCTTTATGAAAATATGAGGCGTTTGTTTAAACTGAGGAGCTCCTTAAAGCGGAGTTCCACCCAAAAGTGGAACTTCCGCTGGTTGGATTCCTCCCCCCCTCAGGTGTCACATTTGGCACCTTTCGGGGGGAGGGGGAAGAGGACACCCCCCATCTTTAGACAGGTGTCCTTTTCCACACATCCGGGAGCTCTGGCCGGCAGCCGCGGCCGCTGACGTCAGCAGCCCGGCTCCCTCCTCCCTGCTCGCTCTGCTTCTGGCCGCCTGGCCAATAGCAGAGCGCGGCAGAGCCTCGCGCATGCGCAGTAAGGATGCCCGGCGTGAAGCTGAACTGCTACACGTCCGGGTTCCCTTACCAGCGATGGAGGCGGCTGCACCCGTCCCCCAATCCGAAGATCGGCGGTGGGTGCAGACATCGCTGGACTCCAGGACAGGTAAGTGCCCTATTATTAAAAGTCAGCAGCTACTGTATGTGTAGCTGCTGACTTTTAATTTTTTTTCCTACCTCGGACCTCCGCTTTAAAGTCAATCTGGCAGTAACGCGCTTTCCGTCCTGGGGTGACAACGCAACACAGGAGCAGCTTAGTCACCCTAAGACAGTGATGGCGAACCTTGGCACCCCAGATATTTTGGAACTACATTTCCCATGAAGCTCATTCACTCTGCAGTGTAGTTGAACATCATGGGAAATGTGGTTCCAAACCATCTGGGGTGCCAAAGTTCCCCATCACTGCCCTAGGACAAGGTGTGTTAGAACTACAGTACACCCCCACTCTACTCATCTTCATAACATGGTGGGTTCTATTTTCCAAAGAGTGCACAGGATTTTTGGAGCTCCCTGCATTTCTAGCAGATCAAAGGGTATTGCTGATCATTAGATATTTCTGATTGTAATCCTATCAGCTATCCCAACTACAAATCATTGCGCCCTATAGCAAAATTTGATGGGCCCGCTAGATAATTCTGTAACAGCTGGTAGTGTCAACTCTGACAATACATTTCATTGATCTTAACCTCTTGCTAACCTCATAACGCATAAATGCGTCTACAAGAAAGGTAAGCTTAAATGCCCAGCCGCCATACATTTGCATCCATGGCAGACGAAAGTTGTGAGCTGAGAGCGTTCTCACTTCTCACTCCCAGCAAACTACATGAGATGTCACTGACAAATATAGGTCAAGGTTTCCGATCAAGAGCTTGCAGGAATGGCTCCTGATCACGTGACTTGTGTGAGCATGGGCAGAACTTGAGGGATTACATTTGTGATCCTGCCCATGCTCCAGGGGCAGCCTCTCCCTCCCTGCCATGCTTAGCCCTGCCCAACTGTGCACGTGCACAGAAAGCGGGGGGCAGGCAGGACACACTCTGGGCTGCCGAGTGAAAGCAGTGGGCTTGAACGTGAATCTAGAAGTTAGAAGTCCCGTCTATACCGGGCAGGGCTTAGACCGAGCCCTCTGAGTTTCATCTTTTACATACAAGTCCATTGCTTTCAATTTGTGTGCACGTGCAGCTGGCAACAAGAGTATCTTGGCACGTGGCGGAAGAGGCAGGTGGCAGTGGGGGGGCAGGTCAACTTTTGCATCCGGACCCACAAGCTTCAAGATACGCCTCTGGCTGTGAGACCTTTTCATAGCAGTCGCATGATAGAGAAGCCATGCCATGGTATTAATGGGTTAACATGCAAAATTGCCAAATATGCCAAATTCAAGGACAAGCAGGGGAAGAACTACCAGCCTAATCAGTATATTCCTGTATAACTATAGTACATTGTATATGTAAAGCGCTGCATAAAGTGATGGCGCTATATAAGTACCTGAAATATATATAATAAAATAAAATAATAGTAATAATTGTAATACAGCAATAAATCATAATTATATTTTTTATTATAAAAAAGTAACTCTATAACCCTAATAAAAATCATTAATAATTATTCTATAACCCACAATGCAAACCCATTCACTGCTAGATCCATTATTTATTTTTTTGGAGTTTTTTGCACATGTATTAAACTGCCCATTTTAAGCCTGAGATTTACTTAAAACATTATATATTTTCTGAAATCAATGACCCTTGAGAATAGAAGGGTGATAGTTGAAACTTTTCACGCCACAAGATATTAGCGCAACTGTTTATCAAACACACATTTTCAGAAAAATAACACATTAAAGTTAAATATATTGTATAAAAACTCAATATATTACCTATTTTTTAATGAAATCTAAAAGATGAAGTTGTGTTAAGTAAACAGATGCCCAACATGCCAAACGTTAAAAATGGCGGCAAACTTCAGTACAGTATATTGTCCATAGACAACTTTTTAAAAGTTCTTACAGGTCATCAGTGTTGCATTACCCATAATGCCCCTAGAGTTTTTCCTCTCACTTTGGAGTGCCTGGTGATACATTATATTGTCAAAAGTATTGTGACGCCTGCCTTTACACGCACATGAACAGATCCCAGTCTTAGTCCATAGGGTTCAATATTGAGTTGGCCCACCCTTTGCAGCTATAACAGCTTCAACTCTTCTGGGAAGGCTATCCACAAGGTTTAGGAGTGTCTATGGGAATGTTTGACCATTCTTCCAGAAGAGCATTTGTGAGGTCAGGCACCAAAGTTGGACGAGAAGGCCTGGCTCACAGTCTCCCCTCTAATTCATCCCAAAGGTGTTCAATCGGGTTGAGGTCAGGACTCTGTGCAGGCCAGTCAAGTTCCTTCACCTCAAACTCGCTCATCCATGTCTTTATGGACCTTGTTTAGTGCACTAGTCCAAATCATTTGGTGGAGGGGAGATTATGGGGTGGGGTTGTTGCCCCTTCCTGTTCCAACATGACTGCGCAACAGTGCACAAATCAAGGTCCATAAAGACATGGATGAGCGAGTTTGGGGTGGAGGAACTTGACTGGCCTGCACAGAGTCCTGACCTCAACCCAATAGAACACCTTTGAGGCGCATTAGAGTGGAGACTGCGAGCCAGGCCTTCTCATCCAACATCAGTGCCTGACCTCACAAATGCGCTTCTGGAAGAATGGTCAAACATTCCCATAGACAATCTTAAAACTTGTGGACAGCCTTCCCAGAAGAGTTGAAGCTGTTATAGCTGCAAAGGGTGGGCCAACTCAATATTGAACCCTACGACTAAGACTGGGATGCCATTAAAGTTCATGTGCGTGTACAGGCAGGCGTCCCAATACTTTTGCCAATATAGTGTATATATCATGCTATCACCGTTTCCACGCATAGGCGTATTATGAGTGTGTACATGGGTTTTGAGAAGTCTTTAAGCATTATTCTTTTGAATTATTATTTAACAACTTAATTTTCTAAAACATTTTTTTAACGCAACGAACCAATAGTTCTCCATGTGATACCATATAGGTTATTATGACCGCTTCACTTCATTTAGACATCAGGGGCATATTAGACCCCTGATTTCTTCCCTGCATGCCACTCAAGCTAATGGAGCTCATAAATATTCCAGATCTACCTCTGAAAGCTTCATTGCAATAAGCAATACACCCTTCCCCCCTCAATCCACCTATGTGGGCACCTAGGTACATAGGTACTAATGCAATCTGAATTTTAAAATGCATTAACCCATCAAATGATTTATGCCAAATGATATTTCTATGTATGAAATTGTTCTAATAAACATTATAAAAACCTGACATCTTTGCATATTTGTTGTCTTTGCCCACCCCATCTATCAAATTTTTGCACAATGTATAGTAATACAAAGTAGAGGTGAGCAAACTCCCAAAAAACGTGTTTGTCATGTCTTGGCTGAACTTTTTGAAAATCAGTACTTGTATGACCTGAGCAGAGCCGGGACAAGGGGTGGGCAGGAGGGGAGGCTGCCCTGGGCACTCTGGTATCATGTGAGGGGGGGGAGGGGCACCACAAAAAGATTGGGGGGAGGGGACTTGTGTTGGGAGGGGGAATTTGAGTGGTGGCAGGGGATAAAATTGTTATACTAGGGGT
>BLSH010154026.1:273958-289567 GCA_018402905.1 Glandirana rugosa
AGGGTGGTATCCTGTCGGTTATAGTCTGTGCTGTGACTTCCCTTACGACTAGAGTGACTCTTGTAGGGACGTTAGACTGTAGTTTCTCACGTACGTCGTCAAGGTCGATCTCGAGGTCCTGGACCCTCTGTCTCATCGAGCGTGACTTTGGAGGTAACTTGTCTATTGGTGTAGTAAATTGAGATACCACCTACGTGTGTCATTGGTACGTCTCCTTTAACTCACCTAATTTCGGTTTTAGAGTCTAAACCTCCTGTCCCGATCTTCTTTATTGGAGTTTTATGCTCCATAGGGTCTTTTTTATGGGGTGGGTTTAGGCAGTCTATGAATCCTGTCTATTAGCAGCTCATTTGCAGAGAGTGATGGTGCCACTTTCATGAACAGCTCAGACACATATTTTTGTAGTTGTTCCTGGGGTATTTTTTCTGGGATACCTCGTATTTTGAGGTTATTTCTTCTAGCCCTGTCCTCCAAATCTGAGATTTTGGCTTTAATCCACTCAATTTCCTCTGCATGGTTACTGTGTGCATCCACCATAGAGTTAAATGATGTGGTTATCTGTTCAATGGAGGTTTCAGTGCGAGCTACTCTGTCTCCCAGGTCCTGGAGCTCTAGCTGGAACTGCTGCATGCACTCTTTGATGTCAGATTGCAGGGATGTTCTCAGTGAGATCAGCATTCCCTTCAGTGTCGTGTCTGATATTGGCTGTCCTATGGTGGGAAAAGCAGCTATGGGGTCTGGAGATGTGTTTTGTATGCCACTAGGTGTGGGGGATGTGCGGCCTACCTCCATGCTGTTTTCCATTTCTGGGGAGTCTCTCCGCGGCTTGGATTTCGCTGGACTCTGTGTAGAGGGTGAAGATGACCCAGAGGAGTTCCCGCTGTCCGGATTCCCCACTCTTCTCTCTCCTTGCTGAAGGTTGTGGTGCGGCGCGCGGTCTCCTGTGCCGCGTGTCTGCTGGAGGAGCGGACCGCCGCCATGCTGCCTCGGCCTTCCGGCGCCCTGGTGGAAGAAGCTGGCGAGCTTCTTCACTTGGGCGCTTTCTTTCTTCTTTCGGGTCATCTCTGTCGCTACCCGCACCTCTGCTGGGCTTGTGGGCACTTGCGCTGTTATTGAGGCGGAGACCGTCGCTTTCTATCTCGGGTGGCTCGGCGGAGCTTTCAGCTTATGCGGCCATCTTCTCCGCTGGTCGCCACGCCCCCCACCGAAATGTTGCAATAGATTAAAAGCAGGAGGACAGGATTGGCTTTCTGTGGACCAAACCTACTGAGGTTAGTGGTGGAACATAATAGACATCTGTCTATTGTCAACCTTATGAATTACAAGCCTAGATAGCCTCAGAGTTTGTAGAATACATGATGACTGTATGTCACTTGTGTGGGTAACTCTCAATAAACAAAAAGAAAGCAGACAAACACAGAGATCGGAAGAGCCCTTTATAGTGCAGTCGTGGATTGTGGAGCTTCCAGTGATAATATAGTGGAAAAAGAGGACATGAGCTCAGTTGAAGGATCAACACCACATCCCCAATATTTATGAAGAAACAGTGGTGTAGTGGATAGCACTCTTGCCTGGCAGCAAAAGGGTCACTGGTTCAAATCCCAACCACGACACTACCTGCCTGGAGTTTGCATGTTCTCCCTGTGCCTGCGTGGGTTTCCTCCGGGTGCTCCGGTTTCCTCCCACACTCCAAAGACATGCCGGTAGGTTAATTGGCTCCTGTCTAAATTGTCCCTAGTATATGTATGAATGTGAGCTAGGGACCTTAGATTGTAAGCTCCTTGAGGGTAGAGACTGATGTGAATGTACAATGTATATGTAAAATGCTGCGTAAATTGACTGCGCTATAGAAGGACCTAAAATAAATAAGCAAACAAAGGTAAATAAGGAAATGGGACTTCAAAGGTATTGAAACCCTCTCACAGAATGATTACCAATACACAAACTTATAGTTAAAAAGGTTCTTTATTACAAAATTGATTAAAAGTAACATTGGTGGTGTATGTACCCCTACAAACATGAAAAACTTTCACAACCCATATTCCAACCAAAACACCCCCGAGCGACCATATGGAGGCATATCCTGGAGCAGCAACTATCATCTCTGAGGTTCTGATATACCAACTGAGCCTGTTTTTCTAAATCTGTGCATTTGTAGCTATCTGCCTTCACCTTGAACCCAAACTGCACTACAGGATATAGACAGGCAAGTGCATCTTTGGATTTGACAACATAAGATGCCATTTCCTTTCCCCCCTTTTTGGTGGGCTGTGTTTGTGGCTCCCTTGTGGGTTTCTCGGTCTGTGTCATCTACCCAGTGTTTTTTAGATGCCATCTTATAACTGCCCTGGACTTGGCTACATTGGGAGAGATTAAGAGTGTACTCACTGGACCCTCCTGAGACAAAAAAACGCATATTACAGCGCACACATGATGCTTACTCCTGCCCGGCTGTTTAAAAGCATCTAAACGTATATAGCAAAAAATGCAAAAATACGGGGGTTTGGTCACACTCAATGGCCATGAAGTGCTTAACCTCCCTGGCGGGATGATTATGTCAGATTTTTGGTGCTGAAAGCGGTACAATTATTTTGCATGGAAATTTGGCGTTTTTTATTGTAGGCCGGTAATTCTTAGGAATAACTCACTTAAATCTGTCCAAACAAGAGTCTAGTAGACATCCCGGGTATGAAAAAGTTTGAAACATGAAATCATAAATTATAATATAATAAATAACTATAAATAATTATCAGAAATAATAACGTAATAGTAATAAAATGTATTCAATAATGTAATCAAACCAAAAACACTGAAATTTGCTCAGTTGCAGAATTGTCGCTGTCGCCACTTTCAGTTTCTGATGATAAATTTCCCCACAAATCAGTATCACTCAATTCTGCAAATGATTCTTATTTACTATCGGTGTTTTCTAGCTGATAAAAAAACACTTTTGACGCAAAGGGACGCTTTTTGGTTGCTATGGACATTCTCATGTTTCCAGGCAGAAAGAATGACATTTATTATATAAAAGTGCATGCAGGGCTCTGGGCAAACCACTAGGGACAAAGGGGATGTGAAATGTTTTCATACAGTAATGTAATCTATAAGATCACAGTGTACTGTATGTGCTGTGTGTGTTTCACTCTTTGAATTTCCCGCCGGTCCCCGTCCCCGTGGGACGCGACGCTCGCAGGGAATAGAGCCCGGCACACAGAGGCATCTGGCCGGAGGACAGACACGCTGACACCGCGGGAGGACATCGCTGGATCCAGGGGACAAGGTGAGTAACCCAGCCTGGATCCAGCAATGCAATCCTGAGTGTGGCTCGGGGGTTACCGCTAATGGTACTAAAATTCCACCCCGAGCCACACTCAGGAATACCGCCAGGGAGGTTAAGCCCACTGACTGCTGCAAAGTACCCCGTTTCAACAGTGGGTTTCTTTACTAACCTTAGAGTGAATGCTCCTATCTCTTAAACTATGGAAGCCAACGCTTCTCTTTACGGGAGACCAGAGGACTCATCCCATGGATCAGGTGGACACTGATTGGGGGTAATTAAGGAGGATGGGGTTCACCAGCCCAAAAGGTCTGGTCGGGACCTTAGCATAAAAAAAGATACATATTTGGGGGGAACACCCTATCAAACCCATGGTGTTATATAACTGATGACAGCTGCAGCACACACAGCCAACTACCCATCCAAAATTATAATTACCAATAGTGCCACATTTTTAAGTATGTAAATTAAATGAAAACAAAGCTGGCTTTGTTTTAATTCTGGGTGTTCCATTATTTGATAGATTCCCCTCTACATGCTTGCTTTTTAAACATTTTGTTGAAATACCCTAAGCAAATAGATATTGGTGTAGCTAATGATTATTTATGTCTTACAGGGTGACCCAGGAGGACCTCTGGTGTGTAAAGTCCAGGATGTATGGTACCAGGTTGGAATTTTGAGCTGGGAAATAGGCTGTCCATACCCCAACTCCCCTGGGGTGTACACACTGGTAACAGCCTACCAAACCTGGATCAATCAGTACCTGCAAGTTACATTCTATGATGTGTCAAATATCCCTAGACCAACGAGGGTATGTGGAGACAGCACCAGCTACACAACACATGAAGAAAGCATTGATTGTGCGACTACCACTGTTCCTGTGCCAACAAATGGAGGAAGCACTGCCTATACAAAGACCAGTGCTCCGGTACCAAAAACAACATCTGAAGGAAGCCCCATCACATCCAGCCTTTCACATCATTGCTGGATGATCTTGGTCCCAACTACTCTTTTACTCGCATTAATATAACCAAAAACTGCCTAGAAAATGGGCTTGATTTACTAATAGGGATGAGCTCTCACTAGGATCCAAACACAGGTTTAGACAGAACTTTGCTTGTTCATGCGTTTTGTCCAAACACCAACCTTTTAGCTCATTTGATGGGAGTCAGACTTAAAAAAAAAAGTTGTGTTTTTTTTCTTCTGATACTATATATGATAGCTTCCTATTGTCAAAGTTTGTTTAACCTCCCTGGCGGGATGATTATGTCAGATTTTTGCATCTAAAAGCGGTAGATTATTTTACATGGAAATTTGGCGTTCTATATTGTAGGCCTGTAATTCTTAGGAATAACTCACTTAAATCTGTCCAAACAAGAGTCTAGTAGACATCCCGGGTATGATAAAGTTTGAAACATGAAATCATAAATTATAATATAATAAATAACTATAAATAATTATCAAAAATAATAACATAATATTAATAAAATGTATTCAATAATGTAATCAAACCAAAAACACTGAAATTTGCTGAGTTGCAGAATTGTCGCTGTCGTCACTTTCAGTTTCTGATGATAAATTTCCCCACAAATCAGTATCACTCAATTCTGCAAATGATTCTTATTTACTATCGCTGTTTTCTAGCTGATCAAAAATCACTTTTGACGTAAAGGGACACTTTTTGGTTGCTATGGACATTCTCAAGTTTCCAGGCAGAAAGAATGACATTTATTATATAAAAGTGCATGCAGGGCACTGGGCAAAGCACTAGGGACAAAGGGGATGTGAAATTATTTCATACAGTAATGTAATCTTACAGATCACAGTGTACTGTATGTGTACTGTGTGTTTCACTTTTTGAATTTGCCACTGGTCTCCGCCCCCCATGCGACGCGATGCTCACAGGGAACGGAGCCCGGCACACAGAGGCATCGGGCGGAGGACACAGCCCACAGACACAGCGGGGGACATCGCTGGATCCAGGGGGCAAGGTGAGTAACCCAGCCTGGATTCAGCGATGCGATCCCGAGTGTGGCTCGGGGTTACCTCTCTTGGTACAGAATATTCACCCCGTGCCACACTCAGGAATACTGCCAGGGGGGTTAAAGAAGCAGAAGGTGGAGGCACCCGCTATGTCCTTAGCAACCAGTGACAGCACTCAGCCCCATTAATTTCCTTTCTGGGAATCTCCAGACTTGTAAACAACGGGGCAAGGATAGCTCTGATGTCACTAACTGAATATGGCCACGTGGCATATTTGAGAAATGGTGTTGACCAAATACGGCCATAGTCATAGTTCATCAATGACATCACTGGATATACCCCACCCCTTTGGTTACATTTGGCAGCTGGGACCGGGAGCTGTTGCAGCATGTAACAACAGGATCCACTGTTTTTTTTTTCTTTTGGAGAGTCAGCTGATGTCGCTCATCCTCATTGATGATAAAAGAGTAGAGGCACTATGTACCCCTTACATATTCATGTTGGGGAGGACAGTATCTGGGGATTCAGGATTTAGAAAAGACTTGCACCCGCAGATCCCCCTCAACCACCAGGCCATAATTGTGGGAAAAAGGACCTTATCCTCATCAACAAGGAGCTCACCCCTCCCTTTCATTTCCTGCTGGTTTTAATGCTTAGATATGGTTCTGGTGTTGATCTTGTAGATGACCTCACACGTTTTTCTTCCTGCTTTTTGTATGTGGCCCCCCCTTAAAATTCCTGAGCTAAGTAAAAAAAATACTTCAGAAAGTGAGCATGCTCTATTCCTTTGGTAAATCAACCACACTGTCTTCTCTGGTTATTTGCTTAACTGCTTAAAGTCTATCTAAATGCAAAACGAACATGTGTCCAGTACTAAGATGTGGTGACTGCATTCGTTTTCATTTTTTTCATAGGTTTTCACCTGGTAATCCTGCCACAAATACTCTATTACTCTAATATCCTGGGGCAACAACACTCACTCACCCTGTTGTATGTATGGAAGAGCAACAGTAGTGTCACCCTAGGACAGTTTGTGTGTTAGGACTACTGTACTGTTGATGCTACGACTAAGGCTGTTGCTGAAATGCATCAGCTGTTTTGCTTGTCATTTCATGTAGCCAACCATTAAAATTGATATATGGAAACAGTTGCTGGCTCAATATTTTTACTTGTTAGGATTACTGTACACCTCCCTTTTTCCTGTTCTTCAAACATGGGGGTGGCGTTCTGCAGAGGGATGGGGCTTAAGACTCAGAATCAGGAGGTAACGCTCTGATAATTTGGGTAACCTTGGTGCCCCCCAGTGTGGTTAGAGAAATGTAGAAAGGATGATAATGCTACAGCTCCAGCACATTGTCAGGGAATGCCTTAACAATTAATTTAGTCAGCTAAATAGGTCAAACCACAGTGCCTCCAATACAAAAATAATTTATGAAAATAATTTAACTGGCTTCATTAGATATTCTGAGTTATTTTGCCAAGCAGAAACCTTACAATAAAACCATAGTTAGATTGGTGTAAGTATAGACTGAGGCTATTGAAAATAAATTAATATTTATTTACAAAAAGTCACTTACAAACACCATAAATAATAGATTGGGATATGCATGGATACTAAGATATTTGTATAAAAGTTCCAACATTGTCATTAACAGCAGAGTACATATAGTGAATTAAATGCAATAATTAATTTCCTCTCGTAGACAACATAACCAATGATAACTACCTAGCAGACAATATTCTGTGTTTTAAGAAATTTGACTGTTATTTTTCTACGGAAAGAATAAGCATCGAAATATGTAAAGGTGGGCACCAATATGGCCCAAGAAAAGAAAAAAAATAACCAAAAAAAAAAAAAAATCTAACTTTATTGACTATTGTGGGAGAAAGATTAAGTTACAGCAGGGATTATTATAATTGGCCTACTATTTGAGCAAGCAAAATCACCAAGAAAATAATATATTATAATTACCCTCCAAGTATACCAGGTAGGCTTTTAGGTGGCTGATGACCAAGCCCAAAGATGGCCGCCAATTAATAGTTGGGTTTTGTCTACCCCAAATTGTGTCTACTTATGCTGGAACTGTGTGTCCTAGCTTCAGTGAAGTGTCTGATGATAGGATGTCTTGATTCCCTGTATATGATGGGTGTGTGACCTGATAGTGAAGTCTCCCAGATGATGATTGTTGGAAATTATGAAGTTTTAATATTATTTTGAGTAATAACAGGCTCTGAAATATATGAAATGTATGAAATATTTGAATACATTGTAATGAAGCAATGATAATTCTGAGGATTATACTCATATGACATTGAGAAGGACAGGACAGCAGATTTTGGTAACATGCGCAATTCTATTCTGAGTCCTAGGCTAAGCATGTGAGGAGGAGTCATGTGTCTTCTTATGGACTAAGACCATATATGAAAAAGTAGGTGTTACTCTTATCTTTAGAAGCATGACCTTTTTTGTAGAAAATGCTAAGTGTAAGACTGCTTAAGTAAGCTTTACAAACTGTATAATAAGGCACTATGAAGGAACATTACTTAAAGAGGACAAACAAAACATTGGAAGGTCACCATCCATCACCTCTCTCCTTCTGACGCTTGCCATCATGTAGACTTCATATTATGTGGTACATAAGTCTGTCTTGCTTATGTAATGTCATGAAGAATAACCCTCAAAGATTTTTTAATGATGTCGTTCATGCAAGAGTTTCTTTGATGGAGGCCGCAAATTATTTCTAACAATGATCTCTAGATAATGGTCATCTGTCCCCCCTGTCTACCTGACTTTCTATCTTATTGAGTGGTAGACAATACACTCATAAAACTATGATAAACCTGGTTTAGAAGGTGTAACCTTCTCTTTGATTGGTAGGCCAGGTTAATGTTCAATTATGTATTTAACTACACAATATTTCCCTTGGCCATTGGGGGCATTCCAGGACCAAAAATGTCTATTTCAGTTTTCTAGGGGAACAAAGAAAATAGAATCAAGGAGGGGACCACGCCCCATCAGGATAACTAGCACAAAACAGGACTTTATTGCATTGGTTGCGGTCTGGAGTGAACACAGTAATACAGATGCTTTGTTAAAAGAAAGCATTTATTGGTTATAATTAAAATATGATAAGTAAAATTGATCCAAAAAATGATCATACACTTTACATGACCATACAGAAGCGGTGTAATAACATATTAATACATGGAATAACGATCGACGTTTCGCAGTACTACTGCTTCCTCAGGATCTTTCCACGTCTCTGTAGGTGTCTACTGATCAGCGGCGGCTGGTGTGGGAGGGGCGCTGGGGCGCCGCCTCCCCGCCGGCAAAAGAGGAAAGAAAAAAAAAAAGTCAGCCCCGCCCACCTACAGGTGGCGCCGGTACATTGACTTTCTTTTTTTTTTTTTTCTTTTCGGCTCCTTGGCTGTCACAGCCAAGTAGTGAGCCTATTGGTCGGCCATTCAAGCCTATGAAGGTGCGTTTGTTCCTGCGGCCTTGCATAGGCTGATTGGCTGCCCTGAGCCTCCGCTCAGGGTGATTGGATGCGGGCCGGGGGCGGGTCACTGTGGCAGCGGAGGGGACTTCCGCTCCCACAGAGACCATGACCGCCCGGGGACCGACGAGGGGGGGACAGCCACTCTCTGTGTGCCGAACTCTGCAGACCCAGTGCGCTCTCGCATGCCGAATCTCTGCAATAATCCTGCCTGCTGGATGGGGTAAGTGCAGGGGGGGGGACTCTGCAATGTACCCCTCCTGTGTCACTGGCTGCCAACTGCCCCTCCTGTGTAACTGACTGCAAACTACCCCCACCTGTGTCACTGGCTGCAAACTGCCCCCACCTGTGTCCCTGGCTGCATAACTGCCCCCACCTGTGTCCCTGGCTGCATAACTGCCCCCACCTGTGTCCCTGGCTACATAACTGCCCCCACCTGTGTCACTGGCTGCATAACTGCCCCCACCTGTGTCACTGGCTGCATAATTGCCCCCACCTGTGTCACTGGCTACATAACTGCCCCCACCTGTTTCACTGTATACTGTGTCCTGTGATGCTGAGCTGTATACTGTGTCCTGTGATGCTGAGCTGTATACCGTGCCCTGTGATGCTGAGCTGTATATTGTGTCCTGTGATGCTGAGCTGTATACTGTGTCCTGTGATGCTGAGCTGTATACTGTGTCCTGTGATGCTGAGCTGTATACTGTGTCCTGTGATGCTGAGCTGTATACCCCTGATACAATATGTGGAATACAGGGGACGGAGTGAGTGGATTCTATAAGGGGCGGGACTTGTTAAAAGTAGGAGGGGTCAAAGGGAAGGGCGGGGCCTGGCGCCCCCCCATCCAAAAACTTCACCAGCCGCCACTGCTACTGATCAAACACAATTATATCAACATATAGATTTTTTATCATAACATACATCTCAATTATTTCTCATCAATTGTATTGAACATTTCTAGCTGAACCCAGTGCTATACCTCTGGTGAAATGGTGGAGAAGGGGGAGCACAATACAATTGATGAGAAATAATTGAGATGTATGTTATGATAAAAAATCTATATGTTGATATAATTGTGTTTGATCATGTATTAATATGTTATTACACCGTGTCTGTATGGTCATGTAAAGTGTATGATAATTTTTTGGATCAATTTTACTTATCATATTTTAATTGTAACCAATAAATGCTTTCTTTTAACAAAGCATCTGTATTATTGTGTTCACTCCAGACCGCAACCAATCCAATAAAGTCCTGTTTTGTGCTAGTTATCCTGATGGGGCGTGGTCCTCACCTTGATTCTATTTTCTTTGTTTAGTACTATGTTGGATGTGGATTGGGTTGCCACCTCCATCACTGACCACCTACGTTTTTATAAAATTAGTTTTCTAGGGGAAATCTACTATAATATTTAATCTGTGTAGTAATTAAACTTTAAAGGATGCTTACATGTTTTGTTACATTTTATTTAGAAATCTTAAACTATCTCCAGGGTCTGGTAGCCATATTTATGATTATTTGTCTTTTTTGCTATATTACTATCTACACATGAAATCTTAGCTACACAATGTGTAAACTCATACATAGCGGTCCATAATGAACACAAAGAACAATATAATAAAACTTTTTGCATTCTTTAACCCACTACCTGAATATCTTTACACTATAACCTACACATATATAAAATAACGATTACGGTCTATGAGCTCATTTACCTTTGCTTACTTCAGGGTCTATGACTGCCAGATTCTGCTTGCTTAATCGAGTCAAAGTCATTTATACAAAACCTCTGTTATCTAGCAGCTATATTGTCTGACTTTTTTATATTTGTAAAACTTCAATAAAGAAATATTGAAAAGAAAATAATGATTCTGAACAAATATTACTATAGTAAGCCTAATATGATATTTCATCTAATCACATCTTTTCTTATAGTATTTTATACAGTATCTCACAAAAGTGAGTACACCCCTAACATTTTGTAAATATTTTCAGACCATACACCGCACACTGCATCAAATTGGTCTGCATGGCTGTCATGCAAGAAGGAAGCCTCTTCTAAAGATGATGCACAAGAAAACTCGCAAACAGTTTGCTGAAGACAAGCAGGCTAAGGACATGGATTACTGGAACCTTGTCCTGTGGTCTGATGAGACCAAGATAAACGTATTTGGTTCAGATGGTGTCAAGCGTGTGGGTCGGTAACCAAGTGAGGAGTACAAAGACAAATGTGTCTTGCCTACAGTCAAGCATGGTGGTGGGTTGTCATGGTCTGGGGCTGCATGAGTGCTGCTGGCACTGGGGGGCTACAGTTCATTGAGGGAACCATGAATGCCAACATGTACTGTGACATACTGAAGCAAAGCATGATCTCCTCCCTTCAGAGACTGGGCCGCAGGGCAATATTCCAACATGATAACGGCCCCAAGCACACTTTCAAGATGACCACTGCTAAAGAAGCTGAGGGTAAAGGTAATGGACTGACCAAGTATGTCTCCAGACCTAAACCCTACTGATCATCTGTGGGGCATCCTCAAATGGAAGGTGGAGGAGCGCAAGGTCTCTAACATCCACCAGCTCCGTGATGTGGAGGAGTGGAAGAGGACTGCAGTGGCAACCTGTGAAGCTCTGGTGATCTCCATGCCCAAGAGGGTTAAGGCAGTGCTGGAAAATAATGGTGGCCACACAAAATATTGACACCAATATGATCATTTTCACTTAGGGGTGTACTCACTTTTGTTGTCAGCGGTTTAGACATTAATGGCTGTGTGTTGAGTTATTTTGAGGGGACAACAAATTTACACCGTTATACAAGCTGTACACTCACTGCTTTACATTGTAGCAAAGTGTAATTTCTTCATTATTGTCACATGGAAAGATATAATGAAATATTTACAAAAATATGGAGGTGTACTCACTTTTGTGAGATACTGTATATCTCCTTATCATCATAAAATAGGTGGAAGGTTTCAGTAGTCCAGTAACAATATAACAGTTAGCCCAGGCAGAGAGTGTTAGGAATGAGCTCAGTATTCAGACATTTGTTTGAACACAGAATGTTAAGGCCATTCGAAGTGGAAAAACGAGACAACTTCTAGCTGTCCATGATTGTTAAGGAAGCAGTGACTGTCTGCAGCCACTGCTTCCTTATCAACCATTGAAGTCCCTGTCCCATTCACTTACCTGGCCATGAATCCCCACCCACGTAAGCAAATGGGCTGAAATAACGTTGACATCACTGCCCAAATCTGGCCACACAACTATATTTCGACAACGCTGTCAATTGTTGTTAATAAAAAGGAGGCCGCTGGTAGCCACTGCATCCTTACTAACCACTGACATCAGCTGACCCATTCACTTACATAGCCGGGCATTCCTGGTTACATGATCAAATCGGTGTAAGGACATTAGTAACATAATTGACCAAATAAGGCCATGGCTATGTTCAGGCAATAATGTTACCAATGTCCCCGCTCTTTCCTTTAGATGACAGCTCAGGGAGGTGTCATTCAGCTAGTGTTAACACCAGGGATCAGCCATGTGCAGCAGATCATCGTTTTTTGTTTGGCAACTCAATGGCAGTGGGCATCATGATTGACAAAGTATGTACAATGAGGCACATTTTTGGGGATTATTATTTTTTAATAAATAGCTTGTTTTGGGTCATTATTTCCAGGCTACAACACTTTGTTCTTGTAAATAGGTTGGGGTACTATGTAACCCATACTCATTTCAATATGCCTATTGCGTGTTGCATGGTAGCATCCAATGAGCCCAGACAAGCTGAGAAAAGTTGTTCTGTGAGTCATGTACTTTAACAGATGGAGTTAAAAAAGAAGAACAAGAGAAGAAGAGAAGAAGCAATAAAAAAATAAGGAGAGGGAGTTAGAGTGGAATGAAGCTGGTAGGGAGAGGAGAGGGAGAAGAAGGTAGACGGGGAGTAAGAGAGGAACCATGAAGGCCACCTATAGAAATCCATAAGGATATGTCAGTAGTACAGAGAGATCAACTTTTACCTGCAAATGGCATGGTATATGTTGAGAAAGAGGGATGTAATCAAATCATGTTTGTCAAATTTTAATTACAGAGAAGTTTCACCCTCCTTCCCTATTATAGTTGCCAAATTGAAATTAAAGAGAAGTTTCACCCTCCTCCCTATTATTATTAATTTTTTTTGTGCTCCTCTCCTTTTCTTTTGCTGAGGTGACCACAATAAACATACCCACACACAGAATCCATTGTTATCCTGCTGAGATCCTCTTCTCAGCAGCCGCCGCCGGGTCCCTCCCTGCCATGTTCATCTTTGACATCATTGGTAGGCTGTGCCGGCTCTACCGGGTGCTGGCGCAGCCTACCAAAGAGACGCCGCCAGGCCTGCCTCCTCCTCTGTTATTGAATGGGTTGACATGCGGGACTCTCAGTGCCTCCTGAGATATGAGCTTCACATATCCCAGGAGGCACTGGGGGCACTGACATCATTCACCTAGGTGAATGATGGCGGATGGGGGAGCAGGCTGAAACTGACAAAAAGTGAACAAAAAAAAGAACCTGCTAGTTATGCAGTGGAGGGTGGGTGAGATGCAAAGGAGCCAAGTCACTGAAATGGTGAAGAACTGGTTTCATTTGGCATGGGTGTCCTCCAGGATAGCAATCACTTTTTCATTGACAATTGTCTTGAGAATCCTTGGTTTAACCTCTTCAAAGTTAAGAGATTGAGATTTTCATGCATGAGTGATAATTTGTTTGGCAGCTACAAAGATATGTGTTATTAAAATTCAGACACACCAAGGGACATCCTGTACCGGCTTATGGAGAAGAGCTTCACATGGATCTTTACAAAAAGTAACCTGTAAGACCATGTTGATCATAGTATAGACCGTTATTCATAGACAACCCACCTTCAGGCAAGTCCACCATATATGGAGCATATTGCCCTCTTCACGACACCCTCTAAAGCAGTGGTTCTGAACCGTTTTTGACTCAAGGACCCTTTTAAGAATATGATAAAAGCTATGGACCCCCTCCATGAAATATTCACATAAACACAACATAGCCTGCAATTAATATATGTACAGTACTTTATTGAAATTTGATTGCCTCATACATATATGACATATACAAAGTTTGAATAAAAAAAATGAGAATTAGCACTTACTGTTAAGGAGTGGCACAAGATGGCAGTTGTGTAGAGAATGATGATACAAATGTAAATGTTAAACATGGGCCGATAATGAGTCAGGAGATGCTTAGTGGTTGGCTCTACAAGCAGTGGCAGGGCGCATTTTCTTTGACTTCCTTCACTGGGAAACCATTGATTGGGACATGGGGGGAGGCTGTATAGTAAATGTAAATGTTATTTTTTTTCTGACCCTCACGTTTTTCTTGAAACTCATTCATGGACCACTTAGGGGTCCATGGACCACAGGTTAGGAACCCTGGCTCTACAGCAAGAAGCTGGGTAGGTCGGTACACATTTGGCTATTCTAGCTGGGGTAAAATACCAGTGAGAAAGTACTTTAAACATATCTTGCCAAATCGTTAAGAACTCCTTCCCGGGGAATACAGTTGAGTGGGGCATTATTGAAGACATTACCTGATGTAGCTGAGTAAATGAGTGACAATACTTCCTTAGTTGTTGGGTTATTTTTACACAGTGATTCAAAGGCTATAATGGTTTGGAGTAAGTCATGATTCTTCAATAAAGACTTCACTAGATGTCTCAATTGTATATAACAAAACCGTTTCTTGGCATTCACTCTTTCCACCTTCAATAAAGGAAAGGTTGGTCATAGGAGAATAGGCTAATTAAGGAACTCACCCTTTTTTACAATGATACATATGATAAATATTGTAAAATCTCACCTTCCAAAAAGTCTTAACTCCACACGATTCCAAGATGATTCCTATAACAGACAGATGCACCATTACAAGGAACTGTTATCCCATTTTATATAGGTATCATCTGCTTAAGACTGAAAAATAGTGTTGGCAAATGGTTCAGGTCAAACATTTGCCTGTTTGGCCGTTCGCTGAACACTCCAATTTGCAGTTGGTTCTCTGGGTGTTCACCCCACCAAACACCCTGCAATGCACTGCATGTTGTAAAGTGCATTCTGTATTACACAAATAAATCAGAATTGCGCTCTAGAAAATCTCACGTGTAGCAGCAACATATAGTGCGATAATAACACCCAAACAATGTATAAATTCAAAACAGTTGCGCTTAAAAATGATATAATATAATAAAAATAATAAAGACGTGATCAGTTAATAAAAATAAAAATGTTGAAATATTGTGCATAAAGTCCAAAAATGAAAAAGCAAATAAAGTGATTCCTTTGATAAATTTCAACACACTAAGTGAAGAAAAACTAGTGACCAAATAGTCCCAATTGAAAAAGGAGAAAAAAATGAAGTCCGACACCATGCAGTTGTGAAGTGAAATATATGGAATATGGATTATGACATTCAGATCCACCAGAGAAAGGAGGAGATGTGCCGCCACCGATGGAATGTACACCTCTAGGTTAAATAAAGGGTACCCTTACCGGAGGGAGTGGACCTACTATTCCTAGTAAGTCATAAGCGCTGGCAGAAATTAACCCTCTGCGGGGTGTAACACCAGGTAGATTCGTCTCTTCCTATGGTAACTGCAGTAGAAGCAGCCTTTCTCCAGTCACAATGCCCGTATATCACATCTTGGGTGCGTCTGGCTCCGTCTGCACTTTCTTGGGTGTCCCCTTGGGCTCCGGAACTTTTGAAGTGTCCTTAGCGGAGGGTGAGTCAGTGTGTTCCCCCTGGCCTGGGACTCAGGAGCCATCAGCCTCAGAGAGCTCACATATGGAAGTTTGC
>BLSH010154026.1:289577-300682 GCA_018402905.1 Glandirana rugosa
ACGTGACCTTTTTTTTTACGAGATGGAAGATCCTGTCGGTAGGTGGCTGACGGAGCAGGCGTGAAAATGTCAAGAATATATCCATTCTCGCCCCGACGGACCATTGCAGGGGACCGGGGTGGGGGAACATTGTAGTGCCTGGCCACATACCATTTTTCCCCCGAAGGTCTAAGGATATTCGGGTAAATCCCGTGTCTTACGTGAAATATTTAAGTTTTGTCAACGCGAATTTTTACTATATTATATTATTTTTATTATTTCTGCACTAGTCAATTATTTTTATTTTTACAACTTTATAACACGTATTTCAGGTTTTTACTTTTTCGTTTATTTCACTAAGGAAACTATTTAAAGTTGTGTGATTCACTTCTTTTTGATCACTGGTTTATCAGGGTTAACTTTTTTGGACTTTATGCACAATATTTCAACATTTTTATTTTTATTAACTGATCACGTCTTTATTATTTTTATTATATTATATCATTTTTAAGCGCAACTGTTTTGAATTTATAAAGTGCATTCTGTGCCCTAAATGGGCTTATAGGAATCTGGAAGCCCCCTTTTTACCATACACCGGTCCGTGATGTTACAAGGGGGTGGGGCCAGGGGACGTTACCAGGCAGCCCCGCTCTTACCTATATAAGAACTGTAAAAGTGCGGACGAGGCAGTCGGTGGATGGCTGTCCTAGAAGGTAGAGCATTTTTTTTTCCAGTGCAATGGACTGCGTGATTGACAATGGATTTACATCAAGGTTTTTGTTTTTTAATAAAGGATTTTTGGTCAATGGGTAGGCATACTATAGTCCTGAAATTAATTCACAAAGTGGGGAGGCGGGATCTGGGGTTCCCCTTGCTAAAAGGGGCTTCCAGATTCCAATAAGCTCCCTGCCCGCAGACCCCCACAACCACCAGCCACGGTTGAGGGGATGAAGCCCTTGTCTCCATCAATATGGGGATAAAGTGCTTTGGCATGGGGGGCAGAACTCCCCCTGCCCAAAAGCACCCGCCCCCCATGTTGAGGGCATGTAACCTGGTATGGTTCAGAAGGAGAGTGCTCGCTCGTTCCCCCCTTTCCTGACCTGCCAGGCTGCATGCTGGATAAGGGTCTGGTATGGGTTTTGGAGGGAACCCCACACAGTTTTTTTTTAAATGTTGGCATAGTTCCCCTTAAAATCCATACCAGACCCGAAGAGCCTGGTATGGACTGCGCAGGGGAAAGACCTGGACTGAGGGGGGAGGGGCCCAGGCCGTTTATTTAATTTTTTTTTCAATAGCAGCAATTGCAACCGTGAGTCATTTTAAATGGGATTTGACTCTTTTTTTTTTCTTTAGAAATTTCAGTTTTGCTGCAGCAGGTTCTATATATGCTACAGATATGCCACTTTACAGGCAGGCTAAGGGGACCCCCTAGGCATGATATTTAAAGGATTTTTTCATTTTTATTGTTGCACTTTAAGCATCATTAAAATCACTGCTTCTGAAAAAAAACAATTGTTTTTTAAAAAAAATGCATTGATACATGTCCCCCAGTGCAGTACTCGGACCCCCATGCCCCTTTTATTGCCAAATTACTTTTGATTTTTGCTGTTCGGCTCCTATAGACTTCCTATAGACCGGCTGTTCGGGTTAGAACTTTTCCCCTGTTCGGGAGTTCTGCTGTGAACAGAATAGGGGGGTGTTCGGCCCATCCCTACTGAAAAACCATAAGGAGAACTGCTGCTAGCGGCCTTATTTCCAAGTTGTATTATTGTACCGTTCCCCTCCTTCCTCCCAAACCCGACCTGAGTCTTGTTTTTTCTAGGTTCTCAAAATCTCAGCTATATAAGCAAAAAGAGAGAAAGAATGATTCATATATGACACCATTTTCTACTCTTGTAAAACGATTTAAAAACTTTAAAAAAGAAGATGGGCGCTATAAAAACCATAAAGAGAACTGCTGCCAGCGGCCTTTTTTCCAAGTTGTACTTTGTACCTTTCTCGATCTCCTAACCCCACCGAAGTTTTATTTTGTCTATCCACTCACAATTGGTGCAGAAACTGTAAGTTATCAAATAAAAAGGAGGGGCAAGAGAATGACTTGTATATGATGTGGGTTCCATTCTTGGAAAACAAATAAAACTTTATTAAACACAGAAAAGATTGAGGAAGCTGAAAAGGTTTATATTTATGAACAGAAAATTGTGTTCTTCATAGGTCAGAGAAAGAGAGATCTCTGCTCAATATCCTCCACTGTGCCGGAATGGGAGCACTCGCTGTACTCGTCCTAATTATCACAGGTAAGTAGCTCACCAAACATTCTGCACTGACCCAAGGTCTTATGGAGGGTGGCAAAAAAAAAAAAAAGTTCAACAAAGAAACTGAGGCTCCAATGAGCTTCCCATCATCATATCTGGGAACTCTCTTCCTAAACTTCCTATGCTGACCTAAAGATTCCTGACATCTTTGTAACTAGTGGTGAGCAGAGTGGTTTTTTTTTTTTTAGCTTTTGATGCCAAATTTCTGATTTCATTCTCAGCAAAATTTTGTTGTAGCTCAATTTTATCCATCTTAGACAAAATCTGCTATAAATAAGTCAATCTACTCCCTTATTTATTTGGAGTGGGGTTTTGTGGTGCCTGTTTAATGTAGTTTAGCTTATTTCATTTTTTTGTTAATTTCATTTTTGTATGTATTCCCTTTTTTGCGTATGTATTTTATCATTATATACTGTCTTTTATTTATTTATTTATTTATTTATGTATTTATTTTGGCACAGGGTGGTTGCAATTCAGTCTTTTCCATTTCACTCCAATGCATTTGGCTAGAATGGAATTTTTAGGGAAAAGATTTTTCTCATCCCTATAACACCTTTAAGGCCTACACAGGGAAATCAATTCCAAAAGTAGGAACGATTTATAACCTTGACTTTGTAAGGCCTTCATTTTTCAGGATTTCTTGGACAATAACCTTTGTGAAAATAGATCCTATATATGCATCTTATCCCAATATATGGAGTTTGGCTTCAGTACCACAGTGTAAGAATGATTTAGAAGTTTTGGAGAGGGTTTAGTGATGGGCAACTCAATTTAATCAACATAAAATCTTACAGTGAAAGATAAGCTCTGAAAAAAGTCAAAGCCAATTAATATTATGATACATATAATTAGTAAACAAGTGGAAAATGATAATATGGTTGATAAAATAGAATGGACTTCCCTTGGGGGTTAAGAAATATTTTTGTCCTCAGTGGCAATTTTTGCAATAGATAAAAAGCAGGAGGACGGGGTTGGCTTTCTGTGGACCAAATCTACTGAGGTTAGGGCTATAGTGTGCCATATGGTCCCATCCCAAGGAGGAAGGATCTTTCCCTGACTCCCCCTGGGGCCCAAGACTCCTGATGGAGTAAGGCAGACTCTGGTTCACCTAGACATGACAGACCCCTTTATTTATAATCAGCTGATGCCAACTACTGAATACTAAGGTTAAGGGGCTTTCCCAAAGAGAGACCCCCTTGGCAAGGCACAGTAGGAACTCAAGTGCCGCATATTCACCCTTAAACTTCATGGTAGGCCTTAAGACCCACAAACATTAATCCTGAGTGAAAAAGACACATACAAAAAAACTTCCATGACATACAGTGGGTTATTTACTAAAACTGGAGAGTGCAGAATCTGGTGAAGATCTGCATAGAAACCAATCAGCTTCCAGGTTTTATTGTCAAAGCTTAATTGAAGAAGCTGATTCGCTACCATGCAAAGCTACACCAGATTTTGCACTTTCCAGTTTTAGTAAATCAACCCCTGCATGTCACTTGTGTGGGTAACTCTCGAAAAACAAAAAAGAAAGCAGAAAAAAACAGAGATCGGGAGGAGCCTTTATAGTCCAGTAGTTGATTAGGGAGCTTCCAGTCAGGGCCGCTATCGGGGGGTACAGGCAGTACTGTTGTAAGGGGCCCCAGTGTCTCAAGGGGCCCTTACAACAAAGACTTTAGCAGTCTTTAACATTGGAGTCTATGGGAGGGGGACACCCGGTTTGGGGACACCGTTCTCCCAAACCATAGCTGATAAAAATACCAAACTTGGGTCACATAGAGAGGACCCCCTGGACCCTGGACGTTTCAGTGATAATATAGTGGAGAAAACATAATATTCTATTTACATCTATTAAGGTTCCAAGCTACCAGGCAAACAATCCTCATCCTAGTGAATCTCTTGTGGAGAATACAGAATGTCTGTCTCTATGCAAATTGTTTTTGATTTCTAGTGACTCCTAATGCTAAGATGAAACCAAACCTGTGTCCCTCTCGCATGGTGTGCATTGGGTTTGTTAGATGTGGTACGTAACAAAAAAGAAAAAACCTTAATGGCAAAAGAAGTCCAAGGAATAGTTATCTCAAAGGTTTTCAGGAAGTTGAGGTCTCTTTATTAAATAGTTAATAAGGAAACCTCAAGTCTCCTTTTGAGGTGACATTCTCTTGGGTGCCTCTGCTAAGCATGCCACCAGATTACTTTCTCTAATAGTAGTATATGACTGCCAAGGGACATTAGAGTGTTTCAGATAACATTGCCTATCTGGATCTGGATGGATGTGGGTGGTGGTATTTTGGAGTCTAGTTTTGGATTATGGGAATAAACCAGAAAAATTAAAGGCAGGCTGAATGTTCAAAATTCTTGAAATAGAGTTGGACTTGGGACACCATTACATGATCATAGATGTGACTTTCATACTTTTTCTTGCTTGTTGTTTCATATTTTTAGAATTGTGTTTTATACACAGCTTTGTAGATTTTTATTTTAGTCACTGGTCATATTTTTGGAATTATATTATAAAATTGGGAGTTTACAAAGCAGGTCACACACAGAGTGATAGTCAGGTGCGGTAAAGCACAATCACTGTGTGATAGCAATGGGCAGAATCCTTTTGGAAAAATCGGTGTAGCTGTTCATCTTTACCTGATGAACTATTACTGTAGCTAAACTTTTTTTTAAAAAATATTTTTATTGATTTTATAAAAGGCAGTAGAAACAACATACAATATTGAGGCCAATCCTGGCCACCTCTGGGTCGTCAAGACCGCTACTAACTAGACATAAGACGTCTGTCTATAAAATTAACATTTTTATGAGCACTTCTTGCTCTAACGCCCCCCCCACCCCCCTGTGTTGCCCAGTTGAACCCTTCACCACCTAGATCTTTCGGACAAATTACAAATGATAAACCCAAGAATTACTTCCTTTTCTGTCAAGACAAGATCGGGTTGAGGAACCTTTCGTCTCCTATGTGCTATGGGGTGACCGTATCAGAGCTATCTATTCAAGTTTTCTGGTATATTCTTTTTCCCTTAAACCATAAAAATGTAAATATTCCTAATTTTAGGTTGCTGAGTTAGGCGAGTCATACCATGGTCTCCATATCTTGTCAATTTTTTTAAAACAACCTCTAGCTTTGTATGTTGATTTGTAATAAGGCATTATTTTATTGATCAACCCTTTCCATTGTTTCACCTCTGGGGGAACTACCTTCTTCCAGTGGATAAGGATAGTCTTTTTACCATAGTACAGTAGGATACTCAATAGTGTTCTGTGAGCTCTGGAGGGAACCACCTCCTCCACCAGCCCCAGAAGACAAACACGGACTGTCATGGGGATAGGAACCATCAATACGTCCCCTACACAAGAGGTTATCCCCTCCCAGAATGGACGAATCTGACTGCATTCCCAGAATATATGGAGTGCCCCCGCAGATCTGTGGGAACACCTCCAACACTCCGGGGAAACCGTTGGGAAAATTTTAGCAAGCCTCGCTGGAGTGTAGTAGGACCTATGGAGAAATTTAAATTGTATAAGCTTATCCCTGGCAGAGACTAAATGCTTGAAAGGCTGGTCCCATACATCCTCCCAGTCTTCCCCCTGAATTCCCGACACCTCCACTTCCCATTGCTCCTTACATCTCTGAATAGCTTTGGGAGTGAGTTTAAATAACTCCTGGTATGCCACCGATAGTACTTTGGGTAGCTCCTTTTCCTGCAAGATAGTTTCTAAAGAGGAAGGCACAGATTCCGCTCTCTGATTCCTAAATTGGCTCTGGTAAGCATGTCTAAGTTGGAGAAATCTAAATAGGTGTTTATTGGGCAAGTTATGTTTGTTCTTTAATTGTTCAAAGGTAAGCAGTTCTCCCAGATTGGTTATGTCTCCCACTGTTCTAACTCCCCTAACTGCCCATACCGCTGGGTCTGGGTAATTTAAAAAATGTGGGAGTCTAGGGTTTAACCACTATGGAGCCGTGGGTGGAATACCCTTGTAACTAGGTTGGGACAGTGCCCTTGCCTCCTCCCAAGCCTTGATAGTGGCCACCATTGACTGAGTGAGCGGGAGGGGAGAATGCACTCCCCTGTGTATAGCAAGGCGCAGAGATTCAAATGAGCCCAAACTAGCCGCCTCCAATATGGTAGCGGAGTCCCCCTCATCTGTAGTCAGCCATCTATGAACGACCACCATCTGTCCCGCCAGGTAATATTTCCTCCAGTCCGGGAGAGCCAGACCCCCCCTACTCCCCGGTTCCTGTAAGGCCTTAATTCCAATTCTAGGTGATTTAGGGGCCCATACAAAGGAGCTCGTAATTCCCTCTAATTGCTTAAAATAGGAGCGGGGTATCCCCATAGGGGCGTGCCTTAGAAAGTAAAGGATCACTGGAAGGAGTTTCATTTTCAATAAATTCACCCTACCTATCAGGGATAAGGGCAGCTTTTGCCAGATATGCGTTTTTTGTTTCATTAGGGTGATTAGGGGCTGAAGATTAAGTTGAAAATAGTCCTGTGCTCTCGCAGTCACCTGTACCCCTAGATATTTAAATGTGGTGACCCATTTAAACGGTAGGTCTGGGTCTGCCTCCTCCCAAGCACCGTCCCCCAGCGGGAGAATGGAGGATTTACCCCAATTAACTTTTAAGCCTGAAAAGCCTGCAAACCTGTTTAGTATCTCCAGCACCGCTCTCAGCGACCCAGCCGGGTCTCCCAGAAACAGCACCAGATCATCCGCATACAAGGCCAAACATTCTCGTATGTTCCCCACCCGAATGGCCTGTATGTTTTTTGACGACCTCAGGGCTATGGCCATTGGTTCCATCATGAGAGCAAATAGAAATTGGGACAGGGGACAACCCTGTCTGGTACCCCTTCCTATGGCAAAATAAGGAGATATCAGGTGTCCCAGTCTCACCGCTGACCTAGGTCTGCTATACAATAGAGTTATCCACTTCCTAAAATTTTCCCAAAGCCCATATGTTCCAGAACCCTGCCCATATAGTTCCAGTCCACAGAATCGAAAGCTTTTTCGATGTCAATGGATACCAGAATCCGCGTATCCGGCCCAGAGGACGGTAATTGCTAATGAGTAAATAAGCGCCGGAGGTTCGTATCAGTAGACTTGCCCGGCATGAAACCAGTCTGGTCCGGGTCTACCAGAGTGGCAATCACCTTAGCCAGTCTAAAGGAAAGGACCTTGGTTAGAATCTTGAAATCAGTATTTAATAAAGCTATCGGTCGGTATGAGGAGCATTCCAAGGGATCCTTCCCTGGTTTCAAGAGGATAACCATATACGCCTCCAGCATGGAGGGGGGTAGAAATTCCCCCTCCAGGCAGGCTGCAAACAAGGCTCCCAATCTGGGGGCCAATCCCTCAACCCCTCCCTTATACAGGTCTGCAGGAAAACCATCCGGCCCAGGGGCTTTATTGGGTGGAAAGGAGAAGATGGCCTTTTCTATCTCCTTGAGCGTTAGTGGGGCTTCAAGTAGTTCCCTGTCTTGTTCTGAGAGCCTCGGCATGTCTAACTCTCCCAGTGTAAGGTCTAGTGCTGTGTGATCATATGATGGAATGGGAGTATACAGTTCAGAAAAAAATTGAACAAACTCGTTCAGGATCTCAGTAGGATCTGTTACCAGCACCCCCGATCTCCCTTTGATTACAGGAACATTTGTTACTTGATGAAAATCGGCAACCAGTAGCGCTAACAGCTTTCCATTTTTGTCTCCCTCTGCGAATACTGACGCCGCCCTATGGCAGATTTCTGTATGAGCCAGGTCCGAGTATCGCAATGAGAGACATCTCCTGGCTTCCGCCAGATCCCTATAGGTCGCGTCAGAGGGCGAATCAGCAAATCTCCCAGCACACCCCCTCTCAGACTCCAACAGTTGTGCAACCTCTAAGTTATGTTCTTTCCTGACTTCTTTGATGATTGAAATACATTCCCCCCTTAAGACAGCTTTAAAAGCGTCCCACTGTATCCCAGGATTCGCTGAGTCTTCATTTACCTCCCAGTATGAAGAAGTGGCCTTTTGTATGTGGGACAACACCTGTTCATGCTGTAGCCACCCAGAGGAGATCTTCCATCCTCCCCTCCCAATCCTCCCAAGAGAGAGGGCCAGGAGAAGGGGAGAGTGATCTGAGATATCTCCCGACAAGTAGTCAATCCCCTTCACCAAAGGCAACATAGAGACATTCCCAAACACCAGATCTATCCTGGCCGAGGAGCGATGTGAAGTGGACAGATGCGAATAACATCTGTCCCCCGGATGTTTCCATCTCCACAACTCTGTCAAACCGGATGCCCCCACCCAGGTTCCCAGATCCTGGGAGAAGCCCCTGGACGGGTTGGAGGTATCCAGCCCATCCAGGATGGCGTTAAAGTCTCCCATCATGACCAATGGGAGCTGGGCGAATTCTGCTAACTTGGCCCACAAGTCATACAGTAACTGTACATCCGCAGGTGGAGGTGAGTATACATTCACAATAAGCATTTTAACATGACATAAATCAAGTACCAGAGCTAGATATCTCCCTCCCGGATCAGAGATCACCCGATGGATGGTGCAGGGAACCGCCCTGTCAATCAGGATTGATACTCCCCTAGCATAGGTAGAATAAGTAGAATGAAATACCTTCTGGAGCCAAGGCTTTTTAAGGGACAGCACCCTGCACCCATCCAAATGTGTCTCTTGCAACATTATAACCTGCGGTTTATAGTGCTTAAGGAATTGAAATACTGATGCACGCTTATACTTATTATTCAGCCCCCTCACGTTCCATGATAAGACTTTTATATTATTAGCCATGGCGTATATAGCATTCTATAGTGTAGCCAGACCTGAGAAATTCCCCCAACCAACCGGGGAAGGATCTTCGTATCTGAAAAGTTCCTCCAGATGCAGTTCTTGGTTGCACTCAGGTGTGTTGGGTCAACCGGGCAAAGTGAACTAAATCCCCCCCCTGCCATTATACCATAACAATAAACAACAACAGGGCCCACCTCCGCCCCCCTCCCCGAACCGGTATGTGGCTTTGTGTCCAAAACCAACAGCATAACAAAAAACGAAGTTCCTTCCGGTTGCCTGACCAAAAGAAAAAAGCAAAAAGATTTAACCAAAAGTCCAAAAAATTCACCTTAGCGGTCTTGATTGTCTCTGTGGCTCCTATTTCCTGATGTGTCAGGGCTGAACATGACACAGAGTTCTGTGCGGATACAGTGCAGTAAGTGTGGCGCAACAGCACCCTCTAGTGGCCGGTATGGGATATTGATCCAGGATAATTGTTTTTGCAGCAGATCAGCAATATCTCCATATGTAAACTTTGAATGAACGTCGCTATAGCAATATGGAGAGTAGGCAAATCTCAAAAAGGTGATGAAAAAGAAAAAGAAGCAGGTGTCTCATGACCTCCTCATCCACTTAAGGCGTCATGTCAGAACTATTCCACCTATTTGCCTGAGCAGGTCTCATTAGGGGATACTGTCCAGCCAGTCGCTTGCCTCCTGAGGATTTTCAAAAAATTTAGCTGAGCCCCTGTGCTGTACTCTAAGCCTGCTGGGATATAGAGTACTGTATTGTATGTTTTTCTCTCTTAGACGTTTCCTGATGTCATTAAAGGATCTTTTCTGTGTTTCAGCTGAGAAGTCGGGAAACAACATGATCTGTGCATTGTCATACTTCAGTTCCTTTATTTTCCTGGATTCAGCCAAAATTTTGTCTCGATCCCTAAAATTCAGAAAACGTACCAAGAAGGATCTGGGATAGGCTCCGGGTGGTCTTATACCCGACGGGACCCTGTGGGCCCGCTCCACGATATATGTGGGGGGTAGCTCTCCCAGGGACAGGAGCTGTTTAAAGAATTGCTCTGCAAAGGTGACCGGTCTATCCCCCTCTGCCCCTTTGGGGAGACCCACCACTCTAACATTGTTCCTTCTCTGCCTGTCCTCTGCGTCCTCTGCACGCCTTTGCAATGCTTTCACCATGTCCTGTAGCTCAGCTATATGAGTGGCCTGGGAGTGTGTGGGATCCTCCACCTCTGAGATTCTTTCCTCTGCAGTGGTTAACCTGCCTCTGATTTTGTCCATGTCATGCCTGATCAAGTTGCATTCAGTAGCTAGGTGATCTATCCTCACCATGACCGCCGCGCTACTCGCCGCGATGGCCTCTAATATGGGCTTCGTTATGGATTCCCGATCCCCAGCCGGGGATTCCAGTTGTGGCCCCGGGGGAGAATGGGCCCCGTGCCCGTCCGAGCGGGAGCCCTCCATACCTGCCATCTCGCAGTCCTTGGCGCGCTTTGCCCGCTGTTCCTGTGGCAAGATGGCGGCGGCCGCACTCGTGCCTGGGCCTTGTGAGGACCGAGTCGTTCGCGGTTCCAGGAGCTCGGCCTTATATGATTTTGAGGAAGCCGATGGCATGCTCCAGGATTCGCCACACCTCTGCAGCTATTTGGCTCGGAGTAGTGTGGCTTAATAGCCCTGAAAAGACGGATGGTATAGCAGGATTAAGCGGAGCTCTTTCAAGACGCTGCTGCCTGCTTCACATCCGGTCACGCCCCCCCTAATAAACAGACACTTAACTGTCCCGTGTTCCAGTGATGCGGCCACCCAAAGCCTCGCTCCTCTCCCCCTCCTCTCCGTGGCGCCTGCATTATAAGTGTGGGTGTGGGCACCCAGCTGTGACAGCCTGCGGATTCACAACCAAGTGCGCACTGTGCATTATGAATGCCCGGGCAATGTTCTGGGACCTGTGACGTGTCCCAGAAGATTTCAGGGAGGGAGGGGGGAGAGGAGAACCGCTTGGGGCTGCATTAAAGTGAAAAAAC
>BLSH010154026.1:391614-404318 GCA_018402905.1 Glandirana rugosa
TTAACACGCCAACACGCTGAAACATAGGTTTGTTTTAAACGCGGGAAAGAAAGGGGTGTTTACCTCGAGAGAAAACCACCATTAACCAGGGGAGACGCAGTAAAGACTAGTGGCGATATTTGTTTTTTTATCGCTTTAAAAAGTTTTTTTTCGTTATAAAGAATGAAAAACGTGAAAAAAGTAACCAAAACCGGCTAAATATAAGAAGGAGCATAAAAACCATTTTTTTTTAGCGTTAGACGCAAATAACTAACCAAACGCGTTTTCAACGGAGCAAATGTCTGCTACTTTTACTTAAATATCCCAAAAATAAATATATAAAAAATGATCATTACCGTCTCTAGACACTAAAAATCGCCATGACGCTATAACGCCGCCTGCAATATCGCAGTACCGCTAAAAATCACAGATCTCTGCCATTACTAGTAAAAAATATATAAATAAAAACCCTATAAATTCATTTTCATCGTCTGTAAACGAGGCAACTTTTGCGCAAACCAATCAATAAACGCAGATTGCGATTTTTTTTTACCAAAAATACGAGGAAGAATATAAATCGGCCAAAACCAATGAAAAAAGTGCAAAAAGTAAGAAATATTGCTTTTTTTTGAAAAATTTCGCTATTTTTTTGTTTATAGCGGTGATCAGAAATGACGCAGAGGGGACCAATTACCACCAAAAGAGAGCTCCATTTGTGGGGAAAGAAAGGGCGCAAATTTTGTTTGGATACAAAGTCGCACAACCGCACAATTGTCAGTTAAAGCGCCGCAGTGCCGAATCCCAAAAAGTGCTCTGGTTCTAACGTAGGAAATCCTTCCGGGACTGAAGTGGTTAAACCGTAATTTTGTAACTTTCAGAAATGCCAGTTAATTCTTGCCAGCAAATTTTGGGTGTTGTGTCAGTAAATTTCAATCTCTTAGGTTGGCAACACTGTTCCCTTTCTACATGCCTAGTTTTTAAACAATTTGTTGAATTCTTCCAAACAGATTGTCTCTGATGCAGCTGATGATTATTGATGTCTTACAGGGTGACTCAGGAGGACCTCTGGTGTGTAAGGTCCAGGATGTATGGTACCAGGTTGGAATTGCGAGCTGGGGAATAGGCTGCACAGCGGATAATTTCCCTGGGGTGTACACACTGGTAACGGCCTACCAAACCTGGATCAGTACTTTTATATTTTACAAAAATAAAATGGGTTTTATATTGTATTTGTGTGCACTAAAATTCATTGAAGTTATTTTTTCCAAAAAAAACTGCATCTGAAAACTGCTGCACAAATATTGTGTCACATAAAACATTTATACCAACATTTTTTTTCTCCTGGGCCTTTGCATTCAGAAAATATATAATGTTTGGGGGTTCTAAGTAATTATCAAAAAAACAAAAAAAAAACAGATTTTTACAAGTATGAAGTGTTGGAAATGGCTTGGGCAGCTGGTGGTTAAACCAGAGTCATAAATAGAACCTTCAGGGCCCCGGTGCAAGAAATTATGAAGGCCCCCCTGACCCCTGGCCAGGGCCCTCCCCTCTTCCCACTGATCTTGGGGCCCTTTACTCCCATCACGGGTCTCTTTATTAGGGTCCCACAGCAGGGCCCTTTCACAAGTTCTGCCATCAGAACTTTCTGCCATCATCGGGCCTTCCCATGGTGGTGAAATGCCAGGGCCCGGTCCCAATTGCAACCTTTACAATCCTAATAGTTCCCTCACTGGTGTCAGTAGTTTTTAATTTTTATTTAAATTTTATTATTTTTTTACCAATTCATTTTATTTCTTTTACAATTTTATTTTTTAGGAGCCCTGTTGGGGGGCTTTGATGAGATATCAGGGGTGTAAACAAACCACAGCCCTTAATCTCCATCTGTGTAGCCTCAGCTGCACAGAATGAATGGACAGGAATAGCTGTGCACCGAGCCTCCCATTCATTCAGAAACTGAAGTATAGTAAAAACTGTTTACTATGCTTCAGGTTATGAATTAACCAATTGGTACCAATCACTGACTCTGTTCATTCAGAAAAGGAAGGAGCCGGTAAATGACAAATTTACCGACCCGTTCCCATCTCTCCATCATGACACATCTTCTACAGCAGCTGGCAGGAGAGAGGAGGAGGGGAAGACAGCAGCTCTGTGGGGGGACCAGGGAAGCACACAGCGACCCTGGGAACAGCAGAAGACAAGTAAACTGGATAGAGGAAAATAGAGGAGATAGGGTTCTCTAAATGCCACCCCCGCTATCCCTCCTATCCAGGTGTACAAGGGAGGCACACAACACAATTACAACCCCTATCATTACGCCCCTGGGTTAAACACTACCTATTGGACAATTTATATACATATTGCATACAGTTTATATTACAGTGATACCTCGGTTCACAAAGTTAATTGGTGAACTGACTGGTCGCGAACCGAATTGGTCGCGCACCGAGGCAAATTTTCCCATAGGGTTCAATGTAAATCCGGTTAATCAGTTCTGAGCTTTGTTCTGTTTTTGAACCACAAAGGCAGTGGTGTATCATCCATGGGTGCAGGGTGTTCACTGAACACGGGCCCTGAGGGGTGGGGGGCCCACTGTGCTCTGAACCACACTGCACCCATGGGTGATCTCTCCCTGGTTGGCAGCCGAGTGGTGTGGGCTTGCACACGGGCCCACCAATTTCATGATACGCCCCTGCACAAAGGCGACTTCTATCCGAATTGTGCCCATAGAATTCAATGGAAGTCGCCTCCAAGTCGGATCTCCCATCTATATTGAAGCAACTTTGCAGGAAAAAGAAAATAAATGACACATGCAAAGTCACCTGTCATGGAGGTCGCTTTAGGTTGCGTTGTAAGTCGCCCAAAGTCGCACTGAAGTCACCTTGCAGTAGCATTCAAATCGCCTAGCAAGGTCGCCCCTGAAGTCGGATCGCCTATGTGTGAACCGGTCTTCACAGTACTGTACACTTTCAGTGTCTCTCTGTGACCCGCGATCTCACCAGAGCAGGGAAAATGGCCACAAATCGTGTTTGTGAACCGAAGCAGAGTTCACGAACTGAAGCAAATTTTTGTGAACTCTTCTGTTCCTGAACCGAGGTACCACTGTATTCTGAAATGATTGCATGAATACAGATAGCCGTGCACAGGGCTGTCTTAATGCATGGGCACCCCTGGGCACTACCCAGGGGCCCCAGGTACATGGGGGCCCCATGATAATCTTGCATTATATCATACTTGCCAACTTTCCTAGATTTGCTGGGACAGTCATGCTTTTTACTAAGCTGTCCTGAGATGGCCTAGGCAGTGTCCCAGAACCTTTACTGTGCTCTCCTGATCCCAGTATTGTGCCCTCATGACTCCCCCTGTACTCTGCCATGCTGCACCCCTCCCCAACTTTCTGTGCCCTTTTTGTTGATTAGTCTTTGATGTATGGCATATTTTCTTATTGTTTAAAATCAATTTTATTGAAAGCACTAATAAATATATGTTTAATTCTATCAACTATTTATACTTTAATTCTTGAGAGTAGGTGCATAAATTGGAGCAGGCTGGTAGGGGCCCCAGTGCATTACTTTGCCCAGGGGCCCATGATGCTAGTAAGACAGCCCTGGACGTGCACACATTACAAATGATAGATGCTGTAAACATTTGTGGAAAACAAATTGTGTTGTTAGAATCTCTTGAGCCACAAAAAATGAATTTTAGTCCCTGAAAGCTAACATGCCAAAGGTCCCCTGCCTGTCTGTGTTGGAAGTTTTTATTAATTATGTTTTGATTTAATAAAGCCGTTTTTGCAGCAATGTGAGTGTGCAGCCACCCGATCCTTTCTGATTGGGGTGTCTCTGCTGGCAGTGGCAGGGCTTGCACCTCTCCACCTGCAGTAGGATGAAGGTCTCCTGGATCTGGGTTACTCACCAGTGAGCAGCGCTCACTCTGCTCTATGCCAAAAAATAAGGTTTCATTTCTTTGTGTGTATTTTTTATTGTGAACAATGAATAAATTCAAATTACATTTTTTCTTTACTTATTTCAGCCCACAACGCTTTCGGTGCTACAGATTTTTCAGTGTGCGGTTCCCCTGTGGTGTCCAGTCGGATAGTTGGCGGTGCAGATGCATTGGCTGGAGCGTGGCCCTGGCAGATCAGTCTGAACTATTTAGGATCACATATATGTGGGGGATCCCTGATCTCACCAGAATGGGTTATGACGGCAGCACATTGCATCCAGCGGTAAGTATAACAAGTTACCTTTATAAACCAATTCTTCCATAAGCCACCAATCATTCTAATTTCGTAAAAGTCTTTCTAAAAACCAGTCATGGTCACAACTGTGACCAAGGCGGGCATCCGCTGAAACGCGTCGGCTACTGTATTTTATGCACTTTATGCTTCAATAAAATCACTGCAAGGATTTTGGAGTGCTGCCTTTTGTATACACTATATGGTTGATGTTGGGAGGACATCGAGGCAAGGCACCCATCAGTAAGGATCCAGCAATCATCAAGTTAATTGGTATGAACCTGTTCCTGTGAGCGCAGCACACCTGTATACCATTTGAATCTAAAAAACAGTCATGTTCATGTTTACTGATACAGAGTTCATCTTTAGAAATGTGTTTGATCATCTGCCTTGGAACGCAGGCGAGGCATCAGTGATCGAATGTCTCCATAAAGAGTACCTGTCACTGCCCAAAGCTAAGACAGAACAGCTGTGACGTCCCCTTTCAGAACTAGCTAAAATCTCCATAGTCATTTAACAATAAACAGTTTGATAATGGCTTGGACACTTCAAAAGAACTTCGGAATAGCAGAAACCATTCTGTTATACCATTACTTAGCAGATAACAAATAAACAGAGATTTACTAAAGGCATAAAGATCAGGATTTTTTGTTACCCACCATAAAGTCCCTTTTACAGTTGAGCGGACACCTGGATGTTCGGGTTTGGCGGGTTCGGCCAAACTTCGCAAAAAAGTTCGGGTTCGGTACCGAACTTGACCCGAACTTGACCCCGAACCCCATTGAAGTCAATGGGGACCCAAACTTTTCGGCACAAAAATGGCTATAAAAAAGGAAGTAAAATGGGAGTAAGAGTAGGACAAGTGCCCTACAAAAAAATGGGGATAGGGAAAATAACTTAAAATCAAATAAAAAAAATAAAAATGGGAAGGGGGGTGGATGTGGAGTAGGAGCCTAGAGGTTGACTAGGCCGTGACTGTGGCAGTGTAGGTGGAAGTGGCGGTGGTGGAGGAGGAGGAGGAGGAGGTAGCCAACATTTTTTGTTGCTTGTTTGTTTTTTTTCAAATTTGAGTAGCCCCCAAAATATTGAGGCATATTCAAAAGAACAAGTTTAGAACAATAATCTGTCCCTTATAGCAACAGCAGGAACCTGACCCTATAGGAGTAGGAGATGATTTTAGAACAATAATCTGTCCCTCTAAGCAGTAGACTCTACCTAGTCCAGAATCAGATCGTTCTGTAATTTAGGATGAGATCTGCAATCTGTCCCTCAAAGCAGTAGTAGTAGTAATCTCTACCTAGTCCAGAATCAGATCGTTCTGTAATGCAGGATGAGATGTTATTATATCTGCAATCTGTCCCTCACAGCGCCGGCAGCATCCTCTCCCTACACTAGCCTGAGAGCATGTGACATGCAGCACTAAGTGACTCCAGCTTATACAGAGGCTGGGTCACATGATGCACTGGCCAATCACAGCCATACCATTAGTAGGCATGGCTGTGATGGCTTCTAAGGGCAAACCAGTGAAACGCTTGTTGATTGGCTGCCCTGCAAATACCCGAACCCGAACTTTTTTTCAAATGTCCGGGTTTGGGTCCGGGTCACGGACACCCCAAAGTTTGGCACGGACCCGAACTTTACAGTTCGGGGTCGCTCAACTCTAGTCCCTTTCTCTGAGTTCATTGACGGACACTGCATTTCTGAATCTTGACTATAGGGTTTTATAGCATCACCTACAGGACTAGAATACTAAGCAGAAAAGAATACAGCACTGCCTATGAGCAGTCCCCTCCCCCCTGGTATAAAACCATCTCTGTTTTTGGTGATTCAGTTTGTTACAAAGCAGGATCAGAAATATAAACTCCAATAGCGGGCTGGGTGCTGTGCCCGTCAGAGAAAGGGCTTTTATGGTGAGTAACAAGATTGCTGTTTTCTTTTACATAAATTGACAGATACAGCTCTTCTGAATATTGACCATAGGGATGTCCCAAAGCAGCGCCTGAATGAGAGGTGGACAAGCTAAAAAACAACCTGAGCAACCAGGCAAACCTGCCAACCACCCAAACCCCTTAAGAGGAAAACAAGGAACCTTTTTACTTTTGAAAATATGACTAAAGACATATTGGTTGATGCATGATTTATTCATTTCTGTAGATGGTTTACCTGTATATGTTATGAGTATTACGCTTGCTTTTTAGCGATGGACTTTTTTTCAGAAAACAAAACACAGGGAACCTTAAAAAACTGCCTGCAAAACCTTGCGGCCAAAACAAGCATCCAAAGATTTAGACACATCAACTGTGTAAAATGTTGTAAACGTGTGCACAGACAACCAGGTGGCCACCCAGCAAATCTGATGCACAGTGCCTCATGCTGGAAAGCCCAGGAGGCACTAATCGCCCCGGTGGAGTGTGCTGTATAGGGGGGAAGGGAGGAGCCCATCTCTTAATAGTGTACACCTGAACAAGTGTCTGCCGGATCCAACAGGAAATAGTGACAAAGGAGAACGCTAGGCCTTTCCTTGAGCCGTCCATGAGCATAAAAAGAGAATCTGACCTATGGCAAGAGGCCGTAGTGGACAGGTACAAATGCTCTGCCTGAACCAAATCCAAGGGGTGCCATTTTGACACTGTGGACACAAGGAAGGCAGGACAATGTCCTCATTTATGTGAAAATCTGACACAGATGGGCATGGATGGAGGACCAACTTATTCTTGTATAGAACCAAATAGGGAGACTTATAAGATAAGGCCACCAGCTCCGACACCTGCCTTGCAGAAGTGAGGACAGGCAAGATGGCAAATTTTTCAGAAAGAGTAAGCAGAAAAGGGAGGCTTCTGGAAAACCTAAAGAACCAAATTGAAGTCCCACAGTGGTAACAGGGAATGCATGGGGACTTCCTTGAATAAAGGTGTGAAGCAGGGAGTGCATGGTCAAGGGATGCTGAAAGAAGACAAGGCAAGTTTTTGTTCAACACCCCATTGAAGAAAGGCCAACACCTGAGCCACCAAGAAGGAACATGGATAGACATGCAAAGCCTCACACCAGGCAATATAAACCTTCCAGGTGCGATGATATTTCTTCTGAGAAGTAGAATTGCAAGCTTTCAATGTTGTGGAGATCAATGAATCTCACAACCCCCTGTCCCTCAAAACTTGGCTTTCAATAGCCATGCTGTCCAAGCCAGAGACAGTAAAGCAGCTGCACCATGTCAGCGTATCATGGACAACGAGGGCAGTTTGGAGCTACCAGAATGAACAGAATCCCTTCAGCTGCTATTCTGCATAGCAGGCAAGGGAACAGTTTCAGGGGAGGAAAGGTGTAAATGAGATAATACTGGTTCATAAATGCCACCAGCGCATCTGTTGCATCTGCCAGGGGTTCCCACGCTCCCTCCATAAACCAGGGCACCTTTCTGTTGAGGCAAGATGCCAGATTCACATCCAGGGTTCCCCAGCATAGGCAAATTTAAAAAAAAACATATTCAGGGACCACTCCCATGGATCCAGTGTCTGACAACTTAGGTTATCCACCTGCCAATTGTCGACTCTGGGAATATGCACGGCAAAGAGAGCTGGAATGTGCTATTCCACACACCACAAAATGCAAGAAGCCTCCAACGCCGCCGCCGCCGCACTTCTCGTACTGCCCTGGCGGTTGACATAGGCAACTGCGGTGGCCATTGTCCGACTGGATCGTTACTGGGAGCCCCCAGAGAAGGTCCGTCTAGTGCTCCAGAGACAAACTGATCACTCACAGCTCCAGGACATTGATGTGCAGGCAAGCCTCCTCCAGAGTCCAATGGCCTTGTGCCAATCTCAAACCAATGTTAAATTGAATAATGTAATGTGCATAACTCTGATGTTCTTAGTTTTATGGGAAAGGCCCCTAATGGCATCAGCACTGTGCAGCCAATTACAGTGTCACATGATCAAACCCCTCCTACTGACCTTGGGCCCACTTAAAGTGCCACTTCCCACATAATAACTGGTGCACTATGTAACAAATCATTATAAAACCAACACATACATTTATATTAACTTCTCCTAAGCCTTTATATATAAAGAGATGACTTAATGGAAAATAAAACAATCTCAACGAGTACTTGTTTGAGCAAAAAATAAATAAAAAATGGGGTTCAAAGTAGAAACAGTTGCACTTTCAAAAATGGTTGTATGCTTTTGCTATGGTCTTAAAGTTGGTATTAAAAACAAAATATAAAATATAACAAAAATATTCAATAAATAAATACATACATATTATTTAAGAAGAACTCAAATAACATGAATAGCCCATTAAAAGATACAATAAAAAGGCAGCTTTTTTCTGAAATACTCACCTTCAATCCCACACAAAACTTTCTTTATGCCACTAAATGTACTCAGTCTTCTAGGTTAAATGATGGCCAGCTACTCAGGGCTAAGGCTGTCATAGACCTGCCTCCAGCCTGTGTCTGGACAGTGATGGAGAAGCAGCAAAGTGTTGGGCTCATCACTCTGCTCTCACCTCCTCCATGTGAACACATTGGAATTTTAGGTCACACTTGCATATATAAATTGCATTCCGAGATATTAAAAGAGATTACTGTAAGCTAGCATCACACTGAACTCTAATGGCCCTACGTACATTCTTAACATTGGTCTTCTGTACACAAAGGCCATTCATAAAAACAAATTATGAACAGGTTGTTTTTCATTCATTTGGCTCTGAAATTTTTTGACATCACACTGCAGTGCAATAGATGGGTCCTCGGTTATACATTTTCTGTACTGTGTTCTTTCTGCAGTCCTATCCTGGAATCGAGTTATAAAATATATTTGGGCATGTACAAGTTGGGTGATATCAGCTCTCAAACAGTTATTGCCAATGTAAGAAAAATCATCACTTATCCTAATTACGTAAGCACTGGAGACATCGGGGACATCGCCCTGGTACGGCTGGCCTCACTTGTCAACTATACTCAGTACATCATGCCAATCTGTCTGCCATCTTTCAACACCACCTTCCCCTGTGGCATGGAGTGCTGGGTAACTGGATGGGGTAAAACATCTTATGGAGGTGAGTCTGTGAAATAGTAAGCAAAAGTGATTTCACTCCTTTTTCAAACCTTTTACTTGGGCTCCATTCAAACCAATGCATTTTTTCCTGCTTTTTGCAGAAACGCAGGGCATTATTTGTAGCATGGGTTCCTATGGAACACGTTCACATAAAAGCAATTTTGAGCTTCTGCATTTTTGGAAAGGAGCAGGGACTTTTTTTTGCATGTAATAGACTTCAATGGACCCATATCCAAAATGCAAGTATTGAGTTTTTACCGCGATTTTGCCACAATTTGCGGTTTGTTGGGGTTTTTTTTTGCTTTGCATTCACTGTATATAGCTGGTTGCTAAGGAGCAGGCCACCGCATCCTTAACAACTGATGAGTCATCAGCTGTCAGCGGGGAGCAGATGAATGTAAAAGAAAGATTTGTTGGCTAAATAAATTCAAGAAAAGAGCGGTGTGCGGTCCCCCCCAGAACCATACCAGACCCTCTGGTCTGGTATGGATTTTGAGGGGAAACCCCACACCAAAGTAAAAAAAAATAGCATGGGGTCCCCCCCAAAATCCATACCAGCCCTTATCCAATCATCCAGGAAAGGGGGGGGGAACGAGCGAGCGCCTCCCCTTTTGACCCATACCAGGGCACATGCTTTCAACATAGGGGGTGGCTCCCATGTTGATGGGGACAAGGGCCTTTTCCCCACAACCCTGGGCTATGGTTATGTGGGTCTGCGGGCAGGGGGTTTATCAGAATCTGGAAGCCCTTTTTAACAAGGGGGCCCCAGATCCCAGCTCCCCCCATGTGAACGGGTATGGGGTACATTGTGCCCATACCCGTTCACTAAAAATAAGTAGTGAAGCTTGACAAAAAACAAGAGAGTTTTTGACAAGTCCTTTAAAAAAATTGCCTTCTTCCTTCACTTCTTCATCCGGTTTTCTTCCTGCACCGGTCTTCTTCCTCCTCCGCCCTGTTGAAAATAAAAAAACCAATCATCCTCTGATGCTGGTTCCCGGTGTTCTTTTCGCTCCAGCATTGGAGACCCCGTCCCCTTGTAACATTTCTGTGAAATCCCCCTGAGGAAGACACGTCACCCTGTGTCGACACGCGTAGGGGAGGGGCACAGACAATTACAACATCAGGAACTAATGTGGAGCTGGATTCCATTAGAAGTGTCAGCGGGGCCTGTGTGGAACAGGAGAGGTGATTCTAACTATGGATTTTCTTTTTGGCTGTATATAGACTGGTGTGCTGGAAGCATCAGCAAAGTGTGAGTACTCTGTTATCGCATTTTAAGGAATAAATACCTATTTTAAAAATGATATAAGCACTATTAGCTTTTCTCTACATCCTCCACCGGCCACTATTTCCGGAGTTGCCATGGTGTAGCCCTAGAGAGGCTAAAAAGCTGTTTCTGACCTTACTTAGTTGTAGCGGTCGCACCGTCTCAGGTGAGATTACTCCTGGAAAGCGGGGGGGGGGGGGGCACCTGCAGTGATACACATGTTTGTTCATTTTTGAGCACAGAGGAGTGGATTGAATCCAAGCACTTATTGAGAAGCATGCAATTGTGGGAAATTTCATTTTTATGGACCATTTGAGGGTTTTTTTTATGTTTTTCATGGACACTATCTTCTAATTTTTTATAATTTTTATGCACTTTATATTTTTGTTACATGCACCTAGTGTTATTCTATATGGCATTATTGGAATATTAACATTTATACACTTTATACCCATTTTAAGGTGTGTTTTGAATATTTTAGCGCTGCACGGTTTGTTTTTTGATTACTTGCTAAGAATGACTTTCGATTTATCTTCTTGTCTATGTTTCACCACCAGGGAGTTCACCTTCAAATGGGATCCTCCAGGAGGTCATGACTCCTCTAATAGACCACAATACATGTCAAGCAATGTATTCCAATGGGGGAAATCATGAAAGCATCCAGGATGAAAAGATTTGTTCTGGCTACAATGATGGGCAAAAGGATTCCTGCCAGGTGGGTGGGACAAGCATCTTCCCTTTCTAATCCATACCAGGTCACATGCTCTCAACATGGGTGCAGGGCCGGATTAAGATCATGGACCATGGGCCTGGTGCTGAGGATTTTGGTGGGCCTTTTTATGGAAATAAATAAAATAAAAATGCAAACAATTTTTTGCTAAAACAAAATAAATATACTCTTACCAGTAATACCATGCAGCCTCTCAGCAGCAGCAACGCCGCCAATACCACCTGCTATGCAGTCTCTCACCAGCACCAACATAGGGTGACCACATTTCCAAATTGCCATTCAGGGACAACCCCCCCCCCCCAAAAAATATGGGAGAGGAATGTAGTCTCGGGGTTGACAGGGAATTTAGCGGCGGGGGGTGATTTGTCAGGCAAATGGCTGGTGTTAGCACTTAAATCATCCCAACACCATGCTTTATCTGGTGCAGAGGCGGCTCTAGGCTTTGTGAGGCCTTAGGCAAATCTTAAATATGAGGCCCCACTCACGCCCATAATGGGACAAATAATTCAAATAAAATTAACTGTATAAATTGCATATGTTTAGAGCCTTAAATCCTGTGAACTATGAATTCACAGTGTCTATAATTTACTCTAACCAATTACTCTTTAATCAAATATCATTAACATAAGGAATACTGTATAATTATATATTACACGTACACGAGTATAGACAAAATTTGTGCAGCTGCTACTAGCAATGTGTTTAATTTATAACAAAAGTCAAAAAACATATTTCTCCATCTCCATGAAGGTCAGGTTAATATAACCCAACAGAGAGTTCCACCTTACATCAGAGTCTGCAGGATTACCAATTACGGTGCAAGGGGAACTTTGATGTTAAGGGGAGTGCTGCAGATCATGATGTAAGGGGGAATGCTGCAGACTTTGGTGTAAAGTCCACACTTCTCCCATGACCCCCTGTCCTAGCAGCTCTCCCAGTCCTCTGACTCCTCTGTAGCCCCTCCAAAGACTGCAGCCATGATACAAAAGATGGTCAGAGACTGTGCGGCCCTGATTCCATGACACAAGAGATGGTCAGAGACTGTGTTAACATGACACAAGAGATGGTCAGAGACTGTGTGGCCCAGATTCCATGACACAAGAGATGGTCAGAGACTTTGTGGACATGACACGAGAGATGGTCAGAGACTTTGTGGACATGACACGAGAGATGGTCAGAGACTTTGTGGACATGACACGAGAGATGGTCAGAGACTTTGTGGACATGACATGAGAGATGGTCAGAGACTTTGTGGACATGACACGAGAGATGGTCAGAGACTTTGTGGACATGACACGAGAGATGGTCAGGGACTTTGTGGACATGACACGAGAGATGGTCAGAGACTTTGTGGACATGACACAAGAGATGGTCAGAGACTGTGTGGCCCAGATTCCATGACACAAGAGATGGTCAGAGACTTTGTGGACATGACAC
>BLSH010154131.1:3749-18689 GCA_018402905.1 Glandirana rugosa
CTGCTGCGAGTCGGTGGGGGAGGGGTGTGTTCGGCAATGGTAGTGGACCTTTCGTTCCTTTAAGGGTCGAGGTGTTTTCTTCGGCGGACTGTGGGGGTCAAGTTCTGGTTCTTCTGTGTTACCTGACTACAGGGAAAAAGCGCTCGACCTGTGATGAAATGATGGAAGGAGGGAAGCCCTCAGGGTAAAAATGGGTATCGAGACCGATACATCGAGGTACTAGGTGGGACGGGGTTCGCGTCAGTACCCCCGTGGGGAATCTGCGCTTGGGGCAGGGTGGATCATGGAGCTACATAGCCAGAGCTATGGGTAAAAATGGGACTCCCGAAGGGAGGAAGGTAGTAAAGTAGTGTCCAGCTCGCGAAAAAGGGACATCAGTCCATTGTGTCTTCTTGGTCTTGAACTGGGGGTGTCAGGCGGCTTCTTTTGTGGAGCTGGGAATTTCCTTGCTTTCCAGGTGATGGTAACGGCTTGTGTGGGGAGGGGGTGGCTGAGCGTCGTCGAGAGCTGTTGTTGCTGGTAGGGGCGTCTGTCAGGTGGAGTTCTTGAAGTAACTGGTGGAGTTCCTCGTTTGTTTTGCATTTATACTTGGTGCCTTGATAGGAGAATCTAATTGAAAAGGGAAATCCCCATTGGTACGTTATATGGCGCTGTTGTAGTTCGGTTAACAGTGGTCTCATTGCTCGTCGCTTGGACATGGTTAGTTGGGAAAGATCAGAAAATAATTGGTAGTTGTGACCCTGGAAGGACAGCTCACCTTTCTCCCTAGCTGCGGTCATAAGTTGCTCCTTGGTACGGTAGAAGTGCAACTTTGCGATTATATCGCGTGGTGGCCCTTCAGGTTTCTTAGGAGCAAGTGCCCTATGGACACGGTCCATCTCAAGTCGTTCAAATGGGATGGCTGGTTGCAGCTCTTGGAACAGAGCAGTAATTGTTGCATTCAGATCAGTGACTGACTCTGGGATGCCCCTGATACGGATATTTGATCGTCTGGCCCTGTTTTCAGCTTCTTCCAGTTTAGAATAAAGGGCTAGGTTTTCTTCTCTCAAATTGTCAATGTCCAGTTTGTGTGCTTGGGCTGTGGATTCTAGCTCCTCTGCCCTGTCTTCCAGTGCAGCGGTGCGGGAGCCTAGTTCCCTGATCTCCCTGGTTAGGCTGTTGGTAATATGTTCAGAGGTCTGCTTCAGGGCTCTGTGGAGCATTTTTTCTATTTGAGATAACAAAGCAGGAGTCGCTGGGGAGTCAGAGACTTTGCTAGGGGAGAGGGAGAACTCACAGTCAGAATCTTCTGGAAGGTCTGGAAGAGAGAGTGCGAGCTGCTTGCGGGCTTTGGAAGTGCTGGGTGTAGCCGCATGGGACGCCGCCATCTTGACTGGCACGCGGGCTAGGGCCTCCTTGATAGAGGAGTTCTTGAGTCTCGAGCGGGGACCACTGAGGACCATGCCAACCCCTCCGATGTACTCACCAAGGTCTTGGGAGGTGAAAGAGGGGTAAATGAGCGATCGCGGTGCTGTGGTTGAGCTGCTGAGGCCGTTAGATCTCTCCCGTGGAGCGGAGCTCTAGTGAAGCATGTCTGCTCGGGTAGACTCCGCGCATGCGCCTCTAGTGTATATTATTTAATCTGCGTGAAAGTTATAGAGTCTACAAGCTATAGTGTCAATCATTAAAAATTGATCACACCTGATGTACTGACGGCCTAACTCATTTCTTGAAGCCCTGAAATGTCAGGACAGTACAAATACCCCCCAAATGACCCATATTTGGAAAGGAGACAATGCAACGTATTTAGTAAGAGGCATGGCGAGTTTTTTGAATTTGTAATTTTTCCCACAATTTTTGGGGAAATTAAGAAACAATTTTTTTAAAACAAAATTGTCATAACAAGTTTTTTCTCACACACAGCATGTTCATCCTTGTAATAACAACCCAAAATACATTTTGCTACTCCTCCCGAGTATGGCCATACCACATGCGTGGGAATTTTTCACAGCCTGGCGACATACAGAGGTCCAATTTCTAAGTAGCACTCTAGAAGCATAAATTGCACATCTAATTTCCTGACAACATATCACATTTTTGAAGGCACTGGAGCACCATGACAATGTAAAATGCCCAAAAAATGATGTCCATTTTGGAAAGCAAACATCCCAACATGTATTCTCAGAGGCATGAGCTGCAGATAGATACTCAGTACTCTGATGGGCTGCAGAGAGGCACTTGGGTACTCTGATGAGCTGAGGACAGGTATTCGGGTACTCGGGTAATACGCTGGGGACAGGTACTCTGGTGGGCTGGTGACAGGTACTTGGGTAGTCTAATGGGCTGGAGACAAGTACTTGGGTACTTTAATGGGCTGCAGATAGGTACTTGGGTACTCTGGGCTGGAGACAGGTATTTGGGTACTCTGATGGTCTGTAAATAGGTACTCAAGTAGTCTGGCCTGGAGACAGGTGCTTGGGTACTCTGGGCTGGAGATAGGTACTCCAATGGGCTGCAGATAGGTAATCGGGTACTCTGATGGGCTGCAGATAGGTACTCAGGTACTGTGATGGGCTGCAGATAGGTACTCGGGTACTCTGGGCTGGAGTCAGGTATTCGGATACTCTGATGGGCTGCAGATAAATACCTGGGTACTCTCATGGGCTACAGATAGGTACTCGGGTACTCTGGGCTGTAGATAGGTACTCAGGTACTCTGGGCTGTAAATAACTACTCAGATACTCTGATGGGCTGCAGATAGGTACTTGGGCACTCTGGGCTGCAGATAGGTACTCAGGTACTCTGATGGGCGGATGACAGGTACTCGGGTACTCTTATGGGCTGGAGATAGGTACTCCAGTACTCTGATGTTTTGGAGTGCAGAGGGATTTGATACGCCTGTCAGATTTTTGTTCCTGTCTTTGCTCTCATTAGGTAGATTCAACCTCTCTATTTGTCCTGGTGACCATTATAACCAAAAGTGAAAGTAAAAGACAATCCCACATTCCTCCATTTTTCTATCCAAAAATTAAAAAAAAGTTTTGTCTTTTAGTTCTAATTTAAATTAGTTGTTTTAGGCTAAGTTAAAACTTTATAGTATATAAGATGTGCAAAGAGAGATCACACAAACACTTGTAGGTATAGTAATAAGTAATGGCTGATACAAATAACAAATGTAATAATATTAGAAAATATAAGAATACGTAAATAACTAAAGATTCCTTTTTCGCCATGGGTCCTTCTTTTTATATGGCATGGCATAGATCAGGGGTAGTGAATTAAAATTCAAGGAGGTCTGGTAATTTAAATTTTTTTCTGACCGAGGTCCGAATCACAAGTCTGTACCATGAAAGATTGTACTCGTCTTCTTTCCTCTTTTTTGGCACAAGCCGCACTCTCTGGCACTTTTCTTACTGTTTCCTCCACACACTCTGGTAATACGCTGTAAATGTAAATGTCCCCAATAGTGTTCCCCCTTACATCAGGTGCCCCTACCAGAGTAATTCATTACATTGGGTGCCCCTATCAGACTACCCCCATAAATCAGTTGCCACCATCGGAATATCCCCTTATATCAGGTGTCCCCATCAGAGTGCCTGCTTACACCAGGTGTCTCCATCAGAGTGCGCCTTTACATCAGGTGTCCACATCACAGTGCCACTTTACAGCAGGTGTTCCCATCAGAGTGCCCCCTTACATCAGGTGTCCCCATCACATCAGGTGTCCCCATCAGCAAAGCCCCTTAACATAATATGTGCACATCAGCGAGCCCCCTTAACATATGTGCCCATCAGCGGGCCCCCTTAACATAATATATGCCCATCAGCTAGCCCCTTTAACATAATATGTTCCCCTCAGCGAGCCCCCTTAACATAATTTGTGCCCATCAGCGTATCCCCATTAACATATGTGCCCATCAGTGTGCCCCTTAACATAAAATGTTCCCATCAGCATGCCCCTTATTTTATGTTCAGGGGCACTCTGATGGGTACTTTTATGTTCAGGGGAATGCTGATGGGCACATTTTGTTGAGCTCTTCAGAGGGCCCCTTACATAAAATGTGCCCATCAACGTGCCCCTTAACATAAAATATGCCCATCAGAGTGAACCTTATCATAGAATAAGGGGCATGCTGAAGGGCACATTGTATGTTAAGGGGCACTCTTATCGGGACAACAAAACATTCCCATCTGCGTCCCCCTTAACATAAAATGTGCCCATCAGTGTTGCTCTTAAAATTAAATATGTTCATCAGCGTGATCCTTAACATAAAATATGCCCATCAGAGTGCCCCTTAACATAAAATGTGCCCATCAGAGTGTCCCTTAACATAAAATGTGCCCATCAGCATAACCCTTAACATAAAATAAGTAGCATGCTGATGGACACATTTTATGTTAAGGGACAATCTGATGGGCACAACAAAATATGCCCATCAGTGTGCCCCTTAACAAAATATGCCCATCGGTGTGCACATTAAAAAAATATGTCAGCGATCACCTTAGGAAAAAATGTGCCCCACATACCTTGAGGGCAGGAGTAAGCACAATTGGCAAGCTGCAGGGAGCAGAAGTTGCAAGATATACCTCGCAAGGAGTAGGAGTTGCAAACAGCAGGGGGGCGGGGCGTGCACATGACGTCACACCCCAACTCACGGCCTGGCTGGGAGTGAGACCCAATGTCAGGAGCAGGGGCGGGGCGCACACACACAACATCACTGGTTGCTGGGTAATCCGCGGTTGCAGCAAACCAATGACTGCGGACATTCGGCACTACACTGGCGGACTGGCGGTCCGGGTAGGAGTGTTGCTTGGTCTGCGCTCAGACGATGGAGTGTCATTTAATGATGGCTGGTATAGATGATCAGATGCTTGCATGACAGTAGCTCTGAAATGAGACAAATTATTCCACGTTTTAGCTGTGTTATATACAGGACTTGTATGAAAGGAACTGGCCAACCTCCTTACAAGCAAGTCACCTTTTAAGAATGTTGTCAGTTTGTAATGACATTCCTTTGGTATGAAGTCAGCTAAGGTAACCAAGCTTTGGAGGCTTTATTAGATGATGTGAAGCAACTTTAATAAGTAAATATGAAATTTCCCCATCAGAACTCAAGTCCTACACCCTCCTCACACTTCTGGCCTGGCACTTACCTTAGGTGATTAGCTGTTACTACCCAACGGTGGTGGCCCGTCCATTAGGATCGCCCAGGCGCCGCCCCCTCTATCCATGTCACCCTCCTATATGTAGAATAGATAGATTCATGCATAGCATTAATCTATCCACGGCCACTGCGGCCACCCCCTATTCCTGCGCTCGGCCCCTTTCAGGACGGCGGGCACCTGAATTACAGCTGTGGGGGTGTTTTTTTGAAGCACCCGATTAGAGCCATAGGCTCTAATAGGCTTCAAAATAGGGTAGACTCATGGCGCAGAGCATTGTGCCATAAGCCCACTCAGGTGTTACAACAGCGAAGAAAAAGAGAAAGAATTCTGATTGGCCGCCAAGGAGGAGAGGGGAAACGGAAGCCGCCTCCATCGTGATGACCCATAGAGAGGAGGAGAATGGGAGGCAGCCAAGCAGGGGAAGCTGCCGGTGAAGCAATGGGGTAAGTGCTACCGACAGACCGGGGGGGGGTGTCAGTGGCATACTGTTTGCCTCCCCCCAAAAAATTTACTACGATCCGCCACTGCTACCCAAGCAGCCAGTGCAAAAAGCTGCAGCCTTCTACTGGGGCAGGTTAGAGTGATTCTGATTAGTCAGGTCCTGGCACGTAACCGTTTTGATCAATCGGAATCGCTTTGATCCATCCTGGTGTCCTTAAAGGAAAAAAGGGAAAGATAGTTTGGCTTTCAAATCCCCCAGACTCCTGCACTGGCTATATGGGTAATGAAATTAAATCATCCATGGAGTTAAAGCGGAGTTCCACCCAAAAGTGGAACTTCCGCTTTAAGTGAAGGTGCCCCCCTGACATGCCACAATTGGCATGTCATTTTTTTGGGGGAGGGGGGGTGATACCTGTTTTTTACAGGTATCCAGCTCCCACTTCCTCTCCTGTCAGGAAGTTCACCTGTCCCCCCTCCCTCCCGGCGATCTTCTTGGACATGTCACAGGTCCCAGAAGATACACCGGCCATTCACAGCGTGCAGCACGGCTCGCACCCTGCTTTGGAAAGCCAGGTGCCCACACTTGCTATGCCCAGGGGGGGGGAACGAGGCAGCGGGCAGCCGCATCACTGGAGCGTGGGACAGGTGAGTGTCCGATTATTAAAAGTCAGCAGCTACACTTTTTGTAGCTACTGACATTTACAAGGGTGGAACTCCGCTTTAAATGTAAATTGTTCTAAAAACCTCCTGAAATACGTACATAATATAGCTTAAAATAGTAGAATTGATAAGACAGTCTTATCTGGAATAGGTAACATTTGGTGTTAATTAGCACAGCAGACACATGTAAAGAGTTTTTACCAACGGAAAAAACTTCCCCTCAAAAAAAATTGGGATTTTCAGGGCACAGATAATAAAGTCAAATTATATATAAAAAATATTTTATTACAATTCTCCGAAGTAAAAGACAGACATGTCACTGAAGCATTATAAAAACCATACAATACTTATAGTCAAGCAGGAGTGGATTTTTTACAGCAAAGATATACTATCATGTAGATTGCGTGATTCTTGCCAAGTAGCCCGACATGTTTCAGGATATTCCAATCCTTTCTTCAGGGGCATTAAAACAGACAAGACAAGACTTCCACTTGTTAGGCCGTGCTCCACTCCCATCCAGTAGGTGGCCACCCCGACAACTCCCCGACATTCATGCCACTCTGCGACACGCTGATACTCCCCGAACGGAATTGGTCCGAACGTAGGGCTGGGATCTTCTATACAGAAGAGTCTGACACTGGCACCTATGATCCTTGGCTTTTTGGCATTCGTTCCTTCCGGGGTTCGTTTCATCGGGGGATCTCTTTTGGGGAGTTCGGTGGGGCACTGTCTGTCCTGTGGCCCACCCACTGGGCTATAACACCTGGGTGGATCGCAGTATCTACCAGCCCAGTGGCTTTGAGTTGTCGGGGTGGCCACCTACTGGATGGGAGTGGAGCACGGCCTAACAAGTGGAAGTCTTGTCTTGTCTGTTTGAATGCCCCTGAAGAAAGGATTGGAATATCCTGAAACATGTCGGGCTACTTGGCAAGAATCACGCAATCTACATGATAGTATATCTTTGCTGTAAAAAATCCACTCCTGCTTGACTATAAGTATTGTATGTTTTTTTATAATGCTTCAGTGACATGTCTGTCTTTTACTTCGGAGAATTGTAATAAAATATTTTTTATATATAATTTGACTTTATTATCTGTGCCCTGAAAATCCCAATTTTTTTTGAGGGGAAGTTTTTTCCGTTGGTATCAATATTTCTGGGATGCGTGGCGTTAAATGCCCAAGTGATCAGAACCCGCTAAAATTTGTAAAGAGTTTTTGGTTATGAGTCTCAAACTAGCCATGGCTAGCTTTATTCATGCAGATTTGCCAACTAAATACCGGTAAATCAAATTTAAGACCCAAAAGATTGAGATTGAACAATGACAGCCATAGTCTACCACTGTCTTTATAGAAGGTTGAAACATGGTGGGTAGTATTATTTTCCTACAAGATATGATTACATTTCCTAATAACTCTGCAACAAGGTACAAGATATAGAGACCTATAAAGATAAAGACAATAAAAGTGATCTACAGAATTTAGCCATTTTGGGGTTTTATTTGAGACAAAATGTTATGATAACTTTTTTTTGTTTGGATTTCCTTAAATGATAATGCCCTCTCATTGTCACAAAGACATACTGCACTATATCTCCTATGTTCATCTCTTTATAGACATACCTGAAGTACAACACGCCGCTAGAAAATTCTGATACTTCCTTTAGTGTTGAGATCACCCCGCCAGCAGTGTGCACACATGAAGTGCTAAAAAAATTTGACCTCCACATGGAAGTCAGGTACGAATGGCTTTGAAACAGTGTTAATTGTGATATTCAATTTCAATATAGTTTTAGTCAGTCTTTTGATTAAAATGTCATTTAAGTGGTAGTAAACCCGCAAAAAAAACCCCCTGCAAGACAATAGCATAATGTGCTAGTATGCATTGTATACTAGCACATTATGAAATACTTACTTTAGAATGAGACCCCTGCAGCCCGACCCAGTCAGTTCCCTTCCCTGTTCGCTGGCTCCGGCGCTGAGAGTGGCCGGAGCAGCGAGACATATGTGCGGGAGTTCTTCGTTCCGGCATGGAGCTATGAATTTCGCCGGACCTTTAGAGCGAATACGCCGTTGATGTCAGCGGCTGCATGCAGGGTAATTATATTCATTCTACCTACAGGTAAGCCTTATTATAGGCCTTATTATAGGCTTACCTATAGGTAAAAATGACAGTTGGGGGGGATACAACCACTTTAAGCATTCTCTAGAATTGCATAACTCATTATATACTCCTGGAGTAAAAAAAAACGAATAAAATGTTGTTATTTATGGTATTAAGGTTTGAACATGCACTACAGAGACAGATTTAACTTCATAAACAAACAAAAATATTGCTTTTTGACAAACAGAAGTGCAACTTTAAGGCTACTTTCACACTGGGGCATTTTTCAGGCGCTTGTGGGCTAAAAATAGCGCCCTTATAGTGCCTGAAAAACATCCCCCCCCCCCCCATACACCCCAGTGTGAAAGCCTGAGTGCTTTCACACTGGGGCGGTGTGCTTGCAGGACGTCGCAAAAAGTCCTGCAAACAGCATCTTTGGTGCCGTGAGCAGTGTTTAGACCGCAGCTACACCGCCCCTGCCATTGAAATCAATGGTAAGCACTTCTGAATCTGCTGCACACCGCCTCAGAAGCGCAGCACTTTTAACCCCTTTTTAACCCCTTGTGGAAAATTTACCGCTACCGCCCGCCCGCTCAGTGTGAAAGTAGCCTAAAATCTAAAAAAAAAAAAAGAAAGCTAAACTTATTTTTTTTTTCTTTCAGCAGCTTAGTAGATGCCCCCTACATATTCTTATGTGGTAGTGTAGTGTTAATTTTTACGTCCAATTTCAATTAAGATTTAGTCACATTCTTTTGGCTAAAATGCCATTTTAAATTTAGGTGTATTTTAGTCTTTTGACTAAAATACCATTTTAGTTTTTGTCATATTTTAGTCAACTAAAATAGTGTTGACTAAAATAGGACTTTGACAAAATTAATACTGCTGTGAAAGAGGTTTCCTGGACAAGGGATGAAGTTTTCTTATTCAGTTATCTTTAAGGTTCTTTAAAATGGTAATGTAAGGGCCCCGCTGTGACAGTGCAATGCATTCACATTTTCTTATGCTGTATAGGAGAATACCAGCTGATCTGTTGAAATTCCCTTTAGTTCTTAAAGTGATCGTAAACGATCACCTTGTAAAACAACCCATTCAGTTTAAAATAGAAGTGAAAGGCAAAAAATTTGTGCATAGATATAAAAAATATATATAAAATATTTTTTTTTCCCTGCTGAGGGCTATCCTGCTTTTTACATTGCATGTTCTTCTGTAAAAGACTTTAGGTGTAGTAGAAAGGGAAGATTTGAGGTGAGGGTCTTCAAGGATTATAGCCCAATGCTTTTGGATGATATGTTCCATTTTCCTGAAATGTGTATGAAACCTCAATGGTGGCATAATGGAAGAGGGAGAGGACTGAGTACCTCTAGTATACTTATTCCCTAGGTAGAAAGAGAAGGCCTCATCAACCAAAGCTGGGAGATATCATTTTTCTAGCAATATATTTGTTGGATAAGGCCTCCATGGGACACATAATCTTCATCACAAGAACAGTTTTGCCTCAATCTACAAAGCTGTCTTTTTGGTATATTTGTCACTCATCTAGGGTGGTGGCACCTCTGGAAATGTAGAAAGGAGTTGCCTGCCATAGGTTTAACATAGTTCTTGGCATATATGCTGTTCTTATGAAAAAGCTCCAAATCTAGGAAAGCCAAACCCTTTGTGTCACAAACAGACGTAAAAAATAGTCCTAAGTCGAGGATTATACTAATGGCTGCAGGCCATCCTAGATCACTTTTATATTGTTAATATAATGTCTATAGTAAATGATATGATGGTTTTAGATGGAAGGAGCCTATGTAACCTGGGATTTATGTTTCAACACATATATAGTTATCGTGGTGAAGGGACTGTTGCCAAACGGGTCATAATTGAAGTGGACATGCTCTCAGGATTCCTTCCAGTTAGAAGCAGCTTGAAGAAGGTAATACTCCAACCATGTAGCCACACATTTCTTTCAAATCTGAAATGAAGAAATTGTGTTAGAAAACTATCTATCCAGTATATACTAAATGTTGAAATGACTTGGAACATACCCCAAGTATGAACTAGCATATTCAAGTTGTTTCTCCAATAAAACAACAAAAACGATCCCATGGGCTGATTGTGTCTGGATGCAAGTTGGAAATGCGTGTTGCCTGGCTGTGCAGGAATAGGGGGATCAGAAATCCAGCGGCTCCTGCAGGGGAAGTGCTACATGTACAGAACATAATTTGCTATTTTGATGCATAATTTTAACAGGCACAACACAGTTTTTGCCAAGCAGCTGGTGTTTCAAAAGGTTGTAAGGGCTGTTTGTGTATTTCTGCTATGGTACTGAACCAGCTACTTGTGTGTCCCTATGTGACCCTCACTGAGATTTAGCTAGACTCTATAGATGCTGCTATGTTTACCCTTAACAATGTATACAAAAGGGAGTTTATTTTATAAGAAAAAAGTGCTGTTTGAATGTCTCAGCATTTACACAGCCATTATTAATAATCCCTGTACATTTTTAATATGTTTATTTCCTAAGATGGTCAGTTCCATCCAGTGGCCATAATGCAGTATTTTCTTGATGGAGGTATTTCAGGAAAGTACCACATTATGGTCACTAGGTGTAGCTCATAGGAAATAAACATACTAGATGCATTATAGGGATTTTTCGCAAAAGACCTCCAAGCGTCTGTGCAATTCATGTAAGGTATTACTTGTATTGCATGCTACATAATTCATGTTATTCCCTACACCTCTATCACCTACAGTTACTGGCAGAAGGGTTATGTACCATGTTTTGTTAGGGGCTCCCAATCTTCTCATTCCTTCCCTGATTGGTGCATCACCAATCACCATCTAATCTAACTCAGGATCAGTTAGTGTGCCCTCAATGTTGTATTACTGGTTTAGATGAGAGAGAACAATATACAGATATCTTTATAGTATGTGTGTGTGTTATTTTCACTGTTCTTTTGCTCTTTTCATTTTATTGTAGTTGGAGAAGAATACATCTGCAATTGGAATGATTGACGTTACAGGAGATAAAGTGACCATCTATGTGCTTAAGGTAATATATTATTATTCATGCTGAAAGGACAGGGTCAGCAACTCACTGCTAAAACCAATTTCAATAAGTAGATGCACCTCCAAAACGAAGAAAAAAAATTCCTGAAACCTACACCCATTTCTCATGGATGCTCTCTATGAAAGCTGTGAGGGCTACAGGCTGTGTCATAGACATTACCCCTTACCCCCTGACAGCCAATAACACCATACAAGCACCAGATGTATAAAGCCTCCTGGAAAGTTATCATAGATCTGTAGGTGTAATTCTAAAATGCCACATGCTCTTAAAGATCCTAACGTTAGCAAAAAATATAACAATACTGTTATATAGAAGATACAATGGATTTAAAGTGAACATAAACTTATTTGTAGTTATTCTTTTAAAAAGAAAATCCAAACAATCAAGCAAGATCATACAAATCACATGACCCCAGGAAGGCACCCATCTTATTGTAAATTTTCAAGCACAATGGGGTTGTGACAAACTAGGAGCACAAAGAGAGAGCACACGGAGGCAGCTCTCATGAAGCCCAATCGGTGGGCGTTTATTGGGAGACTTGTGTGTGCAGGAGGAGTGGTGCTGGGATATTCCACGAATAAGCAGTTCACGGAGTAGCATAGGGCACAAAATACAGTTTAACAGTTCATGGAGTAGCAATGGGCAAAACCCAGATAAAACCGTTCCTGGAGTAGCAATGAGCAAAACACAGATAAACAGTTCCTGGAGTAACAATGGGCACAGCACTGATAAACGGTCCTAGGAGTAGCAATGGGCACAGCACGGATAAACAGTCCCAGGAGTAGCAATGGGTAGGAATGTGTTACAGAGCTGTGTTGAGGCTGGTAATGTGGAGGGAACTGCGAGGTTTTCATAATGTCAGTGGTGCAGAAGAGTTGTCTAGGGTTGCTAAGATTTTTTCAATAGCATGGGAGAAATAGTTTGATCTAGCAGTCTCAATTTTACCCTTATAGACACCCAAATGGTCCTTCCAAACCTGATAATGGACAGTCAGGTGGACCAGCTCCAACCAGGGTTTATCCCTCTATCCTAAGTAAAGTCTATTTTCTTAAAAGGTAGAGGTTTTTAAAAATTAAAAAAAATAATCTTCTGTTGCTCATATATTGTACCATGTCAGGAATTTATTCATACAGTTTAAAGTTGTATAATCTAATCTAATCTGCTGTGTTCTTCCACAGCTCACACGTGAGCCTATCACCTTAGTTATCTCAATGAAACAAGCGGAACAAGTGGACAATCTACAACCCGCAATTGTGAAGGTCTATGATTACTCTAATCCAGGTACATAACAATATACAGGTTCTTCTAAACCTTGTAATATGAAAGCAAAACAGCCGCATCCCCAGGTGAGAGTCAGACACCGCTCCCAATGCAACATGGTAAACTGGCTGGGGTGCACGCCGTCTCATTGCAACAGACAAGTGAAGTGAAGAAAATCCAGAACGGCAGCACCCCCACCAAAAATAGTAGCAATACGTTTATTAATGTTAAGAGCAAAAAATGGGGGTACAGGCAGGCAGGGGGACAAAAGGTTGACGCGTTTCACGCTATCAAAGTGCTTTGTCAAAACCAATGTCAATGTTGGTTTTGACAAAGCACTTTGATAGCACTTCACTTCTTCCAAACCTTACATAATAGTGTCTGTACAATATAAGATCTGTAATTTTTCATAGTTTAGCAATACATTGATTCATGAGCACAACCTGCATGGTTCTTGCTGCTGGAGTAATTGTCACATTTGTGGCCATGCCATTCCGTACATGATCTTCTTTCTTTGTGTTGTAGATAAGTTTGCTGTTGCTGAGTATAATTCTCCCTGCACTACAGGCACGTATGGTAATTTTTTATGTTTATTTCCATGTTTTACTGAAGCATTTGCTGTTTTCATACCACATGAAGGTCAATCCCCATAAAATCTCCTGCAATGCTGATTAAAGGTTCTCTATGCATAAGTGCAAATAGGCCAGATATTCACACATTTTCTCTTAAATTACAAAGTAATGATCAGGTGATGGAAGCAATCTTGATACTGTCTGTCATACATGTTTTTTTGCTCATTATCTACAGGGAAGGTGTCATTATAGGGCAATGAAAATTCTGCAAACTACTGGTAGATTAGAGGTGTTTTTATAAAGAGCTGCAGTGCCAGTTCCTGGTGAACTACTAATCTACAGCCACATACAGTATCACCCCTCACATTTTTGTAAATGTTTTATTATATCTTTTCGTGTGACAACACTGAAGAAATGACACTTTGCTACAATGTAAAGTAGTTAGTGTACAGCTTGTGTAACAGTGTAAATTTGCTGTCCCCTCAAAATAACTCAACACACAGCCATTAATGTCTCAGGCTCCGTTCACACCGTCCTTAGACCTATATGTGCATTTAACCCTTGCAGTGTGGGGGCAGCCCCACTGCAAGGGTACACTTTTTCTTAACCCAGAAATGGACTTTAAGTAATTCTAACTTTTCTCTGACTTCCCTGATCTACACACTGGTTTCTTGTTTGTAACGTAAAGTATTGAAGCCTAAAGCAGGCCATACACCACGTTTTGCAGGAAAGAAAATGGCTTGATTCCCCCATCAATACAGACAGTGTTTACAGGGGAACCCCTCCTGAGAAGTCATTGTATTATCCTGGCTTCCAGCCGCTATCGATAGTACAGTTAAGAGATGGTCCTGTGCAGATGGCTATGGTGTGTATGGTGGTTGAACGAAACTGCTGCCCCTACTGTTACCACCCCTCAAAAGGGGAGTAATGATAGAGTATAAGCGTGTTTGGTAGATATGGTGATGTTCTACTGGCCTTATAACCATCAGGCGTGTCTAGTATTACTTGTGAAATACCTTGATAATCGATTACGTATACAAAATTAATAAACCAATAAGTCCTAAAAGTAAATTGACCTGATATAAATAAATAAATCAGCACATCAATTACTTATAATGGAAATTCATAAAATTCATGGTAAAATGTGCATCCTGTGCTAAAATGTGTACACTAATTGCTTATAATTCATAAAAAGAAGTTCATATATAAAATTCATGAAAAATTGGTGCAAAAAAAGTCATTTTTTAAAATTCCATATGAAAAGTGATCTATGCAAAATGACTGGTGCTCTTCAGTGCTTGGGTGTTGCCATTTCCCCCTTATTGGTAATGAACTCACCAAACAGATTCACCCCACAAGAAGGTACAGCGGTTCCACAGTAATTCCTGGTGCTGATAACACGTGCTCCTCTGTGGTTTGTACTCCTTAAGTGCCCCCTATGGATGTGCACTTACCAGAAAACTTCACCCCTTCCCAGGTTACAGCGCTTTCACAGTTGTATGCAAATAGGTACTGAGCACCACAGACCTTTTTTCATTGCTGTAGTAAGGCTTTATAGTTAAAAGAGGAAGGAGCCTGCTAAGCGTGGATCTGGACCTGCTGCACAGTGGCATACAGCTGTGAAAGCGCTGCCCCCCGGGAAGAGCAACAGTCACTTTGCATAGATCACTTTTCATATGGAGTTTTAAAAAAGGACTTTTTTTGCATC
>BLSH010154131.1:18699-33976 GCA_018402905.1 Glandirana rugosa
AATTCCCCCCCCCCCCCCCAGGGAAGAGCAACAGTCACTTTGCATAGATCACTTTTCATATGGAGTTTTAAAAAAGGACTTTTTTTGCATCAATTTTTCATGAATTTTACATATGAACTTCTTTTTATGAATTATAAGCAGTTAATGTAAGGTACACATTTTAGCACATGATGCACATTTTTCCATGAATTTTATGAATTTCCATAAGTAATTAATTCACTGATTTATTTATATCACGGCAATTCACTTTTAGGACTTATTGGTTTATTTATTTGGGATATGTAATCAAGTGATTATCAGGGTATTTCACAAGTAATACTATACATGCCTGGCAGTAATAAGGCCAGTAGAACATCGCCATGCCTACCAAACACGCTTGTACGATCCAGCTGGCTGGCTGTACTCAAGTTGATTGATCGATCAACTTGGTATATTCAGCCTGCCCATACATGGTTTGAATCTCTATGGCAGGCCTAAGTGTAAGTATAACAGCCAACTAATTAGCATTTTGAAAAGGATCAGTCAGCTGTGGCAGTCCCAATATATCTTTCAGTACAGCTCTCCAGTGACTCCGGAGCTGACTTCTATTGCATTCTAAAAGTACTTTTTGCCTGGCTGTTATGCTGATTCAGTAGCTTTGGTCTTGAGGTTACTGACCCACTAAGAAAACTGTGTAGATCCAATTTTGACTTCACTAGCTACATACTTGTTTCAGGTTAGTGACTCAAAACATTTTGAAGATATTATGCAGTGAAATGTCTAAAACCAATTCATAATAAATACACTTTTATGAAATTCAGAGAGGATGGTAATTTATATTAAATCTTTCACTTTTCACAGGTTCCTAGAACGGAGATGATGACGTTCTTTAACTTCATAAAAGACAATGCGTTTTACATGTGACCTACAATTTGTTAACTTTTAATGGAATAAAAAAATGAATTTCACTGGGAAATCTTATTCTATAGCTTCATAATGGCCGTGTCACCCATGGCAATGAATGAATGACTTTAACCTCTATTACATAGACAGATTTCATTGTAATGGGTAATGTCAATATTTCACTGTGAATCTGAAAACATTTGAGAATGCAATAATCAGATCTTTCATCATAATACATTACAGGCACAATGCACCCAGAAGTGATTTTTGTGTAGCACTACCCCCACAGGAGGCTGCTGGTGATATTGGGTCCTCTGCTCTTTCTCTTGCCCTAGTTGGAACCTCACTCCTTCTGGCACCAACAGAATACCTTGGCTGGGAACTCCCAGCAGTCACACAAGAATGGCACACACTGACTGTTAGAAAATAACCGATTATATTGGCAGACCAAAGTGAAAAGTAAAAGAGCAAATCAGTAGTTCAGTATCAACACATGAAAAAACAGAGCAATACAAATACAATGCAGTTAACCCAGGTAACTTTAAAGTGGATGTATACCGGAACATAAAAAAAAACTGTAAGGCACCGCATACTAGCTCATATAGAAATACTCACCTTAGAATGAAGCTCCCGCAGGGCTGTCCGGTCCTTGCAGAGGGAGCGGACATCTTCACTGTGATGATTCTTCCAGGTTCGCAGCTCCAGCGCTGTGAGTGGCCGGAGCCGCGAGACGTCACTCCCGCGAATGCGCGGGAACCCGTCTTTCCGGGGGACTTACCGGCAGGGTCCGGCGCTATGCACCGGGCCTTCGCCGGGATATCACAGCGCATGCGCCGTGATGTCAGCGGATGCATTGCAAGTGGAATATCTCCTAAACCGTACAGGTTTAGGAAATATTTATTTTACCTACAGGTAAGCCTTATTATAGCACAAACAAATGAAGGGCTGCGCTAACCATGATAGTTGATAAATTACATTTGATGCAAACTTAGTTTAAGGATACGGGTTATGCACTCAATAAAGGAAATAAAATCCACTCAGATTCAGACAAGGATGGTGGAACCTCTCAAAGTCCCAATCTGTATGACCAAAAAGGTTTCCATACCCCTGGCTGGGGAAAAGCCACAGGCGCTTTATATATCATAATCTGGTAAGCCTCCCTTTTGTCGGTGGTGGATTGCACTGGACCTGTATACAGCACTTCAGGTGTCGCTGTTTTTCCTACGGGTGTAACATCTTGAGGATTAGTCTTGCTCCTTTTTGGTCATACAGACTGGGACTTTGAGGGGTTCCACCATCCTTGTCTGAATCCGAGTGGACTTTCCTTTGTTTTGTGCATAACCCATATCTTTAAACTGAGTTTGCATCAAATGTGATTTATCAACTATCACGGTTAGTGCAGCCCTTCGTTTGTTTGTGTTATAGTATTATACCCATTGTGTATATTGGCTGCTGCTCTTTCCAAAGGACCTTAGTGCGGTATCCCATATACAATTTAAGCTTTATTATAGGCTTACCTGTAGGTAAAAATTACTTGTGGGGGTATACAACCGCTTTAAGAACAAACTCATCATTTACTGCAGTACCAAAAGCATAAGCTCCCTGACTAAGGCTGAGTTCCCACTAGCATTAAAAGCAGGCGTTTGAGAGACATTAAAAATGCCCCTTAAACGCTTATGCACAAGGTACAATAGACAGAACATTGTGCTGCTCAAACTAAGGCCTCATTTACACTGCTGCTGGTAAACAGATGTTTAGAGGCATTTGGGTGTTTTTTCAGCTGCCCTTAAACTCTCCTCTATGTTATCTTATTAGTACATTTACACAGGGTCGTTTAAGGTCGTTTCCAGGCAGTTGAGTCTAGAGGCTTTTTTTGGAATGCAAAAAGATGGGTTCAGACGCCAGTTCAGAGGCATTTCAAAACACCAAACCGCTTGTAAACATGCCTAAATGCTGTAACTCACGTCTAGGAGCATTTCAGGCTTTCCCATTTAAAAAAAAAAAAATTTAGACGCGAATGCGGCAAAACGCTGCTAAATGCAGCATGTAAAACGCGCCAAACAGAGGTTTTATACGCCGGTTTCCAGCTGTCAAAATAAAACTTTCATGGGAGGTTGAAACCGCATCCCGTGTAAATGGAGCCTAAGCGTTCACGCCACTTCAAAATTAAAGCCTCATGTAAAGTTAAGAGGCGTTTGAAGCCTTTCAATGCCTCCCATTCAAGTCCATGGTAACGCCTCTCAACTGCTCTGGCAGGCAGTTGCAGGACGGTTGCAGGGCATTAAGATGTAGTTAATTTACTGTAATGGAAAAGGTGCTTGTGGAGCAGTTTTAACGCTCGTCAAATGCTTCAAAACGTTTAGAGAGCTATGTTAACACTTGTAAAATGACCCATACTAAAGCTCATTGATGCCTGTCTGACGCCCATACTAATGCCATACAAACGCTATAGGAGCGTTTGTTGAGCGTTAGACATTTAGTCAAGTGTAAAGAAGCCCTAACTGTGGAGGGCTAACAATAAGTATGGCAAACTAGTTCACTTGGGGGCTCTCAGTCAAGATGGCCTTAGGCTTAGGCCTAAAAGTTTGATATACTGCCAGCAACCAGATTCTGCCCTCAGGTAGACCACAAGATCTGACCAATTCCTTTATAACTTCTGCGGGCTCAGTTGAGGCCTTTCCGCATTGGTGATTGAAAGCAGTGCAATGCCTCTAGGGTGTGGAGTTCAGGAACAGTTAAATGAAAGGTAGACTCAGTCAGTAGTCTTTAAAGCCGCTAGGCAAAAGCAAACACGTATACAGAAAGGGAAGTGCAATGTGGAGAGAAGATTGGAGGGAGCTAGTGTTGAGAGATAAGCAACAAATTGCCATGCATGTAATTAAAGTTAACAGTCTGGAGTAGTGGCAGCTTTGGAGGCGGTCTTTGGCATTGTTACAGCTTTCGGTAGTAAATGACGGCAAATGTGTTTGACTTCTATTGGGGGACAGTGTCAACAAGAACTAGCTGTTGATTTTAGCAATTGTGTGGATTAGGGACCCATTCACCCAATCCTTATGATGTAGTACTTAGGAGACAACGAGTTGTCTGTGCGGTGGGGGGTCCCCTTAAGTGACAATGCAGCTGTGGCGATCCAGATGAATGCAACTCAAACAGAAACTCAGGATGATAGAAGATCTCCTTTAGGTTATTTCCACAACTTGGCGCTCAGCACAGCAGTCTGTAGAATAAAGTCCGGCACAGGCCTTGTCCAAAACTGCACTACTCAGCACGGTCACACACACCTTCCAGGTTGGAGCATCTCTCCCCCCAACTTCCTGGCCCCTTCCCTGACTTTTTGTTTCATACTGTCCCTTCCTTTTGCTGCTACTTGTAGGCTTTTGTGACCCCAGCTTCACTGTATGCAAAATCCTCCCTTGAGACTACATTTCCCAGATTGCTCTGGGCACTTAGGGCTGATTTTAATCATAAAACACGGCATTCTTTGAAGTCAGTATTTTACCTGCTATGTATGCCAATGAAAACAGAGAGATATAGAATGCATTAAACTATTACTAAACCCACAAGGGTAAAATCGGTCTGTGTATGCAAATCATGCTTGTTATACTCACTGTGGAACCTAAGGGGTTAATCCTCTGCATTATGCATAAAGACTGTGTGATGCTGTGTCTATGATCCTCCTCTTATTAACACTTTAGGACCAGCTGCCATTTTACTGCAGCAAGCTGGTCTGTTCCCGTGAACAGCAGCGCGGGAACTTGCCTTTGTGGGTGCGCGCCACTGGCCGGCGGGGGAGCCAATCAGCTGCATAAACAAGGCAGATGTTCGTTTTGGCAGGGGAGATCACACAGATCCTGTCTTTCTGCTATGCAGGAAGACGGATCTGTGTGTTTCCCCATGTCTCACAGTCCCCCATACAGTAAAGCCTCATACACACAGTGCGACGGTCGTATGACCGGATGTCCAAAATTGTATGTTGGCTGTTGTGTCTTGCGTACTGACATGCACTAATCGATTGTACAACCAAGCCTAACGTAGTGACGTGTTACAAGTGTATAAAGAGGAAGTTCAGGTGAATGAGATTTGTGAATTAGGAACGTAGGTTTCCCAGAATGGACACTTCTGAGCGCTCCTGACTTCTAAGCATGCGTGTTTTGCACATACAACTTTGTTGGACCAACTTCTCTGTACACACAGTACAACGGTCATACAACCGCTTGTTGTACAACCAAAGTTTTTCTAGTCTGCTCATTCAACTTCAGTTGTACGACCGTTGTACGACGTCTGTTGTAATCATGCGTACTAACATTCGGATGATCTACAGCAAGCTGGTTATAAGACTATTGTTGCACAACCATTGTACTGTGTGTACGGGGCTTTAGAAACCCCTCCCAGGGAACCCATTTAACCCCTTGATTGCCCCTGATGCTAACCCCTTCCCTGCCAGTGCCATTAGTACAATAGCAGTACATATTTTTAGCACTGATTGCTGTAATAATGTCACTGGTTCCCAAAAAAATGTAAAAAATGTAAGGTGTCCGATCTGTCCACCGCAATGTTGCAGCCCCGCTAAAAATCACTGATCGCCGCCATTACTAGTAAAAAATAAATAAATAAAAATGCCATAAATATATCCCATAGTTTGTAGATGGGATAACTTTTGCGCAAACCAATCAATATACGCTTATTGCGAATTATTTTATTTTTTTTACCAAAACTATGTAGCAGAATACATATTGGCCTAAACTGATGAAAACATTTCTTTTTTTTTTTTTAAATGTTTTATAGCAGAAAGTAAAACATTTTTTTTTTCAAAATTGTCGGTCTTTTTTTGTTTATAGCGCAAAAAATAAAAAATGCAGAGGTGATTAAATACCACCAAAAGAAAGCTCTATTTGTGGGAAAAAAAGGATGTCAATTATGTTGAGTACAGCATTGCACGCCACGCAATTGTCTGTTAAAGCGACGCAGTGCCGAATAGCAAAAAATAGCCTGGTCATTAACCACTTCCTTACTGGGCACTTAAACCCCCCTCCTACCCAGACCAATTTTCAGTTTTCAGCGCTGTCGCATTTTGAATGACAATTGCGCGGTCGTGCGGCATTGTACCCAAATAAAATTTGCGTCCTTTTTTCCCCACAAATAGAGCTTTCTTTTGGTGGTATTTGATCCCCTCTGCGTCATTTCTGATTGCCGCTATAAACAAAAAAAAGAGCGAATATTTTGCAAAAAAGAACAATATTTTTTACTTTTTGCTAAAATACAAATCCATAAAAAAAATATATATTCATCAGTTTAGGCCGATTTATATTCTTCTACATATTTTTGGTAAAAAAAAATCGCAATCGGCGTATATTGATTGGTTTGCGCAAAAGTTATCGCGTCAACAAACTATGGGAATTGATTTATGGCGTTTTTATTTATTTATTTTTTTTTACTAGTAATGGTGGCGATCTGCGATTTTTACCGGGACTGCGTTATTGCAGCAGAAATGTCGGACATTTTTTACACATTTATACAGCGATCAGAAATTTCAATGTCCACTGATTACTGTATAAATGTCATTGGCAGTGAAGGGGTTAACCTGCAGGGGGCAGTGAAGGGGTTAACAATGTTCCCTGGGTGTGTTCTAACTGTGGGGGGGGGGGCTGGTCGGGACATAACAGATCTAACTGATCCCAGTGACCGGGATCAGTAGATCTGCTATGTCCCCTGTCACAGAACGGAGAACCGCCGTGTTTACATCGGTGGTTCCCCGTTCTGCAGCTCTGTCAGGCGATCGTGGGTCTCGAGCGGACATCGAGTCCGCCCGACCCACGGGCATGCTCACGCAGCGTGCGGCGGGAGCGTGCACAGGGGACGACGTCCATGGACGTCGTCCCGGCATTTCAGATCCGCGCTGGAGCCATACTTCGGCAATATCGCGTATCTGTAGGGGTTAAAGAGGAAGTAAACCCAGATTGGGTTTACTTCCTCAATATAACCCTGTAGAGTAGAAGTATAATGGGCTACTATGTATCGCATAGTAGCTCACTATGTGCCACTTACCTGCAAATGAAGTGGTTAACTGACTCCAACTCATCTATTGGTAGAACAGAGCATTAGTAGTCAGGCTGCACATGCTCAGTTTGTTGTGTATTGCCAGAGAGTTTTTTTTCCCTGGGGAGAGTGCATGTGATCAGCACAGGGCCAATCAGCACTGTCCAGAGGATCAGGGGAGAATGAAAACTCCCCCTACAAGCTTTAATTAGATACTGATACAAGTCACAAGAATGCTCTAACTGCTGATGAAAAAATGTATTTAGCTGTTTATATTTGCTAAAGCTATTTCATTCCCATGTTCTGTGTACTGTGGGAGACCAGATATAGTGAATGCAGGGTCCTGGGCTTAGTAACATTTTAAAGTAAAAAACCGTCTGCCTCAAGAACCACTTTAATGGAATCTCTGTATTAAAGTGTATCCCCCCTCCACATCCTATACTTAATACTTACCTGAGCCTGATCTTGATTCACCAATGTGCACAAGAGCAGAGGCTCTCTCTTCATTGTTCAAAGGACAAAACATTGGTGTCTTTAACCACTTCACCCGAGAAGGGTTTCCCAAGTTAGGACCAGAGCACTTTTTGTGAATCGGCACTGCGTCGCTTAACTGACAATTGCGCGGTGCAACGACATACCCAAACAAAATTTGCATCCTTTTTCTCTTCCGTTCACTGACAGACGCAGCCTTCTTATGACACATGGGGTTATGCTCATCCTACTAGGAGTAGCCTAGGCAAAACAAACAAAAGTGTAGGTTGGCCCCTCCCAGGGGTCCGTCCTCACCTTAGCATATAATCCCCCTGCTCTGTACAGCACATCAGTTTTTATGTGCCTAGTGCAAGGAGTAGACCTGGTTCCCTATGGGAGCAGCGGTCTCTTGAAAATTCATCTAAGGAAGACTGCTATCAAGAAGCTGGCGGGTGGTATAGAGGATATCTCGAATCTAATCTTTCCCCAGTCCAGCCAACACTATGCGAACCCCCTTAGGGGGGCCCACCGCATAGCGACCGTTCCGTGCGGGTGGCCAGTGGCTAAAACCCACTAGAGCCCAGTGACTGGTTCGCCTGTCCAGTGGCCTGGCCAGCAGCATGCCTTCTTGCGGGGAGGTATGTCTGCTCCGGGTGGCTACCCGCTGTGCCCGTCGGATTGGTGAGTGAACCCCTCTTCCGCCCTAGAGGCATGGAGAGTGGGCACCTGGGCAGCTCCGGTGGGGGTCTGTTAGAGGCCTTCCCCCCACTAGCCCTCCCCCCTCAATCCCTCGCAGGCACCTTTGCACTAACCGTTCGAATCTGCACCGACCGTCAGGAGCAATGTGTTAGGTGGGTCGTCGCCATTGGATTTTGGAGCACTGCTTGTTCGTGGCTGACCGCACGTGTGTAATGGCAGCGTCCATTGTTTGAGAACCATGTGGTTTCCAGCCTGCTCTCTGGCGGCCTCCAGTGGTCGATTGGGAGAACTGCAGTCCTTGTGCAGGAAGTCCTTAAAAACGGGTGTGGGCTTCCAGTTTTTGCTTGGACAGCATGGCTGACACACACTAACAAGCTCCTGACGTGCAGCAGTTCGTGGGCATTGCTCTTCGGTTGGAATGCTGAGGCATCAAACAGCAAGTATAGCTGCCGCTTCCTGGGTGCTGGTAGCGGTGGGTGTAATCTGCCCGGGTCTCCCTGGCTGATTTGTGGGTTAGAGGTGGTGGATACACAGCAGGGGTGCCGGGTTGAGATGTCAGAGGCCGGCAATTCTATGGCAGGGGTACCTGCAGATCTACAGTCCACCCCAGGAGCATTTGTGTCCTTGGAACAGTTGAGGGCGGTGTTTGGGGCGTTCCTCCCCTGGGCAGGGGTGCCCGTTCCGAGGGGCCCCCAGAAGCGCCCACTCCCCCCCCTTTCCTCAGGGGAGGATTCAGATCTAGAAAGCGCTTCAGTGGTCACACCTGTGGATCTTTCAGAGGGTGAGCCCCCTCAGAGGGCGAAGAGGATCAGAAAGCGATAGTGGAAGCACTGATCACTGATATTCGCGACTCTATGCGACTGGACCAAACAGGGGAGTCGCATGAGTCCGCATATGTTTGTGGACCGCTTAGACCCCCTAGGTCCCCTAGGGCTTACCCTTATGATCAGGTGTTTGAACAGGCAGTGTTCAAGGAATGGCATAAGCCACCAAGTTCCTTGACTTTGCCTAAAAGCTTTGCTGTTCGCTACCCCTCTGAGGAAAGCTTGACTAAGATGGGCTTCCCCGGTGGTGGACCCTGCCGTGGCTCATGTGAATAAGGCAACCACCATCCCCTGGGAGGGGTCGCCATCCTTTATAGAGGTGGCCGATCGCCGCACAGAGACAGTGTCTAAAGCACTATTCTTGTTGGCTGGGTCAGCCATGCGGCCAGCGCTAGCAACTGCTATGGCGGCACAGTCTCTTCATGAGCACGCTGCCGCGCTGCGCACTAGTTTGTCTGGTGAATGTGCACAGGCTGAAGTACAGTGAGTGCAACATTTGGAAGAGGGTCTCCGCTACATATGCCATGCTGCTTTGGATCTTCTCCCCATATTGTCAAAAATGTCTGTTCAATTGTTATCAGGCGGGTGCTGTGGCTCCGCTTTTGGTCGGGCGACCAGGCTTCAAAGAAAGCTCTGGCAGACCTGCCCTTTTAGGGAGGGCATCTGTTTGGCCCACAGTTGGATAAAATTATTAAGGATTTCACGGGAGGGTAGAGTACTTTCCTTCCAGAGCCAAAGCGACGAGATCGTCGTCGTAGGCAGGGTCCTGTCTCTTCTGGTCAGAAGAAGTTTTTCCAGGCGCCCGGCCCAGCGGCTGCCTCCGCATGATGGGTTGCCCCCACCCGCCTCACGGGTGGGGGGCCGGTTTCTGGGGGTTGCAAGCTCTGCCCCCAGAAAAGTCCTTCCCCCTCAAACTTGAGGCTCCCGCAGGAGCGTCGTGGGGCGCTTCTAGGCGCCGGTCAGGCGCTCAGCAGTCAGAAGTCGTCATTAACGCTGGCTTGCCGGCTGGAGTACTTAGGTCTGTTTCCGGACATGGTACAGACAGGGGTGTTCCTAACACCGAGCAAGCATCTAACGCTTCAGGCTGGGCGAACCCTGTGATCGCGCCAGTGGTTCTCCTTACGGTTCTGTATGCGGGTGTTGGGGCTCAGGGTGTCGACTTGCGAAGCGATACCTTACGCCCAGAACACTCGGCTCCTGCGAGAGGCAATGTTGTCGCGGTAGGACAAATCTCCTCTATCCCTGGACAGGACGATCAAGTCAGAGTGTCAGTCCCGGGAACCCTTGGTTTGGGGGATTCAGGTTCTGGCCCTAAAGGGGGGGGGAGAAGTGGTCCTCCCCTCAATTGATCGATGTAGGTACCGGAACTGAGAGCGAGCAGGCTTTACCTGTCCCATTAGACAGAGGGGCTGCGCCGCCCGGTTCTGGTTCAGTCGGTCAATGCCACAGAGGTGGCGTAGGTAAACCATTAGGGCGGAAAAAGAAGCACAGCAACAGCCGCGGACGCGGCTCTGATCCTTCGGGGGGGCAGTGCTTCACAGGCCTCGGGGTCAGTATTGGTTGCTGTACATTTTTTCTCCTCTAACCAGGTATTGAGGGAGAGGGGTGTCTCTGACTCCATAATCCCTACTATGATAAAAGCACGCAAGAGTTCCTCATGTAAGAATTATCATAGGACCTGGAAGGCCTATATTACCTGGTGCGAGGCAGGGGGTTGGAACCCCCGCTCTTATAGAGTATCCAGAGTACTGTCTTTTTTACAGCAAGGACTGGACAAGAACCTGGAGTTAAATATGCTTAAAGGGCAGAGTTCGGCCCTGGCGGTTCTTTTTCAACGGCCCTTGGTGTCTCATTCATTGATCCGTACACATTTGTACAGGTCGTACGTCATGTGGCTCCTCGGATACGGTTGCCTTTGGCACTGTGGGATTTGAATCTGGTGCTTTCTGTGTTGCAGAAGCCACCATATGAAAGAATTAGGGATATTCCCTTACAGTTGTTGTCGCAGAAGATGGCCTTTCTGGTTGCTATCACATCCGCCAGGCAGGTGTCGGAGTTGGCTGCATTATCCTGCAGGTCACCTTACTTGGTCCTCCATAAGGACAAGGCAGTTCTGCGGCCTTCCCCTTCGTCTCTTCCAAAGGTGGTTTCTTCCTTTCATTTAAATGAGGATACTGTTCTCCCCTCATTGTGCCCGCACCCGTCACATCCCAAAGAAGTTGAGCTGCATTCTTTGGATGTGGTGAGGGCCTTGCGGGTGTATTTAAGTTCTACAGCTTCCTTTCGGAAGTCTGATTCTTTATTTTTGCTGACGGAAGGGTCGTGCAAAGGTATAACGGCCTCGTCAGCTACCGTATCTCGTTGGATACGGAAGACTGTGACTCATGCATATGAGATTCGGGGTAAGGTTCCCCCGTTCCCAGTCACGGCTCATTCCACCAGGGCAGTTAGTACTTCCTGGGAGTTTAGACACCAGGCTACGATGTCTCAGGTGTGCAAGGCAGCTACTTGGGCCTCAGTGCACACGTTTACTAAGTTTTACAAAATTGATGTTTTGGCATCCTCGGATGCTGCTTTTGGCCGCAAGGTGTTGCAAGTGGCAGTATAGGCGCGGTTAGCGCCACCTGAGAGGGCGTTTTTCTGTTGGGTACAGTTGTTATGATTTGCCCACCCCTCTTGATTGGCACAGCTTTGGGACGTCCCCATGTGTCATAAGAAGGCTGCGTCTGTCAGTGAACGGAAGAGAAAAAGGGATTTTTTGTATAACTTACCGTAAAATCCTTTTCTCTGAGTTCACTGACAGACGCAGCACCCACCCCTCTGCGTTGGTTTTGTACGGCTTGTTACAAACTGATGTGCTGTACAGAGCAGGCGGATTATATGCTAAGGTGAGGACGGCCCCCTGGGAGGGGCCAACCTACACGTTTGTTTGTTTTGCCTAGGCTACTCCTAGTAGGATGAGCATAACCCCATGTGTCATAAGAAGGCGGCGTCTGTCAGTGAACTCACAGAAAAGGATTTTACAGTAAGTTATACAAAAAATCCCTTTTTTTCCCACAAATAGAGCTTTCTTTTGGTGGTATTTGATCACTGCTGCGTCATTTCTGATCGCTGCTATAAACAAAGAAAGAGCGACAATTTTGCATAAAAAACAATATTTCTTACTTTATGCTAAAATTCAAATCCAAAAAACAGATATAAAAAAACTTTTTTTTCATCGGTTTTGGCCAATTTATATTCTTCCTCATATTTTTGGTAAAAAAAATCGCAATCGGCGTTTATTGATTGATTTGCGCATTGCTTGAAGTTGCCGCGTTTACGGATGATGAGAATTAATTTCTGGGGTTTTTATTTATTTTTTTTTTTTACTAGTAATGGTGGCGATCTGTGATTTTTAGTGATACTGCAATAGTGCAGCGGACATGTCGGACATTTTTGACACTTTTTTGGGACCAATGACAATTATTCAGCGATCAGAAATTTAAATGTCCACTGATTACTGTATAAATGTCATTGGCAGTTAAGGGGTTAACCTGCAGGGGAAGATCTAGGGGTTAACTGTGTTCCCTGGGTGTGTTCTAACTGTGGGGGGGGGGGGGGGCTGGGCTACCATGGGCATGAGAGATCTAATTGATCCAAGTGACAGGGATCAGTAGATCTCTTATGTCCCCATTGACAGAGCGGGGAACCGCCGTGTTTACATTGGCGGTTCCCCGTTCTTTCACTCTGGCCGCTCATCGCGGCTCGCCGGCGGACATCGGGTCCACCCGAGCCGCGGGCACACTCCTTCCTGCACGAATCGCCGCCTATTTACAGCGATTCGCGGTAAGCGTCCACACTGCCGCCGTAAATATACACCGCGCAGTGTGGAACCGGTTAAATAAATTATTATTCAGCTTCTTGAAAAAGACAATGAAGGCAATTAACAATGTTAATGTACAAAACCATAGAAATTCAGTTAAAACAGTGAAAGTCATAAGTTACTGGAGCTGACATATTGCCCTTTACTGCACTGAAGTAACCTGAATGGTTTTCATGGTGGTACACATAGTTAAACAATGTAAAGGGAGATTTTGGGCACCTTGATTTATTGATGACAGGTTTGCTCTGTGTTTTTGTTGTTTTGTTTTTTCAAACTAGGAAAACTTTAATGGTGGAACTTCCCAAACTGCATAGAATATGTTAAATACAGACAATGCTGAAAGCTTACCTACCTAGATCTGTAAAGTCACTCTTAGTGTGATTCCACGATCATCCCGAAAAGCAAATACAGGAACTTGTGCAACAGGCCATAGTTTTAAAGGCAAATTTACTTTTGTTATTAACTTCTATTTTTCAATGGTATTTGAATATATTGTGTTGCATTTAAAATGTGTTGGTCACTGGGACACTACTTTATGTATATTTTCAATTAAAAAAGGGTCTGGAACATATACATTACAGGGAAAAAATGGATTGCCATCTCCATACGCTACTGAACACCCCATCATTTAACCCCTAAAGCAAGCCCTTAAAACATAAACCCCAATTCCAGATAAACTACCCCCAGTTACATCTCCAATCCATATTCCCCCAGCATGTATTTTATGCATTACAGTGATGCATTCTGCTTCTGTTCATTAACAACTCGGTTTGGGAACAGAAGAGTTCTCAAAAATTTGCTTCGGTACGCAAACTCCGCTTCAGTTCACGAACACGAGCCTCAGCCATCTTCCCTGCTCTGACCCCTTCATATTGAGAAGAGCAGTGCAAGATGAAAGTCTTGGGAGAACCAGTCCACTCCACACTGATTGGGAATCATGGAAAAATCGTTCATATGAATTCTACAACTTTATCTTTATCTTTTATATATAAAAAAAAAGTTCAGAACGGATTAACCTAATTTACATTGAACCCTAGGGGAAAATTTGCCTTGGTTCCCGACCAGAGTCGTGGAACAAATTAAGTTTGTGAACCGAGGTATTACTGTATATTTTTGCCTAGATACCTTTTTCAGATATTTTCAGGTTTCTCACTTGACACCCTGGGCCCTCTTACTCTTCACCACTTCCCCAGAAATGGGCATTCCTCAATGTTGCACCAGATGGCACTGATGACATTGCTGGTCTCTGCGTCATTGTACCATTAGTACAGGGTGCAATGATGACACCCTGTACTCACTGGATGTTCTTAAAGCGGAGTTCCACCCAGAATTTTTTTTTTTACATCATTCAAGTCCTTTGCCTATATAGACTTACCTTTGAAGGAAAAAAAACATTTTATACACACCCTAAGTCCCTTTTTGCTAGGTGGTCTCTGTAATCTACCCATTTTAGGTCCTAGGCTCTTCTCCTCACTTCCTGCTTCGCCTGGCCTCCTGGGAGACATGACTCATCATTTCCCAGGAGTCAGTGGGCTTCCCTGTACTGTAAAATCGTGTTATTTCCAGACAGGAAATGACGCGATTTAAGGCAACCGAGATCTAGGAGAGCATGATGGTTACCCACCATGCACTTCTTTCAGGAAGAGATGCCAGGAGACTACGGATGGGCTTCAGATGCCCTCACCTAAAATGGAAAAGTCCAGCAATGGAGAAACAAAATTGTGAGTAAAAAATGCATGTAATTACTAGGCGGTTTGAAAGTAAGGAAACAAAAGGCTGCATCTATTTAGTATTAAAAGAGTGGATGCCTAAAAAAAAATAAAAAAATTCTGGGTGGAACTCTGCTTTAACCTTCTGGGTTAAATGATTTTGGGTGTCACTCAGCCTGGAAGACTGAGACCTCTACATTCCAAAGAAATTACTGCGAGGGACAGTACACACATCTTTTATTTTTTGTTTATACAACTTCTAGGGCACCTTTAAAACAATGCCCTAAGTTGGACCTTAACCACTTCAGATCCGCGCTATTGCCAAAATACGGCTCCAGCGCGGATCTGAAATGCCGGGAGGACGTCCATGGACGTCCTCCACTGCGCATGCCCCAGCGCGCCCCCTGGCGATCACATTTAGGAGCCTCAGAACGGGGAACCGCCGTTGTAAACACGGCGGTTCCCCGTTCTGTGACAGGGGACATACCAGATCTACTGATCCCTGTCACTGGGATCAGTTAGATCTGTTATGTCCCGGCCAGCCCTGCCCCCCCCCCCCCACAGTTAGAACACACCCAGGGAACGTTTATTAACCCCTTCACTGCCCCCTGCTGGTTAACACCTTCACTGCCAATGACATTTATACAGTAATCAGTGGACATTTAAATTCCTGATCGCTGTATAAATGTCATTGGTCCCAAAAAAGTGTCAAAAATGTCCGACATGTCCCCCCCAATATCGCAGTCCCGATAAAAATCGCAGATCGCCGCCATTACTAGTAAAAAAAATAATAA
>BLSH010154131.1:108864-120485 GCA_018402905.1 Glandirana rugosa
AAGGTTAGCAGTAGTCAGTTTTGACTACTGAGAAAAATACACATAATAGTGTTTCCGACTACAGTGTAGTACACATATTTCAGTCTCTCTTTGTGTGGCGAGATGGTCGACGACGAATTGGTATCTAGTTTGGTGTGTGAAATGGTCCACGAGACTGAAGTCCTTCAGAAGGGAGAAGGTTATCTTTAGGTAGTATCATTTTTTCTTTTTTTTCATTTGGAATGTTGTGCTGTGAACAAGGCATTATTTGCCGAAACATGTAAGCCTATTCCTGTTTGGACAATATGGAATAAAGAAGTTTTGATACTGCAGTTCCAGAGTGCCGACTTTTTCTTTTTTACTATGATGGATTTCTATTGGAAGAGGGAAGACTTCCTGAAGTCAGAGCACCTGGTAAAGTGTGTGGTTTGATCTATGGTTAAGCAGCAGCTGGTAGAGCGGTGTGTTTCTCTCTGACTTTATACACATGATGTGACATCAGCCTTTGTGATAATACACATAAAAAGAGTCATCAGTTTTGACTGATGACGATTGGAACAATAAGAACAGTGAGCTGAATTGCAGGAATTCATTGCCCTTTGTAAAACATGAAGGCACACTAAGAGTTGGATCCAAGAAGCTGCATGACATCTCTTGGGCTTGTAGGTAGGCAGGAATAACTAGGCAGGTTAAAATATGTTGGCTTTAGCCAATGGCTCATGTTACTGGTACTGCTGCACCTTGCAGTCCGCTGAAGGCACCGGGATTTTTGGAAGACATTCAAGCAATGGAGAAAAACCAAGATGGACTATCACCTCATAGAGGTCTGCCCGGGAAGCCACTCAACTGTAGGTAGTTTTATGGCCAAAGACATTGTTCATATTGAACTGTTATGCTGCAATGTTGTCATTAAAGTTACATTAACTGTTTCAAGCCTGGTCTGAAGTTATTCAAAGGGGTGCAGATGGGTCCTGCCATATCTAAAGAACCAGAGTCTGTGTATCACAAAGTGGTATGAAGTAATACCATTAACTCAGCAAGACAAGGAAGAGGAGTGTAGTCGCTAAGAGTAAGCAAGCAGAAAGAAACCAGTCATTAGTCGTGCTACCTGGTAAGGTGACAGGTCCTGTGATAACGTGGGGGTTGTTACTCTGGCTCCCTCCCTAGTGGTCGGTATCATATAGCAACTGTTATCAAACCCATGTTACAGATCTATGACCTGGTCACGAGGTATGGAATGGAAGAAGTTAGCAAGTGCACGCATGAGGTCAGTGATATGTGCACAGTGGGACCCCATTCTATTACTGGGAATGAGGTAACCAATGCACACTGGTTAGATGGAGTGGGTGCAGGCTCAGCACGTTCCTCCTAACGCAACATCTACTAAGTTACAGTGTGTAGTGGCATGGGACAAGTCACTTCACAGAGGAACTATGTATGTTATTTTACTGCACACAGTGAAGGCTCATTTCTAATTAGGGGAACTGCCCTAATGTTAGATTGTTCGCAACCTCAATCCCCGTCTGGTCCTGGGAATTGATGAGCGTGCTCCACGCAAAAGGTACCCCCACATGCAGGGTGAGTAGGCCCCACCCACAGGCTTATCTCTATTATTTACATCTGACATATGTATTGCGCTCCCAGAAGATTGCTATCGCTGTATTTGTGGGGAGCATGACACTGATGCTTTAGGCCTAAGCATCTTCAACATTAGAGCCTGTTCAGCTACTATGCCTGCCCCTCTTCCTGCCCAATCACAGAAGCCTTTGTATTATATTCACAAAATACAAAGGCTTCTCGGAATAGACAGCAGAGGGGAGTGGTGGGCATAGCTGCTCTGTGTGCCTCTCTCTCCTCTCCCACAGCCCACATTGTCAGGGTATGCTCCAGCAAAGCCATAAACCTTTCAAATATAAATAATAGAGATAAGTTCAAGAGATGTCATGCACCTCCTTGAACTTAACTCATAGTGTGCCTTCACTTTTTTTACAAAGTGGCTTATTTCCTGGAATTCAGCTTTAAAAGAAGCTTATGTTAAGGGAATATCTACACAGACATTGTTGATATCTACTTCAAATGCTAGGTGCCTGGCTGCCCTGATTCAGTGTATGCAGTACATTTAATGACCTGTATTAAATATGCTAAACAGAAGTTCAAACATTACTCACTAAGAGTACTCCCCTGGTATTTATCAAGCCCTCTTATTAAACATTGGAGATCGGCAAAGGAAAGAACCTGAAACTTTACCCTGAATGGACAGAGTGACAGATTCTCTTGGTATTCCTAACCTATTATGTACAGGAATAATTTATTTTGCGTTATGTTTGCTTGCTATTTTCATGGCTTACTTTGCTCTATTCCCTATTATCTTCCAACCATTGTCTAGAAAGCAGGCAAAAACTGATTCCTTTGTTTTTCAAAATATGCATTTAGAATCAAGAGATTAATAGTTATTAAATATTAATGAAGGGATATTGACTTTTGACAATATGTAAAATTATAAGGAACCTTGGGCTCTTCTAAGTGAAAGTTCCTTGTCACTTCAGCTGTCTTAATTTCCATAGCAAATATCTGTGGTTAATTGTTTCCTGAGATTGTTCTCACATGAGAAGGTGTCTTAGCAGGAATAGAATCTTAAAGGTGACAGGTAAATAAAAGTAACGCTTAGTGCCAAATGTATGTGCTTAACAAAATCCAAAACTATAATGAAGATACACATCAGGGCTTACATAATCCTTCACATGCCTTATATAGCACCCCATGTGTCTTAACGGAATTTAATGAAAACTCAATACTGTCCCAAACGCCCGGCCTATGTTTTCTCCAGTTGACCTAAAATTGTCAGATTTATTAACCAATATATATATGCAGAAGGCCTAGAAGAAGTAAGCCAGTATCCTACATAAAGGACATTTTGAAACACGCTTGTGTAGCACTCTGGTTCTAAACAGGGTTGCTATCAAATTTAGTTCTGATAGGAGGTAACTAGCCTGGCCAATTGTTAGGGGACCCCTTTGACTTTTCCCTAAATCTGGATTTGATGCACCTCTGTCTTATGTCACTAGGTGGCACTGTTGCCTGTAGCATTAGAATGACAAGGGTATAGTGAATTCAGACCAAAGTGGATAGGTTGTCTGAGCCAATTTGCAGGGGGTTTCTTCGACCCCTTGGCCTGCTGGGAGAGCCTATTTATTGGGGAGGAGTCAGGTGATCGGGGTTCTGTGCCACCTGGACAGCTGTCTACGTGGACATGTGTTGAAAGGTCTCGGCTGCTAGGCCAGAAGCCTGAGGCCTATCCGGGAGTACTTGGCTGCTAGGCGGTCTGAGGCCTATCCAGGTTGGAAGCAGGCAGCCTGGCTTTGGGGCTTCAGGCTTGGAGCCCAGCCAAGGGTTCTGCCAGCGGGAGAACCCAGTAGTTGCTACTGGTGAAGGAAAGCAGTTGCCATTCAAGACGACCACTCCTGTCACCAGAGGCAAGTGAGAACCAGAGTCAAAGGTAAAGGGGACACAGTCGCCATCAAGGGACAATCTCTCCTGTTATCAAAGGCTAGTGTTCGGAATTTGAAGAAGTACCAGAGCAGTATTTTTCACTAACCAGGGACGGTGAAGAAGTTGGGAAAGCTTCAGTGTTCAAATCAGGGAGCCAGCGGGACAGCGTGGGCGACATTTGGATTTAAACAGCGGGTTAGCTGTGGAGCAGCTCAAGGGATCCAGTGGCAGCTGGGATCTGAAGAGGCTGGTGATAGGCTGGGAGGAAATCTACAGTAGGAGACTGTGAGGTTGAGTGAAGGTCTACATACCGGGACTACCGTGAGTGGTATGTGTACAGATACACAGTGAAGTGAAGTCAGAGTGTTTTACAGTTTGCTGCAATCCAGCTTAGAGGCCCTTTGAACTGTACGGCTGTTCTTCTGTTCTATTTTTGTCTCGGAGTCTGCCAAGTATTTTTGCACCAGCCTAAGGGTGTCCAGGCCCTAACCCTCTCTCCCCAGTTCTGTTAAGAGACAATAAATCTCTTTTTGCATTCTCAAAGTGTCTTGTGCCCAACTTACTCTATCTGCACTACACCCACTATGCCTAGTAACTCACTGTGAAGATGGCTGTCAGCTCTCCCTAACTCTGGAGGTCACCATTAAGCCTCTAGGGGTCAAGGCCATGGCTACACTTGCATTGCTGATTTGTTACAGAATAATTTCAATGGCAAGAGAAGATTTTTATTTTTACTGTTACCAGAGTTGGACTGTAAAGCTGAAGTTTAGGTATGAACTTGCATAGTTAGATTGGTCTATCAATTCAATTCAATTATGCATATCTCATACCTGACCAATCCTTGTGGAAGTGCAGTCTACTATAGCAGCAGTCTACTGGGTCCAGTGTGAAGATGCTGTTTAGGAAGGCTGTCCACAAGGTATAGAGTGTGTCTATGGGAATGATTGACTGGAATAGCATTTGTGAGGTCAGGCACTGATGTGGACGAGAATGCCTGGTTCGCTGTCTCTGCTCTAATTCATCCCAAATGTGTTCTATCGGGTTGAGGCCTGTTCAAACAAAGCAAGATTTCATAAAGACATGGATGAGTGAGTTTGGGATGGAGGAACTTGACTGGCCTGCGCAGAGTCCTGACCGCAACTTGATAGAACACCTTTGGGATGAATTAGAGCAGAGACTGTGAGCCAGGCCTTCTCGTCTAACATCAGTGCCTGACCTCACAAATGCACTTCTGGAAGAATGGTCAAACATTCCCATAGACACTCCTAAACCTTGTGGACAGCTTTCCCAGAAGAGTTGAAGCTGTTATAGCTACAAAGGGTGGGCCAACTCAATATTTAACCCTATGGACTAAGACTGGGATGCCATTATAGTTCATATGTGTGTAAAGGCAGGTGGCCCAATACTTTTGACAATATAGTGTATTATTGCAAGTGATTATAGATGGCCTTTGAGTTACATAAGCTGAAAAGGGAATATCAGCTTAGTAGTTCTGCTGTCCAGGATGACTCAGCAAACAGTGTTGCCTTTTACAGCTCTGGTGCACCTGCATGGAGCTCTTCGGGATTACTAAAATCAGGGTTCAGGCAAGTATATTAAATGATTATGGGGAGCACTGTGCTGATGCTGGAAAACGCGGTTCCACTGTCAGCATGCACAGAACAGGATTTCAGAGGGGAAGGAAAGAAAGACGCCAAGCAGGCATCGTGTAGCACACAGTTTATTTTGAAATCAAATATATAAACAACAATTGCACTTACGGAGTAGTGGGGGTGACGGTGGGCAGAAGAAAACTGGGACAGTTATGCGGGAGCTGCAGTCAGTATCTGGGAGGGGGGTGTGTTCAAGCCATCCTGGGGGAGACTTCAGAGCAAGGAATCCATCCAGAGTGAGCCAAAGCCAAACTGACCAGGATCGCCATGATGAATTGTCCAGAGCTGGAATGTCTACCCAGGGAGAGTGTCTCCAGCGGTTTGTGTCTGCTGTCAGCCCTACAATTGTGGTAGCCAATAGGAATGAGTTTCGGAAACAAGTCATGCCTCCTTCATCAGCCACAATTGTTTATATATTTGATTTTTAAATAAACGGTGCTACACCATGCCTGCTTAGCGCCTTTCTTTCCTTCCCCTCTATTATTGCAGATTGTGGATCCTCTGCCCACAGTAAAAAGGCAGCTCTGCACACACCGATAGTGTCAGCCAGTTACTGACTCATGGACTTTTTATTCCTAGTCTCCAGGAATACACCACCTTTGTGAAAAAAATATACTGAAAATACTCCCATATTTATGGTATTGACACAGGGTTAGCGCTGATTTCAACTGTCTGGGGTCGTTGTATTATTTATTGGACACATTTGCTATGGAAGTAATTACAAGATATTGCAACAAGAAGCCTATGTGTGGGGTGGGAGGGGTCATTTATTTTGGAGATACATTGTTTTTATTTGCTATTCATGATGCAAGTACAGTAAAACCTTGGTTTGAGAGTAACTTGGTTTGAGAGCATTTTGCAAGACAAGCAAAATGTTTAAATAAATTTTGACTTGATATACAAGCGATGTCTTAATATACAAGTAGCGTCACGTCACAACTGGGTATAAATGAGAAGAGAGGTCCCTCTAAGTGTAGTAGTATGGTTACATTTAATGAAGGTACAACATTTAGTAACTCCCATGGTAAATGATTAAAACAGACACATGTAAATATGCAGGCATCCGGGGCAAAATTGTCCACATAGACCGTCCTCTGAACCACCATTGACATCATCCCTTCCATGCTGCATTCCATGAGCGCTTCAAGCCTCACTTTCAGATTGTGCTACAGCAGGGTAGTCTTCCCGATCACAATTGCAGACTGACAGCGGTGAGAGCCGGCGGTGCAGAGAGCGGTGGACAGCTTTACCCCGGATGCCTGCATACTTAGATGTGCCTCTTTTAATCATCAACCATGTGAGTTGCTAAATGTTGTACCTTCATTAAATGTAACCATGTTGCTACACTTAGAGGCGCCTTTCTTCTCTTTTATACTCTGTAGCTCCTGCTGGATTTTGCTTCTAATTCCCTTGTGGAGGCGGCCATTTGTGGATGGACATTTTTTTTGTTACACAACCTATCACATTGCTATAATCTTTTTATATGGACTATAAACCGAAAGACTTATGAATAAATGGTTGTGGAACGAATCATCTGATTTCCCATTATTTCTTATGGGGAAATTTGCTTTTATATACAAGTGATTCGGATTACAAGCATGTTTCCGGAACAAATTATGCTCGCAATCCAAGGTTTTACTGTATGTACAATACTACAAATCCCCAAGACCAGGAAATTATGAGATCTTTTTAGAATTATATGTACACAAAGCTTGTAGAAAATAAGTTCATTAAAAGTTACAATGCAAGGGGAGGAGCCTTCACATTAATAAAAAGGGATAAGAAAGTAAATGAGAACTGAGGAGGTTTGCCAACATAGACTTTAGATGACACAAGGAGGAAACCAGAGCACTGAACCTGATGCAAATAGCAAGTAAACTTCAATTAAGATTTGAAGAGTCGTCTAAGACTGAGTCGGAACAGAACTTTGTCACCTTTTTCACCATTTTCCAGAGATGTGGCATCCTATTCTTCTAGTTTTTGTGTTCTCATCTACCCTTGGACAGCACTCATTTTTGTAAGGAAAACTTTATTTAATTTGCTAAATGTTGATATGTGTACAGATATCAATAGAGAAGAGGACTGGCTTTGATACATCCGGGCATTTACGGCTCACGGTGCAGTAGAACATATTACATGCACACAGTAGCAATGTACTCTCAAGAAGCTGTCCATAATGGCCAGACACAGATGTGCCTGTGTTTTATTTGGCAGTAAACATTGATACAAGCTTTTACTTCCTCTCTTCTAGCTCTGATGTAAAAACTAGAGTCTCTTAGGGTTCATGTTCAACCTTATTTCCATGGCAGCCTTTTGATGTCATCAATTATGGAAATAGTATTTGTTGCCTTTCTTGTTTGGTTTAACTTTTGCATGTTTCTGACTTTTATAAACTATTCAAGCTTGTTTTGCTATGAGAACTTTTGTAGTAATTAAAGAAACTTAGTATAAAACTATCATTCTATTTTTATGGCAACACATTTGATCATTAAAAAGAAAACTGTAGTAATAGATCTATGTTGTATGGTTGCCATTACTGGCCTTCTCATTTAAAAATGCTGGTTGTCTTGCTGTCATGCTGGTCCAGTGGCTTAAATTTACGCTCTTGCCCTAGATAAAGTATGCCAATCATACATTTTGGTTTCATTCTGACTTTTCTAACCTGCCTTTATTGCTTGGGTCAGTGACTAAAAAGTATGTGAAAGTACCTGAAACCCGGAGTGTTCTGTGTAGACCCAGAAAAGATATCTGTAACCAACTGAAAAGGCTAGGTGCCTGTCCCGGGCCTTGATATCAATATATATATCTCGCCAGATATCTTTTATTTTATACTTGTTTCAGGTCCATGCCATAGACAAAATTGAATGCACTGGGTCTTCATAATAGCCAGGGAACTAATACTTGTAGAAAGAAATGTTAGATATGGCATCCTCCGTACTTTCTCATTGCAGGATTCTTTTGAAGTGAATTAGTCACAAGAGTTGTCTAGTAGACAGGAACCTCATTCTGTACTTAGGCACTGGAGAGATGATTTACATTTGCTCCAAATAGTTTTATAATGGTAACCTCAATACAGAAACCAACATAATGGTAGTAAAATGTTATTTCTGTTACTATCAGTGTATATATATAGTGTTTCTTGGGAACAAATTGCCTTTATCTCTTCCTTCACATAACAAGTGTATGCAATAAATATTAGCAGTGATGATTGGAGACATACTGGCACCATAACTAACACAAACACACAAAATAAAACAAGAATATAAAAACATAGAAGAAAGGAAAATGGAGAATAAGGAATCACATGGAGAGGTAAAACCGAGAAGAAAATAGAATAATCTGATACTGCTTTCTTTTTGCTTTAAGAAATTATCTGCTGTTGGTCCCGGCACAGATTGAATACCCATCCACTGAGACTGTATGTTTGGATATCACTGGAGCCAGAGAGACATTGAACATAACAGTCACCTTACAGCATGGGACTCGAGACCACACCATACTACAGCAGGAAATGATCCCACCCAAGTTATTTAAATGTGTTCAGTTCAAGGTAGCCAAGGCAGACATGTTTTATAACAAATTGTTGAACTTGTAAATATGAGCCTGCTCATCAACCGGTTAATTTGGGCAGAATGGTTTTTATTCCATGTAATTCATAACATACTAGTATCTATTACTGCCAAATCACACAATATTTTAACCAAACATGTATTGATTGGTCAAGAGTGCTATCTTACTGGAGCTGATGGGAGTACCAGCTGATCATTGCTGGATGGTGGGGGTGAGGGTGGGGGGAGCTGGTTGTAGACCATTGGGAGAAGAGGCAGAACAGGAACTGATCAGGGACACAGGAGTGAGAAAGAGGAGACAGGCAGGTAGTTGTGGGCTGGGCAGGTAAACACAGGAGATAAACAGAAACTAATCTAGGACTGAAGGAAGGGGCAAAGAGGAAGCTGGACATGGCAGAAGCTGGAAGGGAAATAGGAGTGAAAGCTGAACATGGCACTTTGGGAAGGCAGGAGCTGATCATGGACCCAGCGAGAAAAAAGGAAGAACATGACTGTGGACAGGAGACACAGAAGGCTAAGAATTAACTAGGAAAAAAACATCAGGAGAATAGTTTAAGTGGGAGATAAGCAGGGCAGAGGATGCTTCTGAACATAGAAAAATGATGGTACATGGATCTGTATTAAAGAAAGAGTTAGGAGCAGCAGGCCAAGTATTTTACTCAAAAGGGATTTTCTTAAAATAAAAAAATGAGAAAATAGGGATAGCCAGAAAATACTGTACACAAACCTATCTGTGGGTGTAAGATTGCACTATAATAACTTAAAGATGGAGATTTAGATTCTTACAAATCATTTTTCCCCAAATTGTTATTTTATGTTTAAATAAATTAGTGAAACATTGAACATTGTTACAAAAAATGTCAGAAGCATGAAAACGTAGAATCTAACCCTAGCTATTCTAAATAGACTTTGTATTGACTAATAGAGGAAATTAAAGAATTCAAGGTTTAGATACAGTATGTTTACATTGTACCAGCTTGGACTAATTTAATAATGCCTCTTCCTGACCTGGCCCTGGCACTGTAGTAGGCACCACTAGCATTATGATCTCCACTAGCTTCTGGGTCCTGAGTGGCTATCCTGCTTCTTACTGAAAACACAGGCGGTTGTCAGCTCAGCTCGGGCCCCATTAATAGATAACTTTGCATTATCTCAGTGAATGCATTGGATGAGGTGGAGAGGCAGGGCGGTGATGTCATAATCTCTACCTCATCCAATCAGCTCTTTGCATTCCTTGAGAAAATGCAACATTTTCTGGATGGCGCTTTTGCCTAGAAGGTGACCTCCAGTGTTTAGAAAACAGCAGCCACTCACCTGGGAGCTAGTGGAGATCATTAGAGTAGTGGTGCCGACTACAGTGATTTCCAGCTTCCCGAGGGATTAACCAGTTATAGTATATGCATAGTTACATTTGTCCAAGATGGACCAATGTAACTATGTAAAAATATCCATACCCAGAATTCTACTTTAAAATTGCATGCTTCAACGTAACATAGCCTGATGGATAAGAGTATCAGTACTAAGAACTGTTGTGTCTTTCTCAGGCTTCTCCTCCACATGGAGGGAAAGAAGAAGTGATATCAATTTATCTTTCTATTGTTGGGCCAAACACACAATTATCCGAAAGTAAAAACTTGCTGGTGAGCAATATGGGCTCTTTCACGCTCATTCAGACTGACAAGCCTGTTTATAAACGTGGGGAGACTGGTAAGTCATATAAAGACTTTACTCTCTTGTTTTTGTGATTCTCCCCTGAAACATTGTTTTTTTACCTATTGATCTTGAAAAAGTATTCATACCCCTCAAAATTTTCCACATTTTATCATGTTAAAACCAAAAATGTAAATGTTTTGGGATTTGATGTGATAAGGAAAATGATGAATGGTTTTCAACATTTCTTACAAATAAATATGTGAAAAGTGTGGCGTGCATTTGTATTCAAATAAATAAATAAACCGCTGTGCTAATTTTTGCAATCCATATTCAAAATCAAAAATATATAAACAGTGCCATCAACATTATTTAATATCTTCCGTAAAGTGTGCAGTATAACTAAGGCTACTTTTACACTTTACAGGTGCTATTTAGCTAAAAATAAAGCCTGTAAAGTGCCTCAAAAATCCCCCCCAATGTGAAAGCCCTGAGTGCTTTCACAATGGGACGGTGCGCTTGCAGGACGTTACAAAAAGCCCTGCAAGCAGCATCTTTGGGGCGGTGCGGTGAGCGGTGATACACAGCTCCTCTACTGCCCCTGCCCATTGAAAACAATGGACAGCGCTTCCGAAGCGGCTGTACATCACCTCAGTAGCGCAGCGCCGGCACTTTTAACCTTGTGGGGGGGGTTAAAAGCACCATGCTCCCACCTGCATAGCGGCACCCTAGCGCCGCTATAACAGCGGTAAATCCCGCTAGCGGGGATTTACCGCAGCCCCCCGCCCGCCCCAGTGTGAAAGTACCCTAATTAATCCACTTGTGGAAAATCAAAACATAAAAATCATATATTTCAGTAACACGTTCCTTAACCACTTGACAACTGGGCACTTAAACCCCCTTAACAACCAGACCAATTTTCAGCTTTCAGCGCTCTCACACTTTGAATGACAATTACTCAGTCATGCAACACTGCACCCAAATGAAATTTGCGTCCTTTTTTTCACACAAATAGAGCTTTCTTTTGGTGGTATTTAATCATCTCTGGGTTTTTTATTTTTTGCGCTATAATTAAAAAAAGACCGAAAATTTTGTAAAAAAATGAATTTTTCTTAGTTTCTGTTATAAAATTTTGCAAATTAGTAATTTTTCTTCATAAATTTTGGCCAAAATTTATACTGCTACCTATCTTTGGTAAAAAAAAAAAATAGTGTATATTATTTGGTCTTTGTGAAAGTTATAGAGTCTGCAAGCTATGGTGCCAATCACTGAAAATTGATCA